>BOPP01000016.1:10040396-10062896 GCA_017312745.1 Gryllus bimaculatus
GCGCAGAGCACAGGAAAGGCCGCCGGGGCTCTCAGCGCAGAGGGAGGCGCTGCTAACACCACTCTTCCTGAACGGGACGTAATTAGAAATGAATTCCTACGGAAATTTGTCACTTGAAACATTAAAATCAATATAAGAAAAAAAGCGTGAATTATTAAACTTTATTAACGTCTTGCATTTTGCTCGATCAATCATTTTTACCAACCCTACAAGCATTCATTCATAAAGACAACGTACAGTGGGATGTATGCACAACTAATCATACACCTATAAGTACATCTATTTAGTCATAACAAAATACCTATTCACCTCAGGATTCTGTTCTCACTTTAGATATAACTTAAAAAAGTTAAAAGTGCCGGCTATGCATATCTGCAATTAATTCGATAATCAAAAGAAGTAGCTCTTTATTACTACTACAAAAGAAACAAGCCTGAATAGATTCCAACTGTTACAATATTTGTAGCACGTTATACAGACAAGACACACCGACCAAAGATGGTCACACACAACAATATGGGAACCAACAATTGGCTGGCGATAGCCCGGAAGGCAACACAAACGATGGTCGGACAGCTTCAGGGAAGCAGACGCAAACAAGTGGACGAGGCTGGCCCAGGACAGGTCGACTTAGAGAACATACCTAACATGAACATATTCCTGTTTCTAAAAAACAGAAAATAGACAAATAACAACAACGAAGTGGAAAGTATGTAACTAAACAGGTGAAAATGTGTCAGAAACAGTGGAAAACAACAAGTAAAAAAAGTGTGAATACCAAAAGAAATAACTATAGGTATCAATGAGCAATCAGTTAAAGTGGCTATTACCAATGAAAATGTCAATAACAAGCGTAGTCAGAATAGTGAACTATTTCAGTGAACTAGTGAAGTTAAAGATAACCACAAGTGTATTACCAGACAGCGAACTAGCTATATTGCAAGGCCACACGTAGCTAAAGGCACAAATGTTCCCTGAGAAATCAGGAGGCCTTTCCCTTACATGGGATTGTATAGGCTAATCATAATAATAATAATAATAATAATAATAATAATAATAATAATAATAATAATAATACAGACAAGCAAGAACAACTTCACTTATAAATTTAACATCCAAAACTAAAGGCCTTCCATTAAGTAGACTTATGAATTCAGACGAGACTACGGTATCATAACGTAATGTCCAGCATATGCATGTCTGTGTATGTATTCTTCCCGACTTTAAATTGAAAATACAGTTTGCCGGAAATAGAAATAGTACCAACGTTTCAACGATCTTTGATACATACGAACAAAAAATTTAAAGAAAACATTTTGTGGCATTTTAGAAAAAGAAAATGTTTAAACTTCAAACATTCAAAAATGGCCTACATTTTACGCAAAAAATACTCAAATTTTCGCAAAAATGTCTATGATCTTATTGAAAAATGTGTCTTCAAAAAACAAATTTCATTAAGAAAAAATTCTATCTTCAAAATTTTAGTTGCAGGATGACGTCAAAAAATTACTTTTTACGATTTGTTATAAATGTTTCTAACACTGCTGTTGACTTACAGTCTTCAGTTCTCATATTTACAATTTTAAATAGAGCACAAATAAAATTCCTAGCACACTTGATAACCTTTAAACAATCATCGAGAACAAAAATGTTTTTATGATTGGTTTTTGTTTCTCAATTACGCAAAAATCATGATCACAGGGAAGAGAAGAGTGGCGAGAGATGAGAAACGAGATGAGAAAATCTCTCACTCGCCAATTGTCATCCTTTAGGCTGATCTGGCTTGCTGAAATCGCGCCCAAAACACTCTGCCAAACACACTACTTAATGAGAAGTCGTTTTCCTTAATTATTTACGAACCAAACTGAAAAACAAAGATTTTGAGCTTTAGTCCATTTGCACTCTGTGCGCTTCATTTAATCAAAACATTTGGACCCTTTTTTTAAGTTTTGAAAATGTTCCAGGGGTTTTATGTTAAGTACCCCCAAAATTAAAATATCAGTTTCAAATTCTAGGTGTCGCGATATCAGCCAGAGGGAATATCAATTTTGAAAAAATGGCTGAACGGTTTAGATGCTATTATTTTAGATTACATTCTCAGACAGAAACTAGTTTCACATCAATTGATTTTTTGGTATCAAGAACCTACAAAATATTGATTTTGACTACACAACTGTTACAGAAATTAACAATACTTTCTCTTCTTACTTACTACTTACATAGAGGAAAGAACGCTAAAAGGATCTAAACTGTGGGGTAGATCTAAATAATATACTTGTATATGCATCTAAGCTACACTTCTCTGCATTATAATGGGAAGACCTGGAAAATGCTGAAGAAGTGAAAACGATCTCATTTAGTATGCGATGGTCGTCCTAAATCAAACGTCCATGAATTGCGTCACACTCTACTTAGCTCCAATTACAGAGTAACGGTTCTCAGGCGTTTCTTTCTCTTCAATTAGTTTGTAAGATGAATCTTTTTTAACCTTACAGAGACTTTTATTAAACATTTATTCTCTAATCACACAATAGTGCTCTATTCTGGCGGAAAATAATGTCTCATTTAATGCGCAATATTCATCCTCACCATAAAAATAAAATTTAACGAGTAATTTAAATGTGCTGCAAATAGTGCAGTTTGGAATAAATTAACCCATGTCATTGCGTATTGTTTTTTAAACTATTCATTAGGTAAACACAACGTACTTACAAACATGTCTCCGCTTGCATTTTATTGCTCCATGTAATATATTGTGACATGTCATTTTATATTCATTACCTTTTTTATGTGGTACGCAATCATTATTGCTAATGATTATAGTAAAACCTTTTCAATTATGGTATTAAAATTGAAATCTAAAAAAACGTCGAATAGCAGGAATATCGGATTATGTTTTCACCTCTGGAGTGTTACGGTATCTCATAAAATAAAGTTATCTTGTTATTTGCTGGTAAAAATTTACACATGGTACAACTGTTTATAAGGAGAACTCAAAAACAATTGGCATGGAAATAAATGAAGAAAAATTAATTGTTCTTGTCATAAAGAAACTATTCAAGAATCGTTGAAAACCTGTAAGAGACTGGTTTTTTTTTCAGTTAATAAAGCTCTTTTAAAATGTAAATACAAAAGTAAAAACTTGTGCATTCAGCAGTTCTTATTAATTAATGGAAATATAAAATCCCTGAAACACAAGAGTCCACGAGATAGATTAAAATCATTGAGAAACGTAATATTTATTTATTTATCGTACTGCTAGTTTATAGTGGTAAAGGGTGTTTTTAGAGTGATATAACTTTGATACATATACAAAATTAAGATTGTAGTCAATTTTGTTTTTATTTGAAAGAAAAGCTTCTGACTTTTAATTTTTGAAAATGACTTCCGACTTATATTTGCCACGACCAGCTTGGATAAACCGGATTTATCCAGTCCAATTGTGAACCACCCTTTCAGGTAATTGAGGACTGATTCAGTTGATAACACGTGTTATGTAGACTTCCGAAATATCAATTCTTGCTAGTTTATCAGCATCAACTAAACATTTAACATATCCTTCCTGAAAAAATCCAGTGGGGTCATGTCATACTGTCAAGGTGGCCGAAACACTGGACCAATTTGTGATACAATTTTGTTGTTAAATTTTCCCTTCAATATGTTGATTGTTTCCATAGCACAATGAGATATAGCGCTATCTTATTTATACTGGAACAGTTGCAGGTTTATGTGATGCAAATTGGCCAACAAATAATCAATAATAATTGACATCTAACGTTTGGCGCCATTGACAGTAACATAAACTCAGGTCTCATTTTTAAAGAAGTAAGAAACAATAATATGTAAATCACTCCATTACGTGCATTTTTCATAATGCACAGAAATTTAACAATAGTTCGACGAATAAGTTGCTCAGATGGACAATTATGTGCACCATAAAAATTCCGAAGAGCTCGGTTCGTCTGACGATATTGTTGATGTTATTATTATTAGTAATATTATCTGTTAGTATTATTATTATTTATAAGTCTTATTATTATTTTTATTATCATTATTATTATACATGTATGTAACTTGTAAATGCTAGCTGGAATAGCGGTGAAAGTCTGCGTACAATTACACAGTTCTTTTGCGAAATTTTAGAATAAAAGGGAACATTTGCTACAGTCAAACTGTTTCTCACCAAAACTTAAATGTTTGTCATGGAGGCAATTTAATAAATTTTTTAGTATAAAAAGGGAACATTAGGACAAGAAAGAGTGTTATTAAGTATTACTGCATATTTTGTAACGCCTGATGATCTATTAGATGGTCTGCATTGTAGATGACCGTGTGGCCTTGTTCGTCATCAGTGAATATTTCTGTAAAAAGCTTTTTCGGACGCATTGAGGCCATCTGTAATGCTAAAAATCGAAATATCTAAATTACAATTTGTGTATATAGAATATAATTTATGAATATTAATAAAGAAATAGAATCTTAGAACAATTCAATAAAATGGAAATATACATTACAAAAATAAATACATAATTTTAAAGGAATAATACGTAAAATATTAAATATACATAGTGAAATAACTGTTCAAGGTTATAAAATAAAAAAATTTAAATTTGAAATTAGGATGACTTATTATGTTAAAAGGAAATGAAATAGAGAATAACAGAAAATAAATAAACCAAGGCATAAGAGCAAGCTCACATACCGATTCTCAGGCGGCAGCTGACCCTGGTAAAGACGAAATTGCGAGAGTCAAGAGCATTGTGTCTTCTATTCAAAGGTAAGCTGTCAATGGAGAGGGAACAACGAAGGGTTTGTCGAAGAAAGAGCTGTTGAAGAAGAGAATGGAGCACCTGAGTGACGTAAAACTGGCGGGAGCAGAGGTTAATGTGTGAGAGTGCGGCCAACTTCATGAGGCTTGAAAAGGAAGGAATTTGTTCATTTAAAATAATGTTCTGGGGATTGCTTAATAAGTTTTTAATATGTATGGCTTCTAATTTAAGTCTGTGATGGAATCTATTTTCAATTTCTAAAATTTTTAAATCACTACCTACGTATAATGAGTGTTTTTGTTCTAAGAGAGGGCTGGGAAGTTTGATTGTCATAAACACCAATGGCATAAATTCCAATGTCATAAACACCCCAATATATCCTGCCAATACATCCTACCAAGCCAACCAATTTTTGGGGGAAGATCATAGATGTCTACGAGAATACTTGTTCACATGTGACTGCATTTGTTATACGAAAAATCAGACTTCCATATTTAGAGTAGAACCCGAAAAAACGAATCAGAGAGTGTGCGCCATCTTTTCTGCCTCTTTTGTGACATATTGTCTCTCCTTATACTAACACTTACACTTACATGCACTAGACTACCGCATATATTGGACGCTCAGTTGGAAGATCAGAACTTTTATATTTTGGGGCAGTGCCACGCCAAGGGAGATACCTCGAGGCGGGAAATCCCCGGCAAGCCAAGGCGTAAATGAATGCCGCATCTCTCCTCTTAAAGGGAGAGGTACAACGCCACCTCCAGGATTAAACATAACTAAAGATCATAGTAGTAGACATACCTAAATACAGCAATCAATCAATGAATTAATCTTTTCAGTTTATTCGTATGCATCAATTGAATTTACCATAACGGTTTTCGAGGTTCTGCGGGAGAGGAGGGGTTCATAGGCATTATGACTTTCTCTCCTTCCTCCCGAAGGTCAACGACACCAAAGATCAGGATACATCGAAACCCGACCCGTTGAAAGAGCATCTACCCTTAATCCATAGTCTAGTGGGGTTGCCTCCCCATCTCGAAGACACGAAGAATTCTTTTCGCCACTCACATGCGTCGGGACGCGACCCATCTCAATACACAGTCACATAAAACACGTGTACGTGTCTGGGCGACAGTAAATGTTTTCTATATGTTTTGGAGGCCGTTAAATACGAATCCAGAGTCAATTTTTCTCCATCATTTTTTTTTACATAACTTCAAAAAATATAAAAAATTAAATATATTTCTAATCGAGGGGTCAGACCATGTTACCTACATGTTTTGGGGTCGATGAAACCGAATCTGAAGTTTATTTAAATTCATCTCATCAGATGTTTCACCTAACCTCAAAAACGTTTAAAAAGCTGTGTATGCTTGGAGAGAAGGCTAGTGATCTGGCGCCAACGATATAGGCAATCTGTCATACAAGAACGCAATGAGTGTTGCCCCGGCAGGGGTCAATGTCACCTTTTCTATCAACTATTCTTGATATTAACTTAAGAATCTTATGTGGTGAAGTCAAACGGACTTCTAATTCTGTTTTATTACTCCCAAAGCTTATAGGTACTAGTAACATGGTCTGCTCCTCGGCTAGAAATATCTTTCTTTTTTTTTAGAGTATATCAAAAACCCACGTGATGGAGTAAAATGGGCACCAGATTCGGATTTAGTGATCCTAAAAATATATAGAAAATATGGTCTAATGGCCCAGACACGAACACGTTTTTTTCGTATGGCTGTGTATTCGAAGAGTATTGTGCATTGCGACGACGAATCCGATCCCTGGATATGAAACCTAACGGTACCGAACTCCCACCCATTACCTCACTGCAGATACATGTTTAAGATGCAAGTATCTCCAGAAAACTAGGCACCGGGTTGGAGTCCTCCATTCTACCCCAGGACTTCTATATATGGAACCGAAGTTCCAATCCCCCTCGCGTGGGGTAGATCGAACGGAAAAGAACATAGCAGTAAAAACATGCACATGTGTGATGTGACTGGCGCAACCATTCCCTCGGTCAAAGTGGACTTCTCCGCCATCCTGCCCCCAACGCCAACCGCCTCCGCCTACTCTGCTCTCCGCGCGTCGCCGCGTCGGTGATGTGGGGGCGGCGGCGGGGGATTCGGGGGGCAGGGCGGCGGGCCGGCGCCACAGCCGCTGCCGCCACCGTCGAACCGGCCCCGCCAAAGCCTATATAAGGGCGCCACGCGCGCGCGGCGGGCAGCAAGCCGACACCGGGCACGCACGGGAGGTCCGCCGCCGCGCCGACGCAGTCGCACACACGACTCCGCGCCCCACGCCACGCGCGACACGCAGCCCCGCCGCCCCCGCCGGTGAGTAGGCGCCCCGCCACCCCTTGTGCATTCCCTCTTCAATATTGCCATTAGGACTTGTTCACTTGTCACAAAATATTGCTACGTCATGTTAATATGTAATGACTTTATCCACACTTTTCAAAAATTGTTAGTTTGATACTGCTACTTGTAAATATGCACTACAAAAAAAAGAGCAAAAGTTGGTCATGTATCAATCACCGTTGAACTATTCGTAGGGCACGATTTATTCTTTACACGATTTCTTCATTTGTTAGACAATATTGCTACGTTCTCTTAGTACATAATGCCTCCTCTTATCCCGCACATTTAGCCACCGTTCGTTAGGTTTAATTGGAAAATCGGCGCTATTATTCCTTGTTAAAAATCTTTCAAAAATGTTGCTGAATTGTTTACTGATTGAATAGTTCTGTAAAGATTTATTCACTTTTTATGGAATATTGCTATGATACCTTTAATTATATCCTACACTTTTAATATTGCTTGATTGGTTATTGTTGGTTTGGAATTCCTACTGAAAGAAACATCAAAACCTTATCACGCATTATAATTATTATTATTTCTACTGTCATTAATATTTTTTAATATTTTTGGTATTGTTTCATAAATAATCTATTGACTTGAAACACGAAATTGCTACATTATGTTCGTACGTAATGTTTCCTTTTATCTCTCAGTTTCAGATCCGTTCCTTACGTTTATTCGGAAAGTGCGTAATATGGATTGTACATGGTTGAAGAAACGAGGAAAATTTGGCTATGAATTATTTGTTATTGAACTATTCATATGCAGAATAGTTCCATAAAGATTCACTTGCTAAGCAATATAGCTATGTTAGTTCTCATTTTCAATCGTACTTTTAAATTTGGTTGGTTGGTTAAAACTGTTTGAAATACACACTCAAGATTACATTATCATCGATTGTCATGCATTATCAATTGATTTTATTTTTGAACAATTATTTGAATTGTATGATAAATATTTATTCACTATTTATCCATATTGAGTATTACTACGTACGTAAAGTCAAATTACTTCCAAAATATTCAGTATTACAATAAGTTGTAAATTAATAACCATCGAATAAATCAGATAAATTTGAAAGTGTTTTAGTCGCTGCTAGAATATTACTGAGGAGCAAAATAGAGAGAGATTTATTACTTACTTCTTCAATATTTATTTGCTTCTTTTGCATAACGTAACGCTTCATTTTATCCTGCATATTTAGCTTCGATTAGATAGATATAGTTTGCTGAAAATATTCAGTGAAGAATAAATCAGCAAATATTATTCGTGTATTACTATTATTTGTTCTTTAAATATTTGTTTGATTAATAGTATAATAAAATATGTATTTGCAAATTACGTAATATTGCTAAGTCTGATTCGTTGGTGTAAAGGGTTTAATAAACATTTGAATTTTAATTACCAATTTTCTTTTTATCAATGTGTTGGGCAAGATAAATCGTTGTAACGTTAGATTGTTTTTTCTATGGTATTGTTTCATAATTACATAATTGTACTCTAATAACCTTTCAAGAACCGTCATTACTGGTGGTGATGTGGTTGAACAATGCGTAGGGAGTATTCATAACGCAGAAATTTCCCTTCGAGCAAATGTCAAATTAAGATTAATTGCCTATCTCTGAATACCAATATTCAAACTCTTGTCATGTGAGATTTGTAGTGTGAAAGTAAAATTTGTAATGAGTTTTCGAGTTTTCTGAGACATTTTTCGTTTTGTATGCGTTTTCCTCTGAGTACTGAGAATTTTCTGTTACACACAGACCAAAAATATAATACATTTATCTTCAGCAATTCATTTCACATGTTCAATCGCAATATCACGAAAAACTCTCCTAGTGGACAGCCGAGTGATACTTGGAGCGATTTGGATGAGTTAATAAATTAGTGAATTCTCGTGGTATATATGGGGCATTCTGTATTTCTCATATTCTAGGACTTTTTTGTCAATAAGAAGACAGAATCTTGATATAGAGGTGCCTCCGATTGAGTTTAGTCAGTCAAAGTTTGGTGATATTTTGGAGGAATAATTGTAAGTGTTATGCAATACCATGCGTACTATGCAACACTATATCATGCAACATCAATATCATGCAACAATACATTACTTCAGATGGAGACGAAATATGAATTTTGGAGGCGGAAGTTCAAAACCTTATATCGCCTGGTCAAGTAATATTATTATTAGTCTTTACAGGTTTTTAAAATATTACTCTGTGGGTATAATCATATTCAGGTCTCTGCGTGTGACATTATGAAATAAGTGTATTTATTTAATTTTTTTATTCTTCCAGTTAGACGGCTCCCATTATTTTCTTGATGCCTAATTCACCTCTTCAACGCTTTCGAACGCATTAATTAATTCATCGATGTAGATAGGTCCCTCAGAATCACACTGAAACGGAAAAAAATCGTTGACTGGAACTTTCATCTGAAAGTCCTGGCATTCTGAAAGATTTCTGGATATGTGTTTTCTCTTCAATATTATCTGCATAATTTTACTACGCTTTCATTTATTTATTTTATTGTAATTATTTTTTACCTTAATAGCTTGTTAATTAAGGTAAAAAACATTACAATAAAATAAACATTTTAACAGACGTTAATTTATTCATTATAATTTACTCATTTCACTTTCGTCTCAAATGCACACAATTCTAGTGCAGTTGAGTTCTGTTTTCATTCGGGAGCTAATACTTGTCGGAGAGAGTATAGGACACCAGTTACGAGACAACAAAGTGAAAACTGCTTGCTCTACTCTTTTGTAAATAGTACAACTTGTGGATATCTCATTCATTTAGTCGTTATCAGTTATACCACAATATTGAAAGGTATTTTCTTTTTGTAGTTTTGGTTTGCAGGTGAATTCTGCGCACTAAATTATTTTTCACACTTTTATAGCGAATTTCTCCCTAAAATGATCAAATAAAGTACATAGTGTTTCAATTTTTGAAAAGTATTGCATCCTTCGGACCACAGTCTCACCAATGTCTTCAGTAGTACTGTACTGTCTATAATTTATCCGCCAAAATATTCCGTCTTTTTTCAATTTTTTCTTTGGTATATTTATAAACCATTCAACAATAGTTGTTTTTGTTAAATGCTGGATAACTTGTGTTTGAGGGTCTGAAGAAACTGCTCTATTTTTTTGGAAAAAAATTCAACTTCAATTGTGAAAATTAGGAAGTTCAAAAACAAATTTCCATCTTAGTTTGTCATAAACAACTAAAGAACACAGAGCTAGTAAAATCCTAAGTGAAAATACTATTTTCCGATTAAAATCACATATCTCTTCACTTTTATCATCTTCTTCTTATATCGACTTATGTTCCCGTCCTAACAAATCAAAACTGCGATAAAAATATTTGTATTTCCTTCTTATACTTAACCTCGCGTTTCCATTTTTTGCATTTTATTAAATTTTTACAAACGTGTTCATTTTATAAAAGCAAAATTTGAAATTATATGAGAATCTTAGAAATTGTGGAGTGTTTAGTAACCACATATAATGGCTAAATAAGAAAAGGAATACGTTCTGGTCGTTTGTGTATTGATATTTTCTGTATTATAAAATGCTAAGATATTAAACTAATTAAAATGCGGTTTGTGTTTAAAACAGCTTAATTGACAATTATTTTGCAAATAAACAAAAGTAATAAATTAGAATAATGTTTCATGCAATTAAGTTACAATTATATTTTAAAGTTGTCCAGGAGATTTATTATGTGGTATAAAATATGTGTTTCGATTTATTTATGTGTTCTTTTCTTTTAACTCCAATGAAGACTTTTTCAACAGTAGGCGACACTTGCTTTTGTATTGGAGTTACTGACTTTTTTGCAAGAGTTATATTATCAGACTCAATATCCCTTCAATGAGATTGTACTCCTTTCAACGATTGTTCGTTTTTCTATTCGTATTCATGATTCAATTCACGTAATATCCTTTCAATATGGAATTTTGTACGACGTTTCAAACAATAGAGTTTCCTAGGGACTTTAAGAATGTTATTCAAGCGCATTCTTCTCAAATAATTTTCTCAATAATATGATTTTATATTGATACCGTTTTTAAAATAGTGCATCTCGGTACCTATTCTAATTTGGTTCATTTTAATACAATGAAATTCTGAAGTTATGACGCTTGTTAATTTCATGTATTTAATTGAGCGTATAATTGAATACCTGGATTATTAGATTTCCGGTGCTGCTCATGCGTTACTATTAAGAGCTCTTCATATGAGTGCTACGGACACCCTCGGTTAAATGTCACTGGCAGAATGCGAACATTTAACGACCATCAAATATGAGATCAAGCTGCTCTTGACTCAATGATCAGCAATGTAGTTAGTTTATTAACAAAGAGATGGTCTCGCCCCCAATGCAGCCATTCAGTGAAGTGAGAGATAGTTACTATCACAAAAGCTGACAAGTGCTTTGACTTCCTTAACAAGAAGATTTCACCCGCACAACACACCGCTAATTACCACCGAGGTCGGTTGAGCTATATCACACCCATGAGCTGCTTGTATTGTATGATTCGAAGATAGAAGACATAGAACATACGGCACAGAGATTTTAAGAAATCGAGTGTTTGGTAACTGAAATACAGCTGAAGTCAAACATTTTACTTGAATTTTACTTTTTTGCACTAACGACGTATTTGTGTATCTAATTCTTCGTACTTAAGAGATATAGTAATGAAAATAAAACATTGGATCATGAATTTGAAGTCGAGTTTGTACACCCTTGCTTGGCATATAATTTTGAGTACTCCTGCTTGTATAACGATGTTTTTTATTAAAGAATATAACCAAGATATTTTTAGTGTTGATCGTGTGTTTTGTGATTTCTAACATTTATTACTCGACAAAACTAAGGGTTTCCTTTTATACCTGTGTTATTTTGTTTGTAGCTTTTCTTTTCTTTATATATTTTTACGGGATATTTCGCACTGAAAATTCACATATTTTACTGTTATTTGTCAAAGTTTACAATAAATAAAACAAGCCTATAACGAATGCACGTAACGTGTTGCATATCCGAATCGCATTCTCGCAATAAATAGGTTTTGCCTTGCTGACGTTAATGCAAACAAAGAGATATCACTGCATTCAAAACTAGTGGAGCTAGAAAATGATACAGACTTCCCCGTGTGAGTTTTCTACTTTCTTTGGTGTTCACCAGGTATATGAACTTGCCAAATAACTCTTGCCAACTGCCATCTTTGGCTGCCGAAAGTACATTTTTTTGAAATTTTCATATTTTGTCGGTTTTCTAATAGTAGAACAGAAATATTATTTTAAGAATATTAAAGAACAGTCTTCGTCCTAAATTGCAATTTACTTTGAAAATATTGAGGTCTTTTTTAAGAAAATCTTATTTTGGTAATAATTTAAAATTGCTTATATTGCTTGTAATATTGCGTGAAAACTACTAAATTTCAAAAACATGTACATGACTTTAATGAAAGACCTAACTAGGTAGAAAAAGTTTACTTGATATAAAAATATATATTTTCAACTTTGTAGTTGTAGAAAGACGCCGAACAAATTCAAACTTTTGAAATTTTCAAAAATTCAGAGTAACTTTGGTAATAGGACCAATGTCACTATTATAAATGTGTTTTACTGCATTTTTACAAGAAATTTTAAAAAAAATTGAAGCCCCTTTTGAGAAAAGTTTGAAAATTTCTCTGGGGCTTCATGTAAAGAAGCCCCAAATCTTAAAGAAAGTTTTTCATAATCTCAAAACTTCGACTCCAGTCAGATGGACAGGGGTTTCATCATTTTAGAAATAATCCTATGAATGGTTTGGGCTAGCAGTGTTCACAGACGGACGGAAGGGCGTCATTTAAAAACCTTTTTCGGTATCAGCGGACCCCAAAACGTGAATTTCCTTCGAAATCTCAAAATCGATTTTCCGCACATTACATAACTATACGTATACACGTATATTACTCCGTATATACGTACGTATACGTCAAAGTATAAACGGTCTACTATAAATTATGTTTTTACCCTCTGCAAAAAAACCTAAAGGAGAGTAATGTGACTGGTGTGATCTTGAAAATATGTTTGTATCCACCCAGAGCTTAAGATACATGACAGTTTGGGGTTGGGTAACGTCAGAATTAATTTATATAGTCCCGGGAGTAACTTAAAGTATGACTTTTCATTTCGAAAATAATTTTAATTTACCGAAAATTTATTTTTGTTTTTACAAATTGTCTACTAGCAGAAGTTAATTTGCCTTTGACTTCATTTACTGGTCTGGTTTAGTTTAAACTTGAAGACACAACCCAACCATAAATACTCTTAGCACTTTCCTACCTTGAATCTTTAATATAAAAATATGTAGATTTCTACACACTACAGATACATAAACTAAGGAATAAAGCGATAATATTATCTATATATATATATATATATATATATATATATATATATATATATATATATATATATACATATTAGAACAATACAAAAGTAAGCAATGTCAAAAAGTTCAACTAATATTTTGAAATTACAAGTCAAAGAAAATAAGAATCTAATTCTGAAAACGGTAAAACTGGTGGAATCAATAATTTGTAAAACAAATTAAATTTGCCTTTGCGTATTTGTTACTTGTAACGAAATAAAATGAGAAAGTTTAGTTTTAGGGAAAGATTGTGCTGCTATGAACTAGTCGAGAATTAACTAGTTGTTCTATAAGTGTCTTATTTATTTCTCTGTTTATAAGTCCACAATGTTCTTCTTATATCCCCTGAGATTAAACTGTTACATTGTATCCGACATGTGTCACATTTTGAAATGTTGTGTCCATAGTCATATTACTGACACTCGTATTCCCGGTGGACCGTTTCTCCTCCATTACATCATTTTGGTTTGATGGTCCATACACAATTGAAAATCTATTCTTAATGTTTATGGAGTAGATACTTAAATTGTGTGGAATTGTGGCTGAAAAACCTTTTAGTACAATTTCGCATTTTTTACGTCTCACTCAAACTTCCAGGTAACGTCTTTAGTTGTTAATCGTCAATATCATATTTTACATACAAAATATCAAATTATATTTGGGTTACCTATTTTAATGGACAATTTCAATGGACATCGTTCAACAATTCCATCCTCCTAAAATCACTATTTTGCCGATATTTATAACATCGGTCATCTGCCGATCTTTTTTATGCTTTGAAATACAAATTGAATGATTTTTTTTTCATCTTTAAAACTACATTGGAAGGTACATTGGTTTAAAAATATCTACAATTTCAGCATCTCTGAAAGTTTTTTCGAACCATTTTGTGTATTCCAACCATTTGGAATTTTTGTGTTTCGAACCATTTTGTGTCAATTTCGACGAACTGTGCAGTTTTTTGTTATGTGAACCCTGTAAAAAACTTCAATAATGAGTAGTTACTGTCATTAGACTTTTTTAGAAAGTTTACTATGGGGATAAAACTTATAAAATGAAGAAAAAATAAATGTTTAAAAAATGCAAATTCAATGCTACTATTCTTCAATAATCTTTAGTAACATATGTAATATAGTAAAAGCAACAAATTAATGTGTTGTAAGACGTTAAAAAATATTCTCCATTTAATTTATTCCAGTTACAAAATTCCAGCTGAATGTTTAAAAAACGCATTGTGTTTCTGATGCAGCATGAGGTCTAACGTGCTAATGGAGATACAGGAAAGCAAACTACAGGCCTCAACGTCGGTTCTAAATTGTCCATTGCAGTATCTTCAGGCAACCTCCATCAGCATTTGAGGTGAAGCGACAGTCTTGACAATCTACTCTAGAAACAAACCTCGGGGCTAGCGGTTGGTCAGCGTGCTCGCTTTCCACTTCGTGGCCGCGGATTCGATTCCTGGTGAGACAAGATTATAGTTTGCGTTTTCCTTGCAATGTCTCAGTATACGTTGCTGTACGACGGTGAAAAAATCCACTTGTCAGGTTGAGAAGACCGGAGTACGGCGTGGGGATGTATACCTGTTAACCACACGTACCCTCTTAACCCACTACTGCGAAGCAGGAACGTCGCCGGTAGGCCTGAGCCCGTTCTTGGGCTGTCGCGCCAAAAACATACATACATCACCTACAGACCAGATTTATCTGCGACCAATGTGTCACTTTGTACGCTATAGAAAGACTTTTCACGTGAATAAAGACCTCAAATAAGAGGTACGTACTTATTCCCACAAACTGGCTGCAGAAGAGTGTGAGATAGAGGTAGAAAAACACCTACGATATATTCATACTCATATGATGCAAGTGTTTGAATTACATGGAAACTACGTACAAATAATGTGTTAATGTGATTGTACAACATCCACAAATATTCATTATTTGATTTGAAACTGGTGATGACTTTCCAAACGACTCACGTACAAAAACAGAAAATTATTTTTATTACATTTTATACTCACTAACTCAAATCCACATATACTCTCAACAGAACGAATATCTTTATTTTTCTGAAAAAGCATGACTTTGGTGGTTATCAGGTAAGGTCAGTTAATCAATCATGTTGTTGCATCAATGTAAACAAATCGATACCTCTCCATCACACAGATGTCGATAGCAGTATCAAAGAGATTGTACCCTGTATAAAACTGAGTCAGCAGCAAAATACTATTTATGAAACGAATAATATACAAAAAGAGTAAGATTTTTCCAAAGAGCACGAATTTTGAGACGAATCAAATCTAATAGATTTTCCAATTTTATTAATCAATGGAGGATTCACTAGTACTGGAATTGTATGTTAGAACGCCACCAACGCTAATTGACCAAGTCTAAATATTTGCTGAATCAATACTAGATTAATTATGAAACTCACAATGTACTATAAGTGATTGCTTTGTTTGAATATAGCAAGTAATAACTATTTATATTTTGACTTGCCAGCGTCTTACACGTCAGTTTCCGATGTGAAATATAAAGACATGTGTTTTGGGCTCCCGCATTATCTTAATAATAAAGAGAAATATATTAATTGTAACTCTACGATAGTATAGGTTCACACGATTAGCTAACTATAAACAAACTTAAGCTAAGTATACTTAAGCTTCAAACTAGAATACATAGAATACAAATACTATCGTATACTTCAAACTAGAATACAATACATTTATCTTGGAAATAAATTTAGTTAAATGAAAAAATATACCTGAGTCACTCTAAATTAATTTAAGATAAGGCATAAATATTAAGATATTAAAGACTTTTTGAAATTTTAATCCCTTTTTGGATACCAAAATGCTAAAATTTTGTTCAATTAATAGCGTGTGTGAGACACCTTTTATTATATTTTAGATGTCTATTATCACTTTAAACAGAAGAACGGTACACCATGAAGTGGAAAACACTAAGTTAGTCATTAATGATGCCACATTTACTGCAGGGAGGCTGTAATGTAATTGGGTACAAAAGGTCAAACCCTTAAGACCTTTCCGTATGACCTATTCAAACAATGAAGTTAAAAGAGATTGAAAGTATTCCGAAACACTCATCCATGGCTTGTGAACTCTAACTTTATCCATGATACTTTCATTATAAGTTCAGTGGATCTTTCAATCGATCAGATCATTTAAAATCACCTATAAATTTCACTTTATAATTTTCCGGAAAGTATAACTTGATCAAAAAGTTTGCGTGTAGTTTGGATGTACGCCGTAGTAATAAATTTTATAGGTCATGACACGGGATCAGGAACCCTTGAGGTGGTTAGAGTCACGTCTCCCTTCTCACCCACGTCTCATCCTCCAGGAACAGGCAGCATCGCAACTCTCAGTTCCCCCCTCCCCCAGTGGCCGGGCAGCTGTCTCGGTCGCTGTGTGTCAGAGTTGGCTGTCGAGCAAACTTCTATTACGCACAGCCACTCACACTCCTTTTCTCACACGGCTTCCTTCCAACGCCCTGTCCGCTCCTCGGCGCGAGTGTATTTTTAGCTACATGTGTGGTTTAAGTAAGAGTATTACTAATATGCAATAGTACTGCTTTAAATATTATCAACTGAAAAATGTTTTATTATTTGAAGCAGAAGAACACAACTTTCTCTGACTTGGTAACATCAGATTTTCATAAGCTGGTTGAAGTGTCTGTTGCAACTGCAGTGTGTCTAACAGGAAGATCCCAACGTTCAAGTACCAAAGGTGGGGAAATTTCGACGCTACTTCAGTCGCTGTCTGGAGTCGGGGAGATTCCTGGGGTCCGGCTGTTGTGATAAGTTTAATGTGTTGTTTGTCATTACCATTCTGCAATTACCCCTTCGCCAGCGCCAACGGGCCCCTTCGCCAGCGTCAATGGGCTCTTTTGCTAACGCTGCGCGCCCCTTTACTGGTGCCATCGCCCCCCTTCACCAGCGCCAACGGGCTCATTCACCAGAGTCAACGGGCCCCTTTTCTAGTGCCAACGCTCCCCTACGCCCGGGCCCCCCCTTCGCCAGCGCCCCTCTTCGCCAGCGCCCCCCTGCGCCAGCGTCAACGGGCGCCATCGCCAGTCAACGGGCCCTTTTACTAGCGCCAACGCCCCCCTTCGCCAACACCCCCCTGCTCCAGCGTCAACGGGCGCCATCGCCAGAGTCAACGGGCCCCTTTGCTAGTGCCAACGTCCTCTTCGCCAGCGCCAACGCGCCACATCGCGTCGCTGCCTTCCGGTGGAAATCGACGGAGCGTCGCATCTGTCTCGCCCCTCCCTCGCCTCACGCCGCGGCGTCAACAACCGCAGAGGCTTCAAATACCTCAGCGCTGCGACGAGCGACCCCTCGCAGCGCCACAGCAACAGGTGCGCTTTCACGAGAGGGCGGGGAGCTGGTTGCCAGCCCGCAATCACACGCTGTGGCGGAGCGTATCCATTGGAGAATAAATTCTCGGCTATCCGAGAGACGCCGCGTCGTTGGCTGAGAGGATGACGTTTCGCCTGATACGTCGCAGGCTTCCTCAGGGCAGCTTCCTCTCTTCATGGATTTGAGCGGCGGAAGCTTACGTGTGCTTTGTAGAATGTCTGCGCTTCAACCAAACATTTTCATTATTTATTTATTTTAGTTAGGTATTCAAAATGAGTAATTTTCTAATGTGAGAAAACACATCGGCCGTTAATTAGCAATAAATAATTCCTTTACCGTTGCCGAGAACCGAAGCGCTTTTTTAGTCTTGGGAACTGCTAGTGCAATGGGTTTCTGACGGCCGCCTGGCGAACTAAATTTCTGTCGGCCAAACATTGGGGATTACTGCAGGTCTGCACGCAATATAGTATATCTGCCTTAATTTGCGTTTCATCTCCATAAATTCATAAGTTGGATTTTTTCTTTGTTTCTACTCAAAATTGTTAGTTTATTTACAGCAATAGAACTATTCTCAAAGCTTCTACTTGCTACAAGAATAACCTTTTGACGTTATAGAAGAAGAGAAATTGCCAATAAAGCTTATCGCTACCATTTTTCACGCTGTATGAGAGGGAGAGTTGAGCCTACAGGCTAGCAATCAATCACGGATTCTCAACCCCTTGTTTCAATGCAGTTAAATAGACTGCAGATTTCAGCTGTCAGTGCATAAGTTTTACGAGTGAACGGTTAATATTCACATTATCCAACATGGGTGAAACAGCTTTAAAGCACACTTCGATTTTGAACAGATTGAAGTGCACATTAACTAACGCTAGGTTGCTACGGTAGGGTAAGTTCATTACGGAGAAGAGAAATAGTAGACAAAATGTCGCAATGTGCTAGTTAGACGTTTCTACGTTTATTGTCACTGTGTATAGTTGCGAGTCTCATTGTGTCAGTCGTACATTTCTGCGTAGACGGTACCACCACACTTAATTGTAAGTTAATTCCTTATTTTAATTGAGGAGGCTCGAGCCATCAGTCCTTCCGTCTGACCACGCAAATTTTGCTACGCTCCTTTCCCCATCTAGCGAAAAAAGAAGGTATAATCACGGGCGACGAAACAAACGATTTTTATTTAGCTCAGAGGCTTCTTTCTGGCTTAAAGATCTTTTAAATACAATCAATCTACTGCATGGCGAGCCGGCTTTACTTCCCATCCGAAAGAAGTCGTACGAAAGATTTTTCCGCCCTTAAGAATACACGGCTTCAATTGAGTTTGAACTCTCAAACGTGGGTACATCAGCCTGATACGCCAACCGTTATATCACTGAACACACGAACTGTTTACATCACTGCGCATCTCAGTTCTCGGTTTGCTAACCATTCACGAGTTGAGATCGAGATCCCGATCTCCGATCTTGGCGTTTTGCATAAAACAACCGTGTGTCTGCGCAATGAAGTTTATGTAAAAATAAATATTGCTAATACAAAACGCCTCAAACTCGAACAATCACCTTACTGTAGTCAACGTTAAATTATGAACTCCGTAACTCCAACTCCGTTACTCCGTAACCTCACGATTATTCAGGCGATTTACTTAAACCCTCCTGTTAATACTGAAATACACAGGCTAATATTAACATATGTCAGAGGAACTCGTAACATACCCAATACGCATACAGAGCCTTTACACGTCGTGAGGTGGATGAGGGTCCACATACGTCAGATAAGGAACATGTGGGAAAACATTAACACGATTATACTCCATAAATCCACCCAAAAACTTATTTTATCTACCTCAGCTTCCACGTGACGTGGCCGTTATATACAGGTGTCTCATTTAACCTGACAAATCGCAATAACTCGAAAATTACACATCTTAGCCAAAGCCTTCTCCGAGGGGGACATCTGCCTGGCCTAAAATCAAACCTCGCCCTCGCCCCCTGAGTGTGGGGCGTGGAGCAATTTTTAAGTCTTAAATGGGAACCCCTATTATTATTGCATATTTAAATTTAAACAAAAAATACATAAGTTTTGTCTAAAATATCTTTTGTGATTCGTGGTAGATGCCACCATAATCTCAAAAGTAAGATTTTCTAGATTATTACAAAAGTCTTACTTTTAAGATTACGGTGTCATTTATCACGAATTCCAAAAAGTTTCAGAGAAAACGTATGTATTTTTAAATTTAAATATGCAATAAAAAATGTGGCTTCCCATTTAAGATTTTAGAGTTGCTCCCATACTACCCCCAGGCAGCGGGGACGATGTTTGAATTTAAGTTAGGCAGATGTCCCCCCTTGGATATTTTCATTTTCTGTTTAAGAAATTTTTTGTACAATGCGTATTTTTCGTGATATTAAGGCTTGTCAGGTTCTTTGAGGCACCTATAGATACACCTGGGCGGAGAAGCAAGCCCTCTGCGTCATCGGTGAAGCAAACAAACTGTACATTAAGAAATCATCAGTGAGAAACCCCAGTGGGCTTTGTCAAAGTTCAAACAGCGAGGAATATAATAAACTTCCTTCAATAGCCGTGCCTCTTACACAGTCAACCGACATCTACTGTACTTCTCTGCTGGAGGATAAAAAGAGCTGGAGCGAGCACCCACGCTCACACCCACGAGCTTTTTGTGCCCCGGTCAATATGTTTGAACAGCGAGCAGGATGAATGGTTGGAGCACCGCGAACGTTGTCTCTTGAGGATTGATTTATTGATCTTCCAAACTCATTAGCTTCTTCATTATAAAAAACGAGACGAAATAATGTCGTATAATACAATATATTTTCATAGATGAAGAAGTATTTAAATCCACAAATTAGTGTACTGTATTGCTATTATATTGACTTTATGTCTAATTTTGCTGAAAATTTCAAAGGAAGTGTTTTAACTTAAAATTTACTTGATTCCACTTTGACTTCCCTTATCCGGTTTCCTGTAAAATAATATTAATTGCGTTACTCTAAAATACTTGATTTTCCCATTCGTTTCTCAATTATAACTCCATCAATTTGGAATCGAGACGAATACTATAGAATTCTGGCATTTTATTTCGATATTAAGAAAACAATGAAATTATCTTTGTGAACAGAAGATTACTGCAAATAAAATCATTAAATTTTCGAACGTTTCTAACAAAATACACTTGTCAAGGCAATATAGAAATATTTACGTTACAAATTTTGGAAACCAGACTTAAGGATGATGTACGACTGCTGAAACGTTCTACATATAATAAATAAAGTATAGAAGAATAGAATATTAAAGAATTGAAGAAAGATAGGTTTCGAACAGCTGAATTATAGATTGGAAAAATGTTAATATGAATAGATGGATTCACACAGGAATGTTAGTTCATTCTGAAAATAAAATGGGTGTTCAGGTGAATATAAACAAGTATGTTAGTCTATTTATCTGAGTAAACTTATGAGTTAACATATGCTATGCTCGTTTCTTATCTGTGGATTTAAACTAATTTCACTAACTAAAAAAACATTAGGAAGTACACAAACAATTTTGAAATTTCACCATAACTCAAGAAATGTATACAGTACATTCATAAATAGCTATGACACACTGTAGCTGTGACACACAACCGTACAATACGAGTGACAATACAAACGAGATTGTTACAAATATCGTAATTCGTCACAATTCCGTCATTTTTTCTAGCTCGCTGCGCCGATAACGGTGTTTGCTATAAATATACCTCATTATCATCGGACTGGGTTTTCTTTCTTAACGTGTGATGGGAGAGCCTCATAAATAATTTGGCTAGTGCGGCGGTTGAATTTGACCATGTTTCCAAACTAGTGTCGAAAATCCTGCCACCATCGGTAATCGAACCCTGGTCAGAGGCTCTGCGGTGATATAAGTTGATGCCTTGAGCCACCTTTGCCTGCGCGAAAGGAAAGGCGAAGAGAAGGGGAAAGGAGAGGGCGCAACGGAGAGCGAAGGGGACGGCGAAGGGGAAGAAGGCAAAGAAGAAAGCGAAGGGGAAGGCGAAGAAGAAAGAGAAGGCGATTGAAAAGAGAAGATCGAATGAGAAAGCGAAGGGAAGGCGAACGGAAAGGCGAAGCAGAAAGAGAAGGCGGAGAATGCGAACGAGAAGGCGAAGGAGATAACGTAGGGGAGGGCGAAGGATAAGGCGAAAGGGCGCGCGAAGGAGGTGGAGGAGAAGGCGAAGGAGAAAGAGAAGGAGAAGAAGAAGGCGAAGGGTACTGGGAAGGGGAGAGAGAAGGGGAAGGCGAAGGAAGAAAGCGAAAGGGAGGACGAAGGAGAAGGCTTGGAAGAGGGCGAAGGAGATGCAAAGGGGTGGGCGAAGACGAAGGAGAAGGGGAAGAACGTGGCACAGAAAAGGGTGAAAGGATAGACGAAGGCGAAGGAGGTAGAGGAGGCGGAGTCGGAGCGTGGGCTGATGTAAGGAAAGTCATGTAGGCGGCGCACTACGCGCTCGTGATTTACGACAATATACAAGGAAGGTTGTACGCACGAGCGCGCAATCGATGAGGGCTTTGGCTTCGCCCACGC
>BOPP01000016.1:10064426-10077691 GCA_017312745.1 Gryllus bimaculatus
TCTCCCTCTCTCTCTCCCTCTCTCTCCCTCTCTCTCTCTTTCTCCCTCTCTCTCTCTCACCCTCTCACATACACCCACACACAACTGAAACGCAATTTTGTGGCGCATTAAGTAACAAAATTAATATCATAAAAATCTTTTCGACGAAAAAACACGTAGATGTCTCAATTAATATCAATATTGGTAAGTGTCGGAGTTGATCGATCTCGAACAAATCACCACCCATTTATATATCATTACAAAAATTAAAGATATGACTATGTATTCCCCAGAATTTTTTTCCCACACACGAATGTTGTCTTGGTCAGTCCAGAAACTTATCGCCTATGTAAATTTTCTTATGTGGCTGAATTATTAAGTTCGAAATTATTAATTTTGTCTCCGATGATTTTATTTATCAGAATGTAAAACAATATTTTGATTCCTATTTAGGAACAAACTGTCTTCAAAATATATAAGTTATCATGCTGGACCGACAACACCGATCTAAAAGATTTAAAATGTTCAAAACAGAATAGAATAGACGTCACAATAAAGTTGTTTCGTAAAATTAAATTTGATTCTCTTAAAAATTTATAACGCTTTTATAGACGAAATAGCGTATGCAACTCATTGCAAGTTGCATTATGGGATTCATACAAATTGGAAAACTCGCTCCTAACATCGCTCGTTTTCAAAACGTGTACACTTTAATAAAGCATAACGTTATAAACTAACTGCATAAACTACTATTTTTGTTTTTCTTATTTACGTGACTTTATGCGTGTTATATTATTTATGGTTGTTAAGAATTCTTTACATATCACAACTTTGTACAATAACTAAGAAGATAAGAGTTTTTGATTGAAAAAACCAGCTTACGTGGCTCAGGGAATCAACATTATTCACTGAAGTGCCTATGATTTGGAGGATCTTGCGTTTGAGTTCCACGGTAGCAGGAGGTTAGACATTAGCGAGATAGGTCTAATTCAGCAGCTGTGAGGTAAAAAATAGAATTCTTTGATCGGTAGAAGAGAATTATTTGATATGTTTCTACGATCAAGATCAGACGAATGCCGAAACAGTACCCTAACAAAAGAGCCACGGACATTCTTCTTTTTCGCAGTCCTATTGTCACCCCTTACTTTCACACATTTACTCTCACATGTACTACATTACCACACACGTCTGGAAACCCGTCTAGAGCGTAAAGCTTGCCCCGGCTGGTGTGACCCCGATGGTGGTAAGGGAAAAGCTCGAAAGCTTGATGATTGATTGGTTCATTGTTATTGATTCCGGAAGCATCAACTACTAAGGACATTATTCCCGTAAGGGTAGTGCGTGCTTTGCTCTGGAGGTGGCGGTGGTTTCCCCCGCTGGATGACGAGATCCTGCGCCGCCGAACCCTCGGCTGGTGGTGTTTTCCTAACCAAGTATCTCCCACCAACGGGGCACAGGCCAAGCCTGGACAAGCTCTAAGCTCCCGACCGGTCTCCCCGAATTTGTAGGAGTGTAGTGCATGTTAGTGTACTTGTATGTAAGTAGGAGGTGCTGATATAACAATGAAACAATATAGAAGAAAAAATTATTCAGTAAACTGATGATCAGTCCATCAGTTGT
Source organism: Gryllus bimaculatus (assembly GCA_017312745.1). Lineage (NCBI taxonomy): Eukaryota > Metazoa > Arthropoda > Insecta > Orthoptera > Gryllidae > Gryllus > Gryllus bimaculatus. Next base: position 10,066,026 of record BOPP01000016.1, read on the forward strand.
TGCAACAAATTAAAAAACTGCAATACTTGCAACATTCTTGAAAAAGTCGAGAAGATGTTGAACGAATTAGAACCAACTGCTAGGAACCTATGGATGATGACACTTCGTCACGATGTAGTAATAAGATACCGTTTAGGACATGCCTCTTGGTTGTTATGTTGACATGTTGAGTAACATGCCTCTTGGTTGTTAGTAACTTTAGCTATTGCAACTTACATTCAATGGTTCACTCAGAACTCATAACTGTTGAACTTTTCGGTTGATTTTGGACAAGGAAGAGGTAGGAAAGACCGTGCGCGGCCAGTTACCCGTTTGTTGAGGTATTGCTCCGGTATTCGCCCGGTGATGATTGGAAAAAACACGGAAAACTAACGATCATATGAGACGGCCGCTAGAAATCGCCTCTTGACAGCGACTGAATTCGGCCTAGCTGACAAATTACTGCCGAAAATCCTGCCATCAACGGGACTCGGAACAAGGTTCTCCCGGTCAGAGGTACTGCAAATACATCACTTGATGTCCTGAGCCACTCCTCCCGGTGACAACCGACGTGTAAGTCGGTGCCTGATATCACAATCCAGAAGGAAGGGAGATCACTGCCACATTCAAAGAAAATGTATGAACTACACTTACGGTATTAATCACTTCAGCCGTTCACGCGCCCCGACCCACGAGATAATCAATCGGTTGGAATATTGAAAGTGCAATGAACTCTGACCAGCTTCCATTACAAATGTGAAAGAATAATATCATTGACCTTTCCTGAAAACTGACTGGGGTGTAATTTATTGAAATATATGGCGGTCGCGGTGGTGCCGAAGGGCGGCGCGAAACCAATAATCAAAAAGAGAGAAGGCAACGAACGACGGGCAGGGAACGACGTCTGAGAGAAGATGGGAATGCAAAGCAATGCGGTTCCTTAAAAGGCGCTCAGAAATGAATATGGAAGAACGTGAAATATGGATCTACTTTTCTTGCCGTCGTTCACTCTCGCTTTCAAAAAGTTCAAAGTATATTGGATTGAAAAAATCACTTATTTTCCTAGCGAATTTATTCTTTACATATAGAATTGTGATATGAGATAATCAAGCAACTGTAGGTCTATTGAAAAACTGATCACTTTCGTTTGCTACACTATAAATCTTAAAGTGCCATGATAATATTTAAGTGATGAAGAGGCACGATGTGTTTGGTATTAAATATTTTAGATTTTTTTCAGTAATCAGAAAAAAACTTGGGAAAAAGAGTAGCACTGAAAATGGTTATTTTTTATTACATGTTACGTTCAAATTTCCAATATTAATTGTAAATTAATTGTAGAGTTTTATGAGGTTTCTGATTTATGTTAAACCCATAGGACAGCAGACATTCCTCCTTTCATTTGTTCTTTTTTATAACAAGTATAAATTAATTATGTTAGTCTTAGTAGGTTATAGCATTTTCGTAATAAACTATTACAGTATTGTGTAACTTACGTTAAATTTATGAAGCTGAAATGTGAATTTAGAATGAGTTTAGAAAAAAAATTAGTAGCAATAGCATACGAAGCATCAACAGTTCGTCCTAGTTCAGGGGAATCTCACATTTTATTTCATTCTCATTTCTTTATTCTGTTTGTTTCCCAGTTGTAAAGTTCACAAGTCAATAACAAATGTGCATTATCAATGCCGGAGAACGTGTGCCGCAAAATCACACTTCAGCTTTCCACGTAGGTGTCAGATTTTTGTGCGGACATGTCCGCCGGCGCGGCGGCCCGCGCTGTCAACGAAGTTAGACAACCGTTTGCGCCGAGGGCGCCGCCGATTGTCGCTAAACAACAAAGCGAGAAATCCCCAGCGCCTCTGGCGGCGGCCTTTGTGCCCGTGGCAAGCGCACCCGCCGCGCGGGGCTAATTCAATCGCCACTGAATCCACCCGACCCCCCTCCCCTCCTGCCCCGCCCACTACCTGCCTCTCCCACTCGCTCCTCCCCACCCCACTTCCCATCCCGCCACCCGCCTTTCCTGTATACCACGCCTACACGTCCTCATGTTCGTCGCCCTGTCCCTCCTCGTCACTGCTCGTCACTTCGCGTCCCTTCGCCACTCCTGTCTCTCGTCGTCAATCCTCGTCACTCCTCGTCTCTCCTCGTCTCTCCTCATCTCTCCTAGTCTGTCCTCGTCTCTCCTCGTCACTTCTTGTCACTTCTCATCACTCGTCCTCACTCCTCCTCAATTTTCATCTCAGTACATCGTCGTCACTCCTCGTTCCCCTCGTCACTCCTCGTTATGTCTGGCCCCTCCTCGTCACTACTCGTTACTTCTCTCTACTGCTCGTCATTCCCGTTCGGCATCCGTCTCTTTCCTTTCGCGTTTGCTCTCTTCGCTTCCTCTGCCGTCGCCGTTCCGCCCCCCTCCAAACAACCCCCGCCCTCTCTCCTTCCACGCTCTTTGAGTGCGACTCGGAACGAGTGTTGACGCCCTGTCACCCGCTGACACCCTGTTTACTCGACCCGCGTCCTCCAGCAACGGAGCTGCGAACGCGAAGTGGTGCAGACAGTCCGCAAAAAAAACTTATTATTTGCCCGTGCTTTATGCATTCGAGATTTTTTTACTCTTCCCAAAACGAAATACGGACCGAGGTTTACAATTCATTGTGGGGAAATGCAGTTGGCATATTTTAGGAAATTCGCTTCAGAATTTTTTTTGCTGCTTATCTTGCGTGCCATACGTGCGTGTGTTGGCAACTTCCAATATTTCAATAGAACATTTCATTTCACTTAATCAAAGTAGCTTTCAATACTCAAAAATGTCTTTGAACGAAGACCATATTTAACTACGATTTCAATACAGAATACTAATTCGAAAGTAAGCATTACTTCTTTGGTATTTAAATTAACGTGCGTGTTTGATTGGTTGGTTGGTTTGTTGATTCTTAGTGATTCCGGGTGGGTCAACTGCTAAGATCATTAATCCCGTTTAGAGCGCGTTTTCTTCCTCGGGAGGTGTTTTCTCCTACTGGATGGGGAGATCCGGTGCCGACTGTCGGCTACGTGGGGTTTTTCACAACCAGGTATCTCTCACCAGTGTGGCATCGCCCCAGACGGGACGAGCCCTTAGCTTCTGACAAGTATGGTAGTGTACGTAGTGCATGCTAGTGTGCGTGTGTGTGTAAGTAAGGTGTGAGAATAGGACAAGGAAGAGGAAGGAAAGATCGTGCGCGATCCGTTGTTGGTTAGGGTACTCCAGCATTCGCCTGGTGTTGATAGGAGAAACCACCGACCAGATCAGCCGGTCGCTGTAATTCTTCTACAGGCAGCGACTGAATTGTCGAAAATCCTGCCACCATCGGGACTCGAACCCAGCAATTCCTGGTCAGAGTCTTTGCAGTGACATCATTTGATGCCCTAAGGCAATTAAATTAATGTACCTAATTAATGCAAAGCAACACCATTGCAAACCGATGTGATGTTGGATGAGTATAGTTCCTAATTCTGAACGCTGGCAGGTAAGGAGATTACCCCATAAGTCCTCCAATTTGCTTGGCAGCTGAATTACAGTAGTGTTTTCTCCAAATCTCTGAGTCTCTGAGGCTATGTTTCCATCAATATGAGGCTTAGATATCATGAGGTTGAGTTTCTTTGATGCAGCAATGATTCTGAGCACTTTACATTGTGGGTATGACATTGCTTGTTGCGTAGTTTACCAGCTCATTCAATTGTATTCCATCGGACTCGCATTCTCCGAATGGTACTGATGTAGCAAAATTAACAGCCAATTGAAGAATAGACAAAAACATGCCGAAATACTCAAATACATAACGGCTTTGAAATTTTCACCAATCCAGAAATACTCCGTTTATAGAGCCTTCTTCAAACTGTTTGAATGCGGACAAGTTTGGAGGAGGCTACATTCAGTTTAGAACACTCTTTTGCAGTTGTAAACTTATTTTTCCTATGTATTTTTGTCACAATCCTGCTCTGTCTAATCAGTCTCAACTACGCTACATACATTTCCATTCACGCGAATATGGAATTAGGATGTGGAATTCTCAGTACCGCAAAATTTGATTATTGGCCTCGCGAAACGCTTAACACTTTGGTTACCTTGATTACGAAAGAATTCATTTTTCCGTTCTACATAAGCTGCCAACGTTCTAATTCTGTTAGCTTGGAGGATGCTTTCCCAACTGTATTAAACACTGCCTCTACAACGAGTGAAGCTACCAACGGAGTTCGCACGTACGGTGACGGTAATGACCAGCCTGCATAGCATTTTGCACTTTCACTGACCCCTGTGCCACGCGCGAGACACTCGAGCACAATGGTGGAATGGTAGGTAAGTATGAGGATAAGACTCATTCTAGAAGTGAGAGCCATCAATGAGAATGCGCAATTCGAACCGTAGCGCGTAAATTGAAAGAGCAATCGCCGAGAACATGAAGGACTGTTACATACGCATATACGATAGTAACACAAACGTTTGGATAAAATATTAAACAAATCAATAATTTACTATCTCCTGGTATTGATTGAAATTCACGGAAAAATATCAATCATATCAACCTCCCTCCGTATTTCTCCTCCAGATGGTAGTAAAAATCGATCCAGCTATCTAGCTGGTGCCTTAAATATCCCATTGCAGGCTCTAGAGCTGTAGGACCTACCCGTTGAAATATAGACAACGGTGATGTCGATGAAGAATCGTACTTATTCCACGTCATTCTTAGACCATGGAAATGAGGAATAGCACAAAATGATCGACGTATGGGGTTCGTTTTTTTCTGTTTAGTAGAAGAAGTAAAATTTATGACTGACTTTTATAATATCGATATACATGTGGAACTTCCTACGGTCGAATTGGATGTTTTCGGGTTATTCACATGGTAAAGTCACATTTTCTTTCTTCGATAAGTGAAATCGCTAGATTTAGAGTGTTGGTGTACTCAATTATTGATTTTTAACTAGCCCACAGATCAGTAAAGATTTTTATGAGACATAATTTTTTGGGTCTGAGTTTTATTTTTTTCTTAAAATCACTATTTAACGTGTATATTGAAATCTGGTTTAATCTTCAATTTAACAATAAACATTCAAAGTACAAATTTAAAAGAATCAATTTCAATTTCATTTATTTTAAAACCAGGATTTTGAATTTAGAGACTTTCAATTGAATGCCGTCAATTGATCTTTGAATTTGTATTCGTTCTAGACACGCTACTGACACACACACACACAAACACCTGAGAGTGGCGGGTTCCCCGTGCTGCCCTGATCGTCACCGCACCGCCGGCTTAAATTTGTTTCTCCTCTGTTATGTTTCTACTTCGTTTAATTGAAGACGTCGGAAACGTGTTTCCAGCACACTAGTCTAATTGCTTTCCGCGAGGTTTTATGAGCTCTTTGTAGAATTCGATTCTGTGAGGTTGCGCACTTTAACTGTGCGACTTGCAAACTTTATTCGTCATTGTTTGATGTTGCTACTTACGCAAAATAATAACACTTATAATTAAAATCCGATATAAACCAACAAATCATCATTATCATTGCTTGACAAAATTCTTATAATCAATACGTTTAAAAAGAAAATACATCCTCATAAATATTCTGGCAACAGAATGTATGTTTAGAATAATTTCGTACATAATAAGATATATATTTTGTATTAGATTTCAGAGAATGTAATAACAAATCATCATTTTTTGCTTGATGTTTTCGAGATTGAAAAACGATATCCGTACAAGAGTTTGAATTCTATTTTTTCTTGTTCGTTATTTCAAGACTCATTTAAATGCCCTCAAATTTTACTCGTACGAGTTTAGAAATACTCGTACTATTAAACAAATAGCAGAAAGGAGATTAGGGAATAACAATATAATCAACTTTTTCCCCGATTCATTGTGACGTTATATGTGATATCAAATTAACAAATTAATTTTCAAATGAAACGTAGATTTCCGCGGCGGGAGTCTTCATCTCTTTGTCTCTCAGGTCTGTTTGTCTGCCGCGTTCTCAAAAGAGGTGCCAACGTTTCGGCCGTCACAGTGCGAACTTCTTAAGAGCGAAGGCTCCGCGCATTTCGCCTTGAAAAAGATCGCAATATGACGTCCAAAACGTTAGTTTTTGTGCCTCAGACGCAGAGGTCCTGGAGCAGCCAAGCAGAAATTAATTATCACCTAAATCCACTTTTGACGCTGTCTGTGAGTCATCAATTGTAAGTTAATTGGACTGGATACAAAGATATTTAGAGGAAAAGGTGTTCATACTGCCGTTCTCACGTGACTTTTCTTTCGGTATGTACGTGTTTAGTGTTCAATGTAAGTTGTATTTTCGTTATTTATTTTGTGTAAATGAGTTAATAACAACATCTCAAAATGCCAATGTGCGTGTAATTGCAATTCAAAACCCATGTAGAGTAATAGAGAGAGGCAGGAATACAGGAGCAGAAGAGAGATATGGTGGGGGGTTATTGTGAGAGCAACAGCACCACTAATCCATTTGCAGAGCTCTCTTCGGGCTGAATTATTACGTCCCACTAATTCGCTGGTGCGGCGCGATTGCCTTTTGCGAAAATTATTGTGCTGCGCGCTATATGACTTGTAACTGCGTGTGAATTAACATCACTTGTTGTCATTCAAATGATGGACACCGGAGTAAATATTTAGAACTCTTCAATTTCGGGTAACACGGTGATGTTTGAACGAAATAATTACAACATGGCTCTTTATTTCTTTGGATTAAAAGTTTTTATACTGACATTTGAAACCATGAATACCAATTATGTTCAGCTTGGAAAGTAATGTAGTCAAAAATAGAAGTACAGTAGGGTTTCGCTAAACGTTATTACTAATACCTTTATTTCGCTACATTATGTTATTACGAGGAAAAAATCTACCAAAGTTTACTTTCTCGCTCTTTCGATGTACGAAGAGAATGTATTGTAATCGTGTGCCAGAAAACGGCGAATGTTCGACAAACTCTTATTACCGGGCGTTGAATAATTCAGAATTACGTTGTACGAGTATATTTTAATTATATTTGTGGAATAAAATGTACGAATTAGAGTATAGACTCCTTTGAATTAAACCGCATTTCTCTAATTTTCTACAGCGACAATGGGAGAGAATGGGGTAACTTTCGAGTAAATAAAATATCTTTATAGTCCTGGGTAATATTTTATTTTATTCTAATGCGAACAAAAATGTAAAATTTAAAGTACTGGAAGTTACCCCCAGATTCCGTCTGCACATATTCCACCGCCTGGAGCGCCAAAGAAAGTACATTAAAAAATTGTATCGTGATCGCCTTAAGTGTTAAAGATGTACTACATAGAAGCATATTATTGACGTTTAAGCCGCGTGTTTGGCCTACTGGATAAAATTGAAAATATTATTGTCAATCCCACTTTGATTAAAATTCAATTCAACAGTGTATGCCGTAACAGCATTGCATAAAATACCTTGAAAAATGTACTTTATTAGTCGCCCATTGGCATTTGATGAATATCTGAGTAATGGCAAAGCTCAGGCAAGGCGACAGATGTTTCTGAGGCGAATTTGAGAAACAGTTTCTTTGCAGGCGCGCCTTGGGCAAACACGGCACGGCCGGCGTGCAAATGAGGGAAACCAAAGCCTCCGTCGGCTGGAGGCGGAGATCCGGAGGCGGAGGCGGAGGCGGAGGCGGAGAACGCGGCCGGAATTTCGCACCGCCCTCCTCCATCGGCGGCCGGCGCCGTGCTCGCGGCATACAGAACGCCTTCTACCCCGTCCCTCCATCACCGATGCGTCGACACGCGGGCGAAGGAAATCCAGAAGCAGGCGCGCAACGAGAAAAAATGTAAAAGGACAAAATCATACGTCTCCGGCTCGACAGAGACAAGACGATCGCCGGTCGTGTTGCGACACGCTACTTGTAGATATAAGGATGAATGGTAATGAGCGATTGTTTGTGAATGATTCTCATATTGCCAAAACGACGTATCGATACGTAACTTGGAGTATCATACAGCGTGTAATAGATGCTGTGCAATATTGCCAGTTTCGTATTTATCTTGCCTCTCGCTCTAGGGGGGGGTTGCAAAGACGAGTGTCAAATTTGAGGGTAATATGTCTTAACAACTTTTGCTTAGTGGTGTATTTATGCGTTCATTGTGAGTGTTTTTGTAGTTGTTTGAAGAATGTTTCATCGTTTTATAATGTAAACACAATACAATAATCGAATAATGTTGATTAAAAGTATATATTTGGCACATTTCTAACATTAACGGTTTGTTTAGCTTTTACATCCATTCACCTTGTTTTGCGTTCATTGTTTGATTCCATACCCTTCCTTCTGCGATAGAGTTTGCCTTCACAGTGATTTCTTTTCTGACACTCCATGTTCCATGATGGCATTCGCCAGTCTCTTCATTCTCTCATCTTTTCTAACGCTCCATTGCCTTCGACACCCAATCCCACTTGAGGCGATATCTTTCCCCACGTCATTGCTTGCATCGCTCCATCACGCAAACCGTGTTGCTATTTACGCTGAGGTATATTCCCCTATCAGCATCCTCAGGCCACAGAAGCTCAGCACAGCGTTGCTATTTACGAACGTTGGGTTAAACTAAATAGATTTACAATATTCTTTCCAAGTCATCACTATATTCTAAACTTATACATGTGAGAGAACGGACTTCAAAATACTCTCTTCCTAAAACTTGGCATAACTGTCTTAGAAACCTCAAGTTACAAGCATAAGCCTCAAGAAAGAAGATATACTGGGGAATTTAGAGAATGACGGGTGCCAGACTGAAGAGGTTTATCTAATTCTGAATGAAATAAGTAGTTTCGTGTTGAAAAAACAGTTGACGATGTATGGAATTTATTTTCCATATAATGAAATCATAAATATCCCTCAAATCTATATATGTGATTTCAAAAGCTATTCCGTTCTCGAAGAACCCTAAAACGTCTATGGCACAACGATTGAATTATTCAAATGTAGAATTCAAACCGACAATTCAAACAATGGAATTATATATAGAAATATATATATAGAAATATATATATATATATATATATATATATATATATAACATGATAGTCGCTCCATTTACTTGATTTCATTTTTCTTTTTCAAATTACGAAGACTATTTTACGACTACACGCGCACGTTTTCTTTATACTTCACAGTAGGGAGTGCGGGCAATGCGGGTTTTCCGTCTACGTCACGCAGTGCAGTGCTGTCAAACGGCCATCAAACAGTAAACTCAGCGTCCACGCTGCGTTGACGAGTTCAGCAATGAAAAACAAACGGGAGATTGCTTTCAAAAATTATGAAGAAATAAAAATTAGAAAAAAGAAAAAAGACAATGTTTCAAATATTGCTAATCTTGCTATTTTTAAAATTTATTTTTATTTATTTATGTTAAACTTTTACTCATATTTCAACTACTTATAGTTAAAATGACGGGAAGGGATTCTGAAACTCAAGAAAACGTGCGCAGTCTTCTCCCCTCTACGTCACATTCGGTTTTTACTGTTTTTTGACTGAATAAATCTAAATCTAATTAATAGTTATAGAATTAATTCAGTAAGAAAAGGGAACATGATACATACAGATCGATAGAAAGAGAAAGCAAAAACTAGGAAGTCCGCATTGTAAACGAAGACGGTGGGCGTCACTGCAAACCGAGCCCTGACGTTCCGAGTGGAACTCACATTTTCTACCGGTGCGGACTCTGTCGGGCTAAGAAAGAACTAGGGCACTGGAGGATCACGAAAATGTGCATACATAGTAATCTGCTCCCTCTCATTTTATACTTGCCCCCTTCTTCTTGAAGAAAGGCTGTATATATTTACACAATAAATAATTTTTCTTATTTGTGTTTATTTCGAATTTATCATTTCATTTTTAATTTTGTAACCAATCTGAACATGTTTTAGTAACTTCCCTCCCAACTGTTGCTACATGTTTTAAACTTCCTACATCTTTTTATGTTTAACTTATACTTGTTTTATTGTATTTTCATCTCTGATTACTGTGTATATTTTATTATTTTCTCGCACTTAAGAAGGAACTTCTTAAAAATAGAAAGTTATGTAATGCTGCGCGAAAAAACGGCAAATTTTTATCAGAAAAACTCTTATTACAAGGCCCTGGTACCGAAAAAGACGACAAATCCAGTTGCTAACTTTGAAAAAAGTCCTCTACACGTGGTGTAGCCAGAATCCCTTTTTTGTGGGTCCGTGATTCCGAAAAATCGATTGACGGCACGTCTGTCCGTCCGTGTGTCCGTCTGTCCATGTAGTGGCTAAAACGTTCATGCGAATTTCTCCACAATTTATATTCCGAGATCAATCTGGCTAACGTCGTGGCCTGTTGAATTTGAAACTGATATTATAGTTTTGGAGGGTACTTTACATGACGCCCCTGGGACATTTTCAAACAAATGGTGCCATCGATTTTAATAAAATTTTGTTGTTGGGTCGTCTGAAAAACTTTTTTATTCATCCCTTAAGATTTCTACAAATATTTCACAAAACATAGCCTACCAGTATGATATGAAAAAATCTGTGTTTTGAAAATATGTTCATTAGTTGTTCAAAAGAAAAATGGATACCCGAGTGCTATAATATTAAAACACAAAATTACTGAAAATTTTCTTATCAGCTAAACTCATGAAAAAGTGAAGGACATAATTTATGATTTATTGAGGACCGGGACGGCAAGTTAGTATTCTAGGGAATTTCTGTGTCTGAGTAATTTCGTTAGAGCATTCCACGAGGCAAAACATTTATTATTGAAAACATGTATTTGACATCGATAGCACATACTATATGCATCATCAAAACCAAATTAAATTAGAGAAAATATTTTACAAGTGTCTGTCGAAGAGATATAATGAAATTGATAAAACCGCAATCATTTAGCACGCATTATAATTCATTTCTGATTGCTTGAAAAAATCTTGAACTTTATTCTTTTATATTCCACAGGCGGGGCAGTCTATGTAGATTCATTATAAATTCTGAATTATTGAATGTAAAATTTTTGCTAATCATTTTAACAATTGTGAAAGCTTTCCATAATCGGAATAATTTCTTTATTTCTTCCTCTCTGGCCAAAATTAAAACTATTCTACTCCCGCCTTTCTTCCGAAAAGAAAATCAAATTACGTATTTTCGCTCTGTAAAGTATATTAAGTCATAACGATGAACCTTCAACAGAATTCTACAAACATTCATCGCCATAGTTCTATGACCGTTTACTGCTGTGTAGCATTGTGGCGTGCTTGATTCATACGTCGCGGTCATAAGTACAGCAAAAATGTCCCTTTAATGGTTGAAATACAGATCGCTAAGGAGTTAAGTAGTTTCGGCTGCAGTAACAACACACGATGTAACACCACAAGAAGGGTCAGAAGGGCATTGCCTTTTCCGGGCTTCACTGGCAAACGCAACGCTCCCAGCCCACGCAAGTCCCGCAGGCATTCTCGGTGTCACCCACACCGTCACCCACTTCCAAATCGCAGCATCCCAACTACCTCTGCTCCCCACGCGCCTCCGCATCCTTTCCTTCCCCATCACCGCCTCCACCCCTACGGAAATCGCCCTCATTCCCAGCGGCTCGCTCCTCCTCTCATGCGCTTTCAGCCCTTGCCTCCTCGGCCCCGGCCCCGCCCCCGCCCCCGCCCACGCCCACGCCCC
>BOPP01000016.1:10077848-10094482 GCA_017312745.1 Gryllus bimaculatus
CCGCCCCCGCCCCCTCCGCTACCGCTAATTACAGCTGCAATTACGTCGCATCTGCGCGCTGATGAGGGCGGCTTCGCGGAAAAAGGACGGCGCCCCCACAGCAGCGACGCAAAACAATCGCCTGCGCCCATAGGTCTGCCCCGCCTCCCTCGTGCCCTCACACCCGATCGCGGAGGCATGGCAACCCTGACGCGCACGCACCTACAAGTGCGAAGATGAGGCATGTGGGCGTATGAATGATAAACTAGCCGAACCTGAACGATTACATCACATAAAGGGAAGAGAACAACAGATACAACACAATATTATATTGTGTCGTATATACGTGAAATCGAAAATCTCAAAATATTGTTTCATGCCTCCCGTACGCTTTTTGCAAGACCAATAGAATAAGTAATGTTTACCAATTCTGGAATAATATAATCATTATTGACTGTGAAAGGAGAGTTAAACATGTTTCTGAATATGTAGTTAAGATGTTTTATATTTACCACGATCTGTACATGTATGTTTGTGGTGGATCGTAATACATTTTGCTTTCAACCTTCACCCCAAAACGTGATTCTACATAAATAATTATACTTGTATTCTCTGGGCATATTTGGTAAAAGTATACATGTATCGAACGATTGTTGAGCATAGCGGTTATATACAGTCACTAATCTTTGCATCTAAAAAATCACTATCTTCAAACTTAAAAAAGTTCACTCTCTTCGCTTTACTAACTTACTAACACTCTTGCTCGCGCTATAAAACATCGACTGCGTGTAGTAAATCGATTCCTTCTCGCGCCACAACACGACCATAAATGACATAATGAACAAATGGCGGCAGAATGGCGTTCATTCTATTATTTTGATAATTATATTACACTTTAATTTTGTACTTCAAAACTGCCGAGCGAAAACACATCTGGAGGTAACCTTTCATTTAAAGCAAAAATCACGAAATTCGATTTAGTAGAAAGCTCAAATGTCTTTCGAATCGGAAATATTTAGCGTTTTAAATACACGTAATGTTGAAGTACAATTGGAATAATTTAATTATCTGGTTTGTTACATCGATGAACATGCCAACGACTATAATTGGGCCATTCTGATGTAAATTACAGTATATTCTGCGTACAGTTATCGGGTAATTTGTGTGAGATTGCTATCTCGGTGTCGGTCCGTCACTCACGGTTAAACCTTTTCGGTTCACTATTCAGAGCGAGTGTGATGTCACTGACAGCTTATCAATCTACTGGGGGTTTCTTCCAAAAATTCTAAGAGTAATTCTGAAAAATAAATGCGTTGGTGGTAAACATTTAAATAAAGATCTAAAAAATTCTAAAGCGTATTGACATGCATGATTCCTTTCTCATTAGATTCCTCTCAAAAAGAGTAATCACTTTTAACCGTACTCCTAAATATTCTAAAAATTATTTATATATAAAAAAGTTCCTCAAATTTTGCTGTTTATATATTTCCAAACTTTCCAAATTATGATGATTATCATGATGTAATTTATCACTTTTTCTTCTAGTAAAAATAGATATATCACAAATACGTGATACATGAATATTTTATTGTTGTTTTATAAAAACCTTGTCAAATTTAATAGTTATGCCTACATTCAGTTTTTATGTACATTGCCAAGTTAAGCGGTTTCTTGTAGCATGACCATGAAATTAGAGCTAACTGTATTAATATATTATATGAATTACCTTCTTGCAGTCTTCTGGTGCAAAATACGGTCTGAAATAAATCCTTTTTTTAAAACAATAGCGCGAGTGTCGATTGCTGGCTTTTTCATATTGGTTTGGCTCTTCTTTGGAAGATTGATTTTCTAGAAAATAAAACACAAAAACACTAGTGTATCAAACACACGAAGTTAATATGTGCGTGCTCGTAATATGATGGTATATCATCCTTGGCCTTATTGATAGCAAAACAACATGTTATAAAATCTCTCTCACGTTGGTAAAATATTGGACAAATTAAACGGCATTAATCTGATTAGATTACTCATTATATGCGTTAAACGTTGATGTATATTGTCAAAATACTAAATCCTTCTTTAAGTGTAACTAATAATAAACTTACCTCGAAAAATGTATGATTTGTGTTTTTATCTTTGATAAATACATAATAAATTTAAAACCACGTTTTTTGTGAGTTTTCTGTTTTATTTGTGCCTATTCCACCATTAAGCCCGTTTGAGATGCTGAAAGACTCCATTTTAGGCCCCTAAAACGCATACTTTGAAACCTAAATATCCGCAGTCTAGTTATAACATCTGAGAAAAAAAGTAAAATACAGAGATAAAAATAAACTAGGGTCGGATCACCGCTAGAGAAACTGGAAAGAAATCAGAATAGATGGCACGAACATCTTTAGAAGAATGTCCTATAGCAGACTAGCAGCATTCGCAGTGGACTACAGATACAGATGAAAAAGAGATGTAGGAAGGCCCAGAAGCAAGTGGATACCTGAAAAAAAGAAGAATTTAACTCTTGAAGTGAAGAAGAACAAGAAGAAGGAGAAGAAAAGAAGATAGATGGTCCAGGCAGTTGTATTATGTTTAAATTGTATTTTTATCTGGATCATGCATAGTCCAAATTACATTGGTCAACATGAAAATACCACCGGTGCCACCACGTTAAAATATTTAGTATCCAAGGTCCGCAAGTTCGGGGTAGTTGGGGTGCAAGCACACTGGACAACTCGTTCGAGGAATCGAAGGATCTAAATTCTTCCTCAGATTGGAGCGAGTAGTCTTGAGAGTAGTCTTGACTACTCTTGAGTCGCAGAAGGCCCCGTCATCTGCTAATCACAGAGTCTGAAAGTGGTAAAATATTTCAATAACTAGCTTATGATTATAGATACACCCCATTAGCGTATTGAATTCGGATGACATGTATAGTTTAAAAGAGGGAGAAATATATTCCACGATGGGTTCTGCGAGGAATTGTCAATTGTCTGAGAATAAGCCATAAATCTATATCCGGTCGTTCCAGTAATACCTCAATCATTTCATGTGTCAAGCTTGCATCATCAAGCAAATCACAAATGTTTCAAAACTGGTTAACTTATACGCATGTTGGTGCAAAAAATCAATAAGTGTTTTCATATTGTGGGATACTTGTGTTCCTACATCTGTTTTTTCGCTTTTTGTTACTTTTTAGCAAACTATTTACTTAAATGTTATGTTTTCAATAGGCCATTGTTGATTTCTTTAGACAATGTGCCGTTGGTATGGAAGATGACTGGTAGGAAAGGTCTCCTGATTGCTCATTGTATTCAATAAAAACGCTACTTTCTTGAGCTCTTAATGAATAAGCACTTCAATTTTGCTCCTAAATGAATTCCAATTTTCGATCAACAGTAGCGCATGAACGTAGCTTTTTCGATTTTGATTCAGTTCTTTGCAGAAAATGAGTTGAATAGCGCCTTCATCACCGAAATTCTTTCTGTTTCAAGCTTAGCTTTACCTTATTTTCAAAACATGACTATCATTTATCTAGAAAGTAAAGTAACGAATGTCTTATTGAATAACGCTCTATTATATACTAGGACAATACACACAGGCTTATTGAGTCAAGTAAAAACATATTCTGAAAAAAAGAGACATATTCATTGTTCTGTGTACTAAAGCATCAACATCACATAGGAAAATAGTTTTTATTACAAGACTTTCATTCTATAAAATGTTGTTTATAATTATCATTATCCAAAATAGAGTATTGCATTGAGAAAGTATTTAGAATGCATTCACTTTATGATCCATGCCTTCACTAGTGTATTTGTTCAGCATTAATATTCTTTTCTTGAAGTTTTTCATGCAGATGACGTAGATCTTTGTGTCATGTTCTTTAATATAAAATTGTTAAACAGGGAAGGTGTAAAATAAAATATTCCCTCTGATATTTTCTTCAATATTCAAAACAGTAAACTCTTGAACGTTTACAAACGTCTAAGGGTTACTTCCGAGAAAGTAAATGAACAGTTGTACGAGTACATTTGCATTTGCATGTAAAACGTACATAACCAACAAGATTCGTATTCGATATAAATGGAATTATAAGAACGCTTTTGTGACTGACTTCTACTCTGAATTCTCTTCGAAGAATAAAATTATCAATGTAATAAAAATAGCTCTCTCGAATTTAAGTTCGTTATATACAATTTCATTTGCAGATAATATCACATAGCATGGCCAATTATCTTTATTTGTGTAACATTATTCTCTTTTCAATGTGTATTTTCATTTCAGAAATATTTGATACATTTTTGTTAAACATATCTATTTCCGGGTGTAATGACCCCTTAAATTCATATAATTAATTTCATTAATACGTTCAAGATAAAAAACTAATCTGGTATGAAACATCAAAAATAAAGTTCGCGGGCTACGAACTGCGAAGCTTTCATCTAGCGAATGGTTCAACTTTGTTTAGTTTTTGACTGTTTAGTCCTCTCAAATAGCTTCTTCTCCTGTGTACTGAACAGAGACTAGAACGTTTGAAGTCTAAATGACTCATAAAACATCGTGGCAATAGCAAGATAAAAGTGCATGATTTGTTTAGTATGCCACAGAAAAATTCAGTTTTCGACTTTCACACGCAACCGAATACAAAAGAACGAAAGACGGCTTAGGTAAGTAACCTAATAAGGGGCGAGGTATTTAGACAAAATTAAAAGCGGCAATGCTTCCCGATAGCCGGACTTTCTCTGCTTCTTCGTATTCCAGTCTTCCAATGAATAAATATTTCTGGATCGAAAATGCGAAAATGAGAAATCGTAACACTCATGCAACGTTTTAGGCAGGGAGTAGTGTATCTTGCTGGTCTTGAGTATGAGGATGCAATTTAATACATATAAAACTATCTTAATTCATGATTTTGAGTGTAATCTATTAGTAAAATAATACTGTTTTTATTTGGTGAGATTGTTTATTACGTCACCGCAAATTTTGCAATTATGTTTCCTGAGGAGTAAATTGCGTGACGATGAAAGACTTTACATTTTACTAACACTTGTTCTCCTACTTTTTTCTGTTACCTTCCATAGTTCCCTCACGAGATCATTGTGTGTCCGTTACCCAACATGAACAGTCGAAATGATGAAGAATAACGAGTCCATCTAGGTGCCGTCTCAAGACGTTCGATAGCGAAAAACGAGTCCCGTAAGCCCAGCCCTCGAAGGGACCTCCGGGCAGCTCAGCCCCCTGCAGGGCGCGGGCTGCCCGTAAATCCCGTCCTAACGATGACGCGCGCGACGCGGCGCAGCGCTGCTGCGGCAAATCCGCGCGAAGGGGCGGACGCGCGGGCGAGCGCCGCTGAGCGCCCCCCCCCAACACACACGCCCGAGACCTCGCCCCGCCACCGCCACGCCATTGCTTCACCAAGCCACCCATCACCTTCTACATCACTCATGCCCACAACGCCGTCTAGCACGCCTACTCACTCAAGGATCACTCCTTTCGGTGAAGAAGAAGATGAAGTAACAGAAACGTCAGTAGGTACGAAAGACACCAATATTAAAATTCCTCCAATATTCGTACATAGGGCAAGCAATGAGTCCTACTGCAGCACCTAAATTCAGCTACAATTAATGACTTTCTTACTAAACCAAATAGCGAGTACACTAAAGTGAATTTCAGTGAATTAATAAAATTTAGAAAAGACTGTGAAGAAAACAATATTGAATTTCACACTACCGAGATCTAATTAGTAAAATGTTATCTGTTGTAATAAAACATCCCGACCTGTTACACCGAACAAGATTTTATACAAGAACTGAAAAGACTGGAGTATTCTGTAACTAAAGTGTGCACACTTTACGATAAAGCCATAAACCCTACGCAAATAGTAGCAGTAGATCTTGTTGACAATCCCAAATCCAAAAATATTTAATGAGTGCATCTTAGAAACAAACCTAACCAGCCTATTCAAAGTAAGCGCTGTCAGCGATTTGGTCATACTCATGCAATATTCCTAGGTGCGTGAAGTGTCTCGAAAATCATCACAATGCTCAATGTAATAAACATGAAAATACCACCCCTAAACGAGTTAATTGCAAAGGCGATCACACCGCCAATTACAGAGGGTGCCCAGAATTTAAAAAGCTTTCCAAAATCTATCAAGGACAATCCCGAGAATCTTAAACAGGCATCCAAAATAATCGATACATTAATGTTTCCACAACTAGACCACAACTATCTTCCCCTTCTCCTCCAGTAACATCTATATTTATCAGACAACTCCCCCACCTCCTCCCCTTCACTCAACAGACTATCAACCACTGCGCCCCCATTATAATACCGCAAATAATTTCTCAACTAATACCTCAAATCCAAAATATTATTCTAAATCTTCTTCTTAATTACTATGATGGATCCAAATAAACTAAATGCTCTTAGCCTACTTAACTTCAATGCAAATGGAATAAAGGGACAAGAAAATTCCTTCCGGCACTTCTTAAACTTACCTCGTCTAGGCGAACGCTTCTCAATACCCAATTTCAAAATTTATCGTAATGATCGAATGTCAACAAATGCTTCAGGCGGAATAGCAATCATAGTTTGAAAAGATATTAAGCATTGTCAAGCTCCTGTTCCCCACTCAGTACACTTGCAGAAGCATTAGCAATTAATATTGGTTACAATAAATCGGAAGCAGTTATCATTACTGCATATAAACCACCTAACAGAAACTTATCCAACAGAATGCGGCAATTTTTTTTCTCGGTATCACCGATTTATATTGATGGGTGACTTAGTAAAAACAAAGCCTGGAGTTGCAATGTGACTACACATCAAGGTGCCAAACTGCTTAATCTCATTAACGGAAGCGGTCACAACATTAGTATTCATGCTCCTATAGAACCCAGCCTCTACCCATCCAAACAAGCAGACTTTCTATATATAATCATTACAAAAAGTATAACCTCACTGATCTCTAAGAAAGTAGTACCAGATTTAGATTCTGACCATTCTCCGAGTCTCATATCGTTGGGAAATCCGACACACTCTTTAGAGAAAATACGGAAACAAATCAGTGGTAAAATTAACTGGAACCATTTTCGTGACTTAATAACTAGCATTTTAACGTACCCATGTAACATGATCTCAACTGAAGGCATATTGAATTAAACAAGCTTCTTGAAGAACTTCTTGACCTAATTAAAAAGAAAAGAAAAATCCGACGTATTTGGCAACCCAATAGAAATACAAACAATAAACGTGAACTAAATCACATCTCAAAAATTGTCAAACAAAAAGTAGACGCATTCAGATTTTCAAACTTTCATAAATTTTTAAACCAATTCACCCATATACCAGACCACTATGGAAATCAGTCAAACGTATGTCAAAATAACGAACAGAGCTACGCCTTTAAAGAATAACGGTAAGATAGTATACTCAGACGCTGAAAAGGCGTACGCCTTAGCAGAATATCTAGAAAGTATCTTCATCCCAAATCCCATAGAATATCCCACTTTCAATTCAGAAGTACACGAATACAAGAAACTACCTATGTACACTACAAAGATAAAATTCATTTCTCCTTCAGAAGTAGCGAATATCATTAAACTTACAAAGACTAGAAAAACACCCGGTTACGGCAACGTCACTAACAAAGCATTAAAAGAACTTCCTCGACAAGCAATAGCAATACTAACAGCGATATTTAATGCATCGTTAAGAATATAATACTATCCAATATCATGGAAACGGGGTATTATACTTCCATTCTGCCAACCAGGCAAAAACACAAAACACGTAATTACAGACCTAGCCGTCTCCCTTCTGATTCTAGAAAAACATAGGATATAAAATCATAGTCCGAGAATTAAGGAGAACTAAAAATTGAAGGTCATAGTTAGCCATGCTGCTGAGTAAAGTGTATAATATGAGACAGTTCCTTCAAATATGTTAGCAAATTCACCAAAAAATAGGCTAATCAGATGCTACTTTTAACAAAATGGACCTCTGGTATATGGTAAAAGTAGAGCGAAAAACTGTGAAAAAAGTGAAATGTAAAAGGAAGAGAAACATGAAAATATGTAACGACACAAAAAATAAAATCTTTTAATACTGCTTGAAAAAGATCCCTAAGCAACGAGATTTTAAAGTAAAATTTTTCAAGCAAAGAAAATAAAACAGAAACCAACGAATAAGAGAGGAAGGAAAATCAAAGAAAAAATATTAAATAATACAATCAAGAGAAAAAAATTAGAATAAAATTAAATAATCTAATTTAGAAAATAGTTCAGTATAAACTAAAAATGCATTACATGAACAGACGCTGGAATGAAGATAGAAGATGAAGAAAAACTCGCAAAAAGAAAAGAAATCTTCGAGATGAAGAAGGGCAAGAAAATGTAAGAAATAATTCACGGCATGAAAGTGCCGTGAAGAGGTCATTAGCTCATTCCGAGCTTGAAGCAATGCACATCTGTTCGTGCACAAGGAGTGGGGATCGGCGAGGCGAGAGCGGGAGTCTAGCCGGGGCCGGAAAGGGCGCGTGCGAGGAGGAGGAGAAGAGCTGGGTCAGGTCGGAAAGGAGAGCGGAGACGAGGGGGAGCGACGGCGGGGAATGCGGAGGGGGTCGACGGTGATGCTAGAGGTATGGACGATGGTGGAGACGACGGCTGGGAAAAAGGAAGAAGCGACGGCGAGGGTGACGGAGCAGACATCGGAGGGCACGACGGTAAGAACGACGGCGGGGACGACGGTAAGGATGACGGCAGGGACGACGGAGAGGACAGAGGTGACGTCGGCGGGGAGAACGGAAAGGGCGACGGTGGATGGGGCGGGAAGGCCAGGCCTAGAGATGGAGTCGGGCGGAACCGGAGAGGAACTGAAGTCAGAGTAGTATGAGAGGCGAAGAGAGGGGCGGGGGCGGTGTTCGCGCGAGGAGTTAAGAAAGACGCCGGGATTTTGTCTCGTCGACGCGCAAATGAAAAGGCCGTAGCGCATTGGTGGGAGTACGACGGGGAAACGCGGGAAGGATGGCTGTCGGCGGTGCCAACACACACAGCCTGCCCTCCTCCTGGAGCCCGGCGCTATCCTTTATGAAGACTCCGGCTGCCCTCCCCTCTCAACCGCCAATCCTACGAATGTCCCCGAGCTTCGTGTGTCATTTAATTATGCCCCTTCTGGTTATTCGTTTTCTGGGGCTTTTGAACAGTGTCTTTCCGGCATGTGCAAATCCAGAGGATTTATTAATTAAAGGTTTCGAAAGATGCGAGTGAGCTGCTCGTGAAAGGAAGAACGAACTGCTGTGAAATACAGAGAAATTAATGCAGGGGACTTATTTGCATCTGAAACATATACTTGTAATTTTGCATGTCCGAGAAATGACATAGCAGTATCAAAGAAACTCACTATTTTGCCAAAGAGCATTGCAATATTGTGCAGTTTATTATGGATCTTCCTTTAGTACGTGACCGGTCACTTTTTCATAATATTATTTCTGTTTTCAGCGATCCACGATTTCTTCTAATTTTAATATAGTTATAATTTTCATAAAAAGAAAATAATTCTGCGAACTTTTGTTTTTTTATAAAAGCCATGTTCCTATATTTATATATTATATTATATTATTTTATATTATGTATTAAATAATTATATAATTAACATGTAAATAAATACTTAAATAAAATATTATTATCTGAACAGTTTCATAACGCAATTTCAGCTATATAATGATTCGTCTGTAATGCTGCAGTGTTCTCCTTTAACTTCCACGAAGGAAGCATCACTCATCAAATATCGAGTAAAGTTCGTTGAATTGAAAAGCAATGGCAGCTTGTCCGAGTTTCTTAAGAGCAGAAACGAAGACATCGAGAAATACTGACACTTTAAATGAAACATACAGCAAATTAGTAGTGTCATTTAAGTAGATATAACATCGATTAAACCAGACAAAATAGCCAAACATGCTAAACTTGTTCAATGTGCTTTGCAAGAGAAACATTGCCTGTTTCTGTTAGTACTATAGCAATGCAATATTATCTTTTAACGAAAAGTGTTAATTTCAGTTAACAATCAAGATATTTCGACCTCTGAGTTCAGTGACCTAAATTTTTAATATCACTGAAACAAGTATACAATCCAACATTTTTCATATATGGAATAGAATGCATGGAAATCTTGGAGAATAATTTGTCTTTGTTCACATCCTGTTAACCAGGACTCTTTTTTATACTGCAGTTTCTCACCTTGCTGGTGTCGCTTAAAAGCTCTGGTAGTATAGGGGTTGGACTAAATTGTACAGAAATAAAAATAACATTTTTATTCGATTAAAACAAATAATTATTGGACTCAAACTTAGAACAATTCAGTACAGCTATTCTCACACGAACCAAGTTGTAAAGGAAGTACAAGAATAATACTTTCTCTTAGCAACTCATCTTCACTTACTGAATATAAAAATGCTATATACAGTATTTGCTGTCTTAGATACAATATCAGACTATTGCTACATGAATCATGTGGAGGTTAACACATCAAAAACCAAGCTGATTGCCTTTTGTAAGAGTGGTCGACCAAAACAGTAACATCCGTTAAAATTCAGAGAGAAAACGATTGAAATCATTAACAAGTACACATACTTCGGTGTCACATTCGCATTGGGACTATTCATTGTAGAAGTAAGAGAAACAGAATGGGAATGGAAACAGGATAGGAACAGCAATGGGTAAAATATGGAAAGTTAGGTTAAGGTCCATAACAAACTCATGGGTAACCAGAATAAAGTAATTTAACGTATTTGTGGCATCAACACTAATGTTTGGCGCAGGTGTTTGGGGCTATAGACTCAGGGAAAAACTAGATTCTGTGCAAAATGGCTTTTATAGTATGTTACTAAGTTTGAAAAAAGCTACCGCCGCTTACATGTCGAGATTAGAAACAGGTCTTTCACGAATGGAAACTGAAATTTTTAATAGAATGTTAAGGCGGTTAACACTGTAAGCACTGTTAACATGGACTTAGACTACCTAGAGTTGGCTATGACAACCTTACTGAATTCGATTGCAACAGCAACAATACTGGAAAATACAACTAGGTAACTTATTTGAAGGGCATGCATACAAAATAGGATTTTAAACATCTTTGGTACAAACAAGATCTTTCTCAAACGAAGACGCCGCACAGGGAATACTCACAGATTTGTTTTTAATTATTGAAGACGTGGACCTTGTGAAATGTTCATCATGTAGTCAGATTTACGGATGCATAGTATATTTAGAATCACAAAAAGGATAAGAATACTTGTTTTGATCTCCCTCTTCCGTGTATTAACACCTTAGTAAGACTAAGAATGGGACGAGAGACACACAAATCCACACGTATTTGATAAAAAACTGCAATGTGAATAATTTGGTTTAGAAGAAAGTAAACTAAGATTTATAAAATACTTAATACGTTTGGTGGCATGAGTTGTTAGTGTTCAACTTTTATGCCTTACACTTTTTAACATTTTAAAAAGTATCGAGGAGAAGATCGATGAAATTCTTTCCTGGCACAAATGCCGACAACACTAGGGTGTAATGATGTGGAAGAGAACATCGTACACAAACCGTCACCCGTTGTTCAGAGCACCATTCAGTCATTAATCTGAAACTGCAAATAACGATCACGATAACGATTGAAAAGCGCAGCCGGCATCTAGAATTTCCCCACAGTCAGTTACGGTTTCGGTCCCAGCAAATGAACAGTCGTCATCAAAACCTGACCCTAGTAAACTATAACCATTACAATGGCAATTATTGAGGTTACTCTCTTTATTATCTTCTTTGTTTTCGAGTTGAATAATGTAAACAGCTACGGAAACAACACGCAGTATTTGCATTCTAAATCTGAATCGTCTATTGCAATCACCACCACCGATTTGGCTTGAAAGCGCCGTCTCAAGCGAATGAATCCGCACCCTCAACCCGGGGGCGTACTGTGGAGCACTGGGTATTTCGTTTCATTTGCGAATAATCTCCTCCAAACGACCTGTTTACGCCCCATAGCCTCACGTGGGCCCTAAGCAGGAGGCGGCGAGCGCCGGGAAGCAGCGGCGGACGAGTGTAGAACTACAGAACCCTACAGAAACCCCTCACAATACAAGTGCTAATCTATTACATACACATCCATGTATGATTGTGTGTGTACGTATGCTCCACAAAGCCACTGCAGCGAATCTTTTAAATTTCGCACGACTACTTACGAGAACCCGAGAAAATGCGCCTCAAACTGTTCCCCTACTGAGTGTAAGGTTGTTTTTACAAAATCTACTTAAGCTCAACCCGAAATGCGTTTTAGACGCCGGGTGACGCAAAGCAAGATCAGGGCAGAAGGGAGCGGACAGAGCGGGGTGGGAAGGGTTAAGCTGAGCGAGGGGAGTGGGTGAAATGGACAAAGAGGACAGAGCAAACGAAGCCGGTTACTTAATAGACAATTATAATAAATAAGAGCGCGGAAATCAGCTGGTAATAATAATATGCGTTCGTAATAGTTATAGGGAGACAACCATTTAGAAGGGCATTTCCAACCCAAACTCTCTTTAAAGCCCGTTCCAATGTGAGTCTAGAAGATCGTGGACGCCCGTGTAGTACCTAGAAGTGACTTCCATCTTTTTCACCAGTTGCCTGTATTACTTAATAATATCCGCAATGTCTCATCGGTGTGTGTGATCTCGTTAGCAAGGGATATTAACGGAGTGATGTGTAAGTCTATGTACATTACACAAAACTTTAAAATGCTCCCAATTTTACACTAATACTTTTAAACACCCGAGAAAAGAAGAGGAAATGCGACACAAATATTTTCCAACGAGAGAAAATAAAGGAAATGGAGGAAAAGAAGGAAATGCACAAAAAAGAGATGGAAGGACAAGGCATGGAGTAACCGAAAATACGAAGAAAAGCGAAGGAAAAGGAAGGAAAAAAGAAACAAAAAGAAGACGAAGAAAAACGAGACAGAGAAAAGGAAACGGAAAAAATAAGAGACGGACAATAGAAGGAGACGGAGAAAGTGAAGAAAAGAGAGGAAAAAGGATAGGTGGTTCAGTGTGTCAACCGATAACACTGTAGTGCCCTTGACTTCGATTCCCGACGGTGGCAGGATTTTCGACACCATCTAGATAGCTAGATAGCTAGCACACATGGGGGAGCCTTTTCCGGCTGGGGCGGTGCCTCATTGGGGGAGGTACCTGGTTGGGAAAAACCAGGCTAACCGACAGATCGGTCGGCACCGGATCTCACCAATTAGTGGCGGAAGATCATCGCTACCTCCCAAGAGAAAAACATACACTGCACATACGGGATTAATGATTTTAGTAGTTGACGCGCCCGGAATCACTAATCAATCATTCAGTCAATGAAACGGAGAAAAATGGGACAATAAGAGAAACCTAAAAAAGGAATGAAAAGAATAAAATAGAAGAAAAGAGAAAAAATGTAAAAAAAATGTATGAAAATGAGATTAGATAAGTAATGATAATTCCAGTGCCGCTGTAAGCCCGGCTCCAACACCGCGTCGCAGTCTGACCACAGAGCGACCGCAAGTAGGGCCCGTGGGAGAAGTGCCTGTGGTGGCGGCTGGCAGGGCTGGCGAGTTTATCGCAATAGGCGGTTGCGGAGACGCCAGAATTCGGATCGGTGCCCAAGCAGCCGAACGCCAGTGACCTCAATGAAACAGACGTCCCCATGTGAGTAGAACGGGAGACAAGACTCTTGGCCCGAAAATATCACGAAAGTGGATCAGCGTGCAACGTCTAGGGGCCAAGGTAAGCTATAAGCTGTTTTTAAGCCATTGCTTAAAAATTCTTCTCTAAATGTATGATATTTAAAAGCGCTTCCATCAAATATGCATCCAAGTAGGTTTCTACAAAGAGATAAAAATGATCTCAAATAAGGAGAACAGAAATTCATTTCAATGTCTTTTGTAAATTAAAATCTCTGCCATCAATGACTTGAAGTTTTTTAATTTCCAGAAATAAATTGTTTTTAGCATTTCACATTTTTAAGTCAAACGTTTCTTTATTTAAAAACATGTTTTAAGTCTTTTATATTATTTTAAGGTGGAAATTAACATACTTAAGTTTTTATGAATTTTATTTTTTATTAATTGAAATGAAAATGAGTTAACCTTTATTCTACAAAAATACTGTAAGTTAATAAAACTATTGAAGTTGTCTTTATCATCGTGTGGTTCATTATCTGACCAATTGGTAGTTTTAAAGTATTTTTTTCTGTTTTAGTTTACCGTTAATTTCTTAAAAACTAAATAATAAATACTGGGTTCTTTCAAAAAATTTCTAAACTTCAGGTCGTTTTTTAAACCTCGTGATATGAATTTTTCCGTTCCCTTCTTCATTATTTGGTTGTTTTTTATTTATTTTAGGTTGCTTTTCAAACAGATAATTATTTGGGGTTGTTTTCCCCAGTTTATAGAAAATAATTAAGTCCATGGTATTATTCACATTACAATCATAATATGCACTATATAATCTTCTTCATACCCATGAGGCATTGGTTCTGGACATTGCGAGCCCTGATAAGTCGTTGTTTTTTCTTGGGGACCGCTTTTCCCCTGGCTCTCGTTCCCTTTTTCTTCAAAATCATTATCGCTATCATCTATTCGTCATTCTTCGTCCGACAGTGGTGGCATGAGGTACACAGAGCTCTGCTGTGTGACCCTGTCAGATCTCTTGCGATAAAACCGTTTCTTCGCCGTTCGCCACTCCAATAAACCAAGTGGCGGGGAGTCACAAATTCTTCATTCACCCTGGTGGTTTGCAAACGAAGGCAATGCCTGGAATTCTTTCTTTCGGTATTCTTTATTTTGTCGAGTCAAGTATGCCTCAGATTTAGTTCTTGGTTTACTTCCTCACTTGCAATTTACTTTCTTGAAATACCATTCTTTTATATATTTCCAGCTCACTTGTGTTTGTTTCTTTGTGTTTATTTACTTTCAAATATTTAGTAAATCGGGTCTCCCTTTCTCTTGATGAGACGATCAAATCTGACAACCTTGCTGTTTTCGTTAACATTCGATTAGATTAACCTTGTGGGTGATCTGGTCTGTCCGGGTGACGCCGCGTCGAAGGCTGAATTGCCGACGTTTTCGACCATCCTGTCGTGGTCTTCCTCAGGGCAGGTATGGTTTCCTCAGAGCTGGTTTTTCAGCCTTCAACGCGGCGTCACCTGGACAGCCCAGAACACCCACATGATCCTGGCCGCGGAAGCCTACGACTTCGAAGTTAACCTTAGCAACAGAAGAGTTTAAATGGTAACGATTATTTCTGAGAGGGGGCGTCGAGCCCACAAGTATAATTCGTACAAAAGAAAAATATAACATTGTATATGTTCTTATCAAGAGATAAAATATTTACTGAACACATAGATATTCAAATTTCTTCAATGAATTCACTTATAATCTCAATTGAGTTTACAAGCATCCTTGTATTTCCCATTCAGAAACATTTCTTAAATTTTGAGTTAACAAACAGCTAAAAAATAGTCGCCCTCTTACCACCAATTTTGTTCAGGGGCGTTTACGTCCTATATAGACGAAAGGGGAAAAATAAAACTTCTAAAAGGAAAAAATTACTTCTATGGAGGGGGGAGGGTATCGAACAAAGGGGAACAAAGAAAATGCGGATTTTAAATAAAAGATAGCCTTCTTCCATTGTTGTAGAAAACGAGGACTGAAACTGCATCTACAATTACATTTATTTTCAGTAATGTACAGCACATAACTCAAGTTAACTGAAACCACTATCAAGGAGGTGGAGCCCTTGAAGCCCCCCCCACCCCCATTCCTATTTCAAGGAAATGGAATCATAACTATTTTTACTACTAAATTTTCGAACAATTAATGGAAGGTAGCTGTCACTATAACTAATGTCTGCAGTAGCAGTTATTTAAATTAATTTATCCTGTTTGTACTATATGTGAAAAGGTTGCGTGGAAGCGCAGTGTTAATTAAAATATTTGTCATACGAGTAAACGAATTACATTTACGTATTTAAATCCTCTGTGACATTCAGCGCTACAATTAGTGAGAAAAAATTATCTCAGTCAATTATTATAATTAGTGTTGTTTTTTACATTATTTAAAACTATTCAAATATAATAAGAAGGTATCAGAATAGAACATTTCATGAAAATCGTATTATCGGTCAAATGTGTCGCATGACATATAGACAAATACTTAGTTGTTTTTTTAATCAAAATTCTCACATGCCTTTACACAAACGCTCATTATTGTCATCACAGAGAGAGCTTTGTTTTCATCCTCTAGAAGTCCAACAATAATGAGAAATGATTTTGTATTCAGTAGGCCATAAAATGTCTAATTACAATTCCGTGAGACATTTTGAGACACAGCGTACGCCTCACACTTTACAATCAATATGGATACTAATATATGCTAAGTAATTTCATACAGTCGGTGTTAAATTTCGCCTGATGAAAAGTACTGCAATACACAGTAGAACAGACATGATATGAAAAAAGGAACGAAGAGAAAAAGATCCGTTACACAATGACAGGAAGGTACAGCGAGCGAACAACGCGCCTTACTTGAAGACGTGAGGCTCGGGTGAAGAGGCTGAAAGAGACGACGCGGGAGGGTGGATGCAGCGCGAGCCG
>BOPP01000016.1:10094497-10107010 GCA_017312745.1 Gryllus bimaculatus
CCGACCCACGCCGCCCCGCGATCGTAGCCACGCGCCGCGAAAACAAGACGGGACACGTGCCGCCCCCGCCGCCGGCCTGGGACCTACTACGCAGAATCCGCCGAAAAGGTTAAAGCAATACCGACTAACCCAATAACGCAGACCCGCCAGATGATTCACTGCTTCGTTTGTAAATGGAAAAGAATGAGTGTCGTGACTCAACGTTTGAACTGAATCTGCGACAGGATTAGAAAATATTTATATAGAGTTAAAGCTACAATGCTGAAAAAGTGCGTGAAATAACCACTAGCGTTCTTGGACTTTCCACGTTACATTTAAACCATAACATTTATTGTAAAGTAAATTCACGGTACCAAAACTGCATTTTCCAATAATTCACTGACAATTGATAAAATAAAACAAAGTTTACTTTAACTGAGAAAAAACACTAAAATATCCTACTAGAAAAAATTACGAAAAATAAATGACTGTAATTAACGGAATTTTAATAATTTCCTACAATTTTCTTTCAAGCAAGCATTTTGAGTACTTGAATTGTGCAAGTAATAGATGACATTACTCCTATTTGTGCCACAACTATGGGAAATTTACTAATATTTCTGTGAAAATTCAGCAAAGAGCGTCAAATGACACAAAACACCTTTAAGAAAAAGGGCTATTGTGTAAAAAGGACTCACCTCTGAGAAAAATATATATCCAGAATGAGACAACGAAAAATAAACAAAGATAGATAAAGCAAGAAAGTCATTAAAAAACCCAAAAAAGGTATTTTAAAACACACTTCGATAGAGAACTAGAAGTTAATTCGGAAAACGACACAGGAAACTACATGGATAATCGAGGTCGTTTAAAGCTGAAGGGCCGTAACTGCCTCGGCTCCAAGAGTGGCGGGTTTGAATCCCGCCTAGTGGATGTTTGAGTTGTCCTTGTTTAAAAATCAGTGTCTATATGACCAAACTATTGAAGAGCGATCTTAAAATTAAAACGAACTTCAGAGGTGCACAGCGAGTTTTTAAGTCAGGGGCATTTGAGTTCGAATTCACAGAAATAATTTTCCACTGCTTCACATCAATAACTGGGATGGAAAAAATTAAAATTTACTGGGAAAGAATGGAAGATTTATCGATTATACCTTCCAATTCTTATAAATGTTTCTGAATTTTATTCTAAGTTCATTAAACACTTCATTAAACCGGTAAATTCTTTAATCAATAATGAACGGATTAAACGTTTTGTAATATAATGGCAGAAAAAGTTATCATTAACTCCTTATATTTCTCTGGGAACTAAATTCCCTTTACGGATCAGTGAGAGGTACGATAATTGTAAATAACAGAAAAAGTTGTGTCGCATTAGTACACATTTTACAAATGACAAATATTTAAAAGATAATTGGTTCAGGAAAATACAATTTTATTAATATTATTATTTACTTTTCAACTTTGTCACACTGTATTTGGATCTTTATTTCAAATACAGAAAATTATTATAAGATAATTATTTTATATCATTATATTAAATGTGATACATAATAGTAAGAGCAACGTTTCGGAAAATAACTATTTCCATTTACAGGCTTAAATGTCAAAAACAAATAAATATAATATTTTAAACAATGGTCAGATTTTAACAGAAGAATTAATAATACTAATGTACACAAGTCACCAAGGAACACACTTTCGATAATCCCAATATGGTATCATATGACTGTTTGAAAGGATGTACATAGCTAGAGGTTCAGAGGGACATTACAAAATCAAGTCTCCCAAGTTTTGGAATTATAATTTACGTTTTATAATTATAGAATTTTAGGTATATTGAAATTCATTGACTACTCTTTAAAGCCTGAAGATGGAAATAATTATTTTCCGAAACGTTGCTAATACTATTATGTATCACAAGTAATATACGAATATCGTATTGATATGAAACAGTTATCTTACAATATTTTTCTGTCTTTAAAATAAGCGCCCAAATACAGTCTAAGTCAATACATTATTTTCATAATTATTTTAGTATAGCTATCCAACATGTGAATTAATTTTTAATTACTTTTACATTGTATTAAATTAATTATTTTTTTCAGACAGCTTACTTAACTTTTCATATTTTTAATTAACATTCCAGAATTAGTAGATACATCGTCAAACACGAAATTTACGGACAGGCAGTGACGTGGAACTTACAATGCAACGAATTTTTATATTGATAGTTTAGTGCTTCCAGGTTCGGCAACTAAGTCACTATAAGTCACCTATAAGTGAAGTGAATGTCCTGAGAGATGACGTTTTTCCCCTGACCGGAACTTGAGATTCGGCTCAGACCTAATGACCAGCTTGTGGGATTTCCTCTTCTAACAGGGCACCATCCCACCTGGGACACGTTTTAAGCTCCCGATCGGTTTCCATGCATGTGTGGAATATAGTGCCTACGTATTTGTGTGTATGTGTGTGTGGGAAAGAGAGAGAGGGAAAGAAGGAGAATGAGCGAGAGAGGATCGCGTGCGGTCAGTTACGTACTGCTCCGGCTTTCGTCTGGCATCGATCGGAGAAATCTCTGAAAATGGATCTGAGCTGCTAGCCGATACAATTCTTCTCCAGACAACGCAGGACCTTTTGGAAAATGGTGCTAAATATCTCTGATTGTAATGTAGAATTAATTTTCTTAGTAAACGATTTATACGATTAATACGATTAATACTGGTATTCCTCAGAAAACTATTGTGAATTATAATATTTTTCTCCCACCTATTTCCCCTTCTTATTTATCTGTACTTATTTTTATATCTTCTAGTTTTTTCCATTCTTTATCATTTTCATCTCTCTCTCATACTTATTCGTCGTTCCTATTTCTTCAGTAATCCTACAATATTTCCTTATTTTCATACCTGCGCCTAATTATCTTCCGTAACAAGAGTTTTCTGTCGAAAAATTACCGACTTCGGTGAACGATTACAATACTTTCTCTTCTTACGTAGTAAGGCGAGAAAGTCAAAGAAGAATTAGTGGAAAGAAAGATAAAAACGTTTCTAATATTTAAAATTGGAAGTATAATTGTACTTAATTGTACTTAATATATAATACATCATTATTACCGTAAGTTCAATTTTGTTATTAATTGTACTTAGGTATAAAAAATTTTCCATTTTTTTATAATTTCTGAGACACTTTTAACACTATTATCATAAATGGAATCTAGATGTTAGACAAAATTATTTGTTTACTTTCCCTAATTCGTGAAATAGAGACAGTGATGTTATGCTGCAAATAATCATTGACTAAATTTTAATGAAAATAGATTTGAAAGTAATTGTACTTACCGATATTATTATAACTTTTATTCGTTTATTAAATTCAATATTAGTTTACCTGGCCGTTAAAAGCAGTGACATCAAGTTAACCGATTTTGTGGCTCAGAAGACTGAGCTGCGCCCAAGTATGCGGACACAAAAGCCGTGTCTTCGAAATCGCGAAGCATCTGTGTTTTTAGATGTATTTGAGGCATAGGGGAGGGAATTCCTAGACCCTCGTACACCATCTCATCTCTTCTAATCCTTCCATAATTGCCTGTCTTGACCGACAGCTGCTTATGAGATCTGTGCGCAATGTCAGTGTGCTTAATTAAGGAGCTGTCTCACTGAATCCAGAATAACGGTACAATCATCGACAGGCCCAAGGGCTACCACGGACAGCACCGAGATGGATCCGAAGGCAACTTTGATATATCGAACCTCTGGTCGGGGAGGTCGAGATAGATCTTCTCTGGGAATTATCTCCGAGCAGCAGTTGTTATCGCGTAGGCCCTAGTAGTCCCTACTGAAAACCGTCATGAATGTCGAGAAGGGGGTGGAGCAAAACTCAGATGGCAGTTTAATTCAAAAGAAATAGGAATTAACGGAATTATGAGAAAGTCTGCGACATGTTCTTGCACAACTATTTCGCTAAAGATATCACAAATTCGCATAATTATATTTGTTAATATTTGTAGTTATAAGTTATATTTGAATATTTCATAGATAAATTGAGCGACGTTTTTCATTCTTCGGTGCTGAGCAAAAACATATTAACGCTCAGGTGCACGTACCAATCTTAGAAGAGTAATCCGTCTGAGATAGCTCAGGAAAACAACTGTTGTGTCTCTGCCCGAGAGGTCCTGGTTTAGCGCCCCGAGTTGTTGACACCAGCTAAATAGCTAGATCAAATTTAAGATCTGTCTGGAGGAGAATTCTGGTCTGTAGTTTTCCTTGATATCTCCAATCAATATCAGACGAATGCCAGTAGTTCACTAACAAGCGAACCATCGACCGCGCGCGGTCTTCCCTTTCTCATCCTTGACACCTCTCATCCATTTACACAAACACTTTCGGAGGTCCACCCGGGATATGATAACCTATCCGGCTGGGGGTGATGTTCTGCAGATGGATTACTAGGAATGGGAAACCCCGCAAGCCCACTGTAGGTCAGTGTCGGATATCACGTTCCATCAGGGGAGGAATATCGCCACTATACACAACATGCACCACACTTACTGGACTAACAACCACAGAGGTGGGCGCTCCCTGACACACAACAATCAATCAGTTCTTTTAGAGGAGTAAGTGTCTTGTGATCCTGAACTTGAGCCGGCGCTGTGTGTGTGCGCAGAGAGAAGCGAGACCTGAGCCCGAGAGCGTCTCCCGATGCGCGCGTCGCCCCGTCTCGCCGCCTCGCCACCACCACCCATGGCGCTGACGTCGCTGCTGCTGGTGCCGCTGCTGGCGGTGGCGGCCGGCGCCGCCGCGGGGCCCCAGCCGCCCCACGCGGGCCCCGCCCCCGGCCCCGGCCCCGCCTCCGACGCCCAGGACGACGCCGTCGACCCCGCGCTCGTTGACGGTGAGGCACGCGGCGCCACGCGCACGCACGCCCACTCACGCAATACACGCTTCGGAAAGGAAAATATACTCACTGCCTTACACTCTAAAACACTGAAGTGCCGACTTGCTCGCTCAATCACTGTGACTCACTAAATCAGACTGACACAATGAATTTATGTATGACTCATTGAATCAGAGTGACACACTGAATTTCTGTATGACACTCTGAAACACTGACTGACTCACTGAATCATAAGCTGCCTAACTCAATCATTGACTGACTTATTGAATCACAGACTTTCTCATTGACGCACAGACTGCCCCCACTCAATCGTAGACTGCCTCACTAAACCACATAGTGACTAACTGAATCACAAACTGCCTCACTGAATCACAGATTGGTTCATCGAACCTCAGACTCTGATTCACAGACTGACTTACTGATTCACTGACAGACTCACTGAATCACAGACTGACTCACTGCAGTACACACTAACTCACTGAAGCGCAGACTGACTCACTGAATTACAGACTGACACACTGAATCACTGACTGAATAATTCAATCTAATCAAGTCGAAAGATTTTTCAATATTTCAGCGATGTTGACAACTGTTTTGTTTTTGTATTTTTACTGATGAACACTTCTCACAATTGTGAGGCGGATTTCTAATATTTTCTAAGTTAAATCTGTGCTTTGGAAAATCGAAATGATCCACCAGTTAATTTTTCTTTATTCGTGACGATACATTGCAATTCTGAAAATCTGTGAATGACATGAATTGTGAGAAGCCGATATGCTTGAAAATTTACTGTTATATTGTACGGTTTACAGTTATTACTTTCTCCATTTTTCAACAAAATCCCATCTGTAGTAACTCTTGATAGTACACCCTAAATAAAAATTAATCCACGACCAACAAATGAACTTCCCTTGTTGGTATGGATGTCGGGTCAGGTTACTGAATCTCACACAATTTTTTTTTAATTTCTTACCTTTTAACATTCATTTAAAGAAAATATCAGTACTACCTGTATTTTTTAGTGCTTCAGCATTTTTATAATTACTTTATTTCATCGAATAATATTATTGTCAGTTATATTCTTACCAACTTATTACATTTTGATAACTACAACCATTATTATATTTATTTATTTTATTTAATAGGTAATTATTACAGACAAAATTAGTTAACTTGATCCTATGTGGCTAGGCCGAAGGCCTTTAAGCCATTACAATACCTACATCCTTTCGCGTTCTAATCTTTCGAATTCTGGTATTCACCCCAAATGGTCTCTCCATCGCATCAAAGCCGCGGAAAAGAGACCATAAGGTACGGCTCAGGAAAAAACCCCTGAAGGGGGAAAAACCTGCCGTCAGAAGCCGAGTACATTCTAATCTATCCGACGTTTATTTTAGCTATTTTATTTTCTGGCGTGGGCGTCCCGCCGTCTCCTTCCAGTGCTTGGCCTCCTCAGCACCTGAAATCAAACAGCGCCACAGAAGATCGTCCGCACCAACGCCTCTGCCCTTATATTTTTTTTTCGATTATTATATGTGAGTCAACATATGTATGTACAATATAACCATTAAATTGACATATCAGCATCTGTCAAACTTCGTACATACATAAATTTTACATATAAACATTTCGATTATTCAATCAATAAACGATTTCTTTTAGAAAAAGGTTTTTGATAATTGTACGTTTCCGGGATACAATTTCCCCTTTTTCAGGCCTGGATTATTCTCTCAGTTCATAAATTATTGTTCAAGAAGAATTTCTTGCATTAATGTAAACAAATCGGAATGTAGATTGCAATTGCGCTGGTACACGATTGTATTTGTTACGGAGGTGTTAATTTACGAAATCACATTATACGTTAATACACTCACTTTTAAACTATTGTACTACTGTTACAAATCACAATTACAGTATAAAGTCTGCACACGATAAGTATTACATGACTCTAGAGAACTAAACAGTTATGTATGTCCCATTGTCGGAGAGCGATATAACGACACTATCCTCGATTGGAAAGGAAGTGTAAGGGAGAATAAAGCAGAGAACGGAAAAGGAGAACCTTATTAACTTTATTATAAACGGGTTTGATCTTACAGAAATTATACAAAAAGAATACATGGGTATTAAACTACGTATATTGTATATATTTACAAGAATGGTTGCTATATACCAATTCAATAAACTGGGGAAAATTTGCTGTCAATATTATTATTGTACCAATTAATATAATTGAATATAGTGACAATCATAAATAAAATAATTTTCAACATTTATAACTCATTTTCTCGCTGCATAAATACTATATATACACACAAAATGTACATCTTAAGAGTATGAACAACTTAGGAGAATAACGTAGTTCTGCAACAATTTTAGTCTCAGAATGTATAAACAACTTGAATTGTCTTTTACTTTTCAGAATTGTTTTATTAAGTATAAGAATTTTAGCTTTATGATTATACTCAAGTGAATTAGAATTTCTTGCGGATATACTTCCTTTTATGGCCACAAATCGGATTGTCAAGAATGTTGGTAGTTAACGCAGTTACTCGTAATAAAATACTTTTAATGTGTGAAATACTTACAACGAGCGTTTCATTACCGAAATCATAATTAAATTACTGCTTTTAAGCAAGCATTAATTATGAGAGTGATAACATCCATGGCTATAAAGTGAGATTTCTCGTACCCCACACTCCTCGTTTTCGACTTTCTTTAACTTCCTGAGCGAATATTATCGGATAGGTTTGCAACAAGTGCAACTCCGTGGCATAGCTCCATTCCAATTGGTGGCGCATATCCTCCTCTCACTCTCCCAGTACTCGGCTCCTTTTGCCCTACCTCACCTCACCATGTCCCAGTACTCACCCTGTCAGGTCTCGGTCAGCTGTCGGTCTCGCCCTGCCCTATCTCGTCCTCACATTCTCCTATCTATTCCTCGCCCTACACTTACATCACCCTTGCTCTGCCTATCTGGTCTGCCCTCTCTCCTCCTCCCCCTGCTCTACCCTGCTCGCCCTGGCCTACCCCACCTCACTCGCCCCCCGACCACCCGGCTTCGTTTCATATAAGCCAACGCCCTCGTTTTTACACTGCAACGCTTCTTCTCATAATGCGATACGACCCTCGGACGTATTAAATTAAAGTTCCTATTTTCCTACGACGTGCAAGCTGCCTACTAATTCCCATATATTTCAGTTACCTCGTAAAATGGTCATCCGGTTCACAAGCTGCCAACGCATTTTCGAGGCTTAAATATAATAACGCAGCAGATTGTAATACAATTTAGGTACTTCTAAAGCTTGTTCGTTGATTCAGTCATATTCATTTTCTGTAAACATAAGGGATTCATTAAGACAAAATATTGCGTAAAATGAACCATATCTTTGTATTTTTATTAAACATTTCATCAAAATTACCACTTGCTTTGCAGAATATTGAAATGAAGATAAAACACGATAACTAAAGAGTATTTAACGAACTGCAGATATTTTAATCTTGTCTTATTTCATTATTTCAACAACATAGTACATGCAATTATTTGTGTTTATTTTAAATGGCGATTGCGAAAAATTACGATACACAATAAATATTTACGTAATTAATGCCTGTATACGTTAAAAATAAAATGATAAATATCACAATGATATATCAAAAAATGAAAATGCTTTTTAGTATAAAAGGACTCGTAGCAACGTGATTGCACTACCGAAACTGAAATTGTATGAAATTATACATTCTTGCTAAGAAGATTTCCAGAAATTAGTCGCTCTTTCATATGGTGTTCGTATACATATCCCGTATATATTGCTCCAAAACGTTTGCCGTCTGCTCAATGATTATTTACCCTTTAAAACGCCTGTTCCTGCATGTTAATTCAAAGCTTGATAATCCTCCGTTCTCCAACTGCAATTTAGCCTAGATGGCGTTTGCTCGCCCACACCGAATACCAAGGAAACGACCAACCGCAGACATTTGCATCGACCTCAACGCCACTCCCACATCAACGGTCCACGGCATGGCCCCATGCTCACGCTCCCGCTTAACCCCACTACCCACGCCCCCCACACGCCCCCACAACGGAGGGAAATGCCATTACCATTGACATTTCCCTCCGTTCTTTCCCTAATCGAGGCGCCATATCTTGCTCTTTGTTTCTTATCCACACTTCTGTCAATTTCCTCTTCCTTTAACATTGCAGCCCAATTCGACTCTTCGGCTGACATAGGCATTCTCGTGGCGCTCCCGTAGTCACAGAGATGGGCAGTGTGTGGGTGGGGTATCACTTGAAAAACACCTTTCTTTCGTATTATTCAAACAGCATGTCTGTAACTTTTCAGATGACTACACTATCCTGTGGCCTTATATACAATGTAATTACTGATTACGAAGCCCTCAAAAATACGCATTCGAAATCGTAATACTGGCCTTTACAGCATTGAATAATACTAAATGAACTGTAAAAGTAACTTTTACTTGATTTAACTTATCCTCTCGAGGAACATTACCAATCTAAATCGTGCATATTCCCTCTAGCGACTTGTCGCAACCGAAGTATAGAACTGCGGAACGGAGTAGATGAGTTCACCGCGTGTGGGCGAGGAGAGTCGCGGCGAGGCGATTTCGATAAGCGAGGCCACGCGCGCGCGCTTCGGGACTTAAAAACTTGCCGCCGAGCGCGCTGCCGGCCGCCGCTCGTCGCGCTTCCCGTGGCGCCCGCACGCGGCCCCCGCTTCCCATTAGAAGTTGCCCGCGGCCAAATCCCGTTTTAATATATTTTGTACGTACAACAAAGCGAGGGCGGCGCGGAGCGCGCGAGGGGAGGGGCAGAGAGGGGGAAGGTTGCGGAGGAAAGGGAGGGGGGACGAGCATGGCCAGAGACTACAGCCAATGTTGGGTAAAAGAGGAGAGAACGAGGAAGTTAGAGCACATATGGGTAGGGTCAGAGTGTCATAGCTAGGAAGGACGTGGATGACGGAAACTGAGAGAAATATCGGGACAAGAAAGTACAGGGGCGAAGGGAAAGGCGGGAAGGAGAAGATCAGGGAAAGTCAGGGTGAGGAAGACCGAGACGGGGACGACAGGAGGAAAGGATACGGTGGAGATGGATAGAGTGGTGGACACGGCGGGGGATAGAACGGGAAGAACATGGCGGAGAAATATTGGGCGGGGAAGGATGGGGCGGGGTAAGACAGAGAGGGGAAGGACATAGTCGGGAAGGGCAGATCGGAGTACAGGGCAGAGCATAGGTCGGTGGACAGGGTGGAGAAAGACGAGACGTGAAAGAAAAGGACATGGAAATACATTACGGAAAATGGCAAGGCTAGGAGGATATGATGATGACAGTGCCGGGAAGGATAGGGTAGGGAAGGTCAGAACGGAGGTTAGAAGGGATCAAAAGAATATTGTATGAGGACATGTCACAGAAGGATCTAGCACAGAATTATGGAGCATGGAAGGAGTATCAGAGAAGTGTCAGAGAAAGAGAGACGGAAGCAAGAGAGAACAGTGTTGTGGGAGGGGGCGGGGCTATCGGCTCGTGCATCGAGTATTACGCGACTGCGGCGGAGGCTTAGCGCGTAATGAGAAGAGGTGCCGCGTGCCCAACTCTGCCAGCCGTTGTAAATAAATACGTAGATTAAAATATCCCGGTTGGTAGTTTCCAAAGCACTGTAGCCAACGGCGGAGAAATATTTGCGACAAAAATAAGTAACTTTTAATCCCAAAATACATTTTTTATTTTTGAGAAGTGAGAGAATCTGCCTAAAACCGTCCACATCGTATTTTTTTTAAACCGTATCATTGTAGAAGTAGTTTAAAAAACCTCCGCTGTCCCTGTTAGAAAAATCTTCTTAATAAACCAAATTGCAACTCTTACCTTGAATTTCGTTACACTGCCGGACTAGTAACTTACGAAAGGAATACAGGCTTCACGCTGTCGAGGAATGAATTTCACTCATCGGAATAAGGGGTGCTTCGAGATGGTTTGCCGGTCGTCCGACAGGCTCAATCTTCGGATTATGGAAAGCGGTAAAATTTATTCGGAACTCCTATGGTCGCCCCTAAACATTTTAGAGGTTGGGAAGAGTAAAAGGGACCGTGTCAACCCCAGAGTTAATCTAGGCATGAAGTAGTGAAAGAACATTTGAGCTTTTCAGCAACTCAGAAAGTCCGAAGACAGCTACGACAATTTAGCTGTACGCGGTAAACGTGGCCATTCCTAACTTCTTTTTAGCACAACATTTGCTGAAATATGTCTTGGACTGGTCCATTTCATTAATCAAAATGATCGAAGTGATTAGTAACAGTACAATGCTTCAGATACTTTCCATTTTAGTTGGATCATCCAAAAGCTCTTTTGGTTGTTTTTTTTCTGCCAAATAAAGATCGTCATGCACTCTGCCAATCAATTTTCTCTTTTCTCCAGTTTTTCCCGAAAAAAGTCAACCTATAAATCAAATGTTGAGAAATTATTAATAGATTATACTATTATAATAATGATAATATAAATAACTAAATAGGTAAAACAGCATAAACCAACTATAAGAAGGGAACAAAAGACGGCCGAATACATCAAAACGCGACCCTAAAGTTTTACGTTTCTCCTTCAAAATGTTTTCTGATCTTGTTGAACACCCACAAGCACTCCTTGTCGGTAAGACGCATTCGACTTGCAGTGCGGATATATATGGTTGAACTTCCCGATTTCTGATTATTTATTATTGCGCTTCAAAAGGCAACGTTAAGGAATATTACGTTGTTAGAGCTCTAGTAAACAAAAGTTTCCTCTCTTTTTTTAACAATTCAAGCCAATAAAAAATCAATATGATAGAATTATTATGTAACGTAAGCCTAATTTCTTTCTCTGAAATACTAAGGCGGGACCAATCATTTGATAAGAAATATTTTTGAATTTTTGATAGGGAATTTATAATATTGGAGATACGAGAACTCAATCTCAGAAATTAATCTGGCGATACCATTTTAAAAAGTACAAAATAGTATAGGCTGCGAAAAAATAATTTCTATGTCTTGCAAGCTTAGCTTTAATAAAAAAAATATTATCTTAATTTTTAATTGGAAATGTATATGAATTATGCTTGAAAAAGAACAGAAAATTAAAAATATAGAAAGTTTACAGACATTTTACCATCATTGATTCTAGGTGATTTAAATATTGATTGTTTAATTTAATTAGAAAATTTCTAAAATTACTTTTAAAATACTGTATACTTAAATATACGTAACTATAAAATTTACATATTAATAATTTATAACAACTATAATTTTATTATAAATTGTCCGTAAAAATAAGATAATTTAATGACTATCACCATACTCTAACGCAAATTGAATAATTAAAGGTATAGATTCATCCTTTCCTTTAATGTAGCGAAATTATTAAATATATTAACGTGAGCTGATTAGTGTTGATTATGAGAAAGAAAGAGGCGAATGCCTCCGCCAGCAGAGCAACGAGGGCACTTATCTTCGTGTAATTGTGTGGCTCACAGGCCAAAATCGCGCGTACCTGTGGAACAACCGGAACGCGACTGCGGCCGCCTCCGCAAATCGCGCCCCTCCCCGCCCCGCCCCCGCCCCACCCGACCGCTCGCCCGTGCGCGCTGCGAACGGA
>BOPP01000016.1:10107035-10179375 GCA_017312745.1 Gryllus bimaculatus
GGGGCGCGATTGCGGAGGCGGCCGCAGTCGCGGTTCCGTTGTTCCACAGGATAACGCGCGATTTTGGCCCTGTGAGCACACAATTACACGAAGATAAGTGAGCCGATCGCTTGGCTCTGATGGCGGAGGCATTCGCCTCTTCTTTCTCAATAATCAAAACTATCAGCTCACGTTAATATATTTAATAATTTCCTACATTTAAAGGAAATGGATGATATATACAATTTATTATTAAATTTGCGTTAGAAGTATGGTGATAGTATTAAAATTATCTTATTTTTACGACAATTTATAATAAAAATTTATAGTTACGTATAATTATTATATGTAAATTTATAGTTACGTATATTTAAGTATACAGTATTTTAAAGTATTTTCAGAAATTTTCTAATTAAATTAACAATAAATATTATAAATCACCTAAGATCATGATGGTAAAATGTCTGTAAACTTTCTATATTTAATTTTCTGTTCTTTTTCAAGCATAATTCATATACATTTCCAATTAAAAATTAAATAATATTTTTTTATTAAAGCTAAGCTTGCAAGAAAGAATATTTTTTCGCAGCCTATACTATTTTGTACTTTTAAAAATGGTATCGCAGATTAATTTCTGAGATTGAGTTCTCGTATTCAATTATTATAAATTCTATCAAAATTCAAAAATATTTCTTATCAATGATTGCGCCTTAGTATTTCGAGAAAGAAATTAGGTTACGTTACAAATAATATCTCTATCATATTGATTTTTTATTGCTTGAATTTTAAAAAAAGAGAGGAACTTTTGTTTACTAGAGCTCTAACAACGTAATATTCCCTTAACGTTGCTTTTGAAGCGCAATAATAAATAATCAAGAAATCGGGAGTTCAACCATATCATCCGCCTGCAAGTCGAATGCGTCTTACCGACAAGGAGTGCTTGTGGGTGTTCACAAGATCAGAAAAACATTTGAAGGAGAAACGTAAAACATTTAGGGTCGCGTTTGATGTATTCGGAAGTCTTTGTTCCCTTCTTATAGTTGGTTTATGCTGTTTAACCTATTTAGTTATTTTTATTATACATTATTTATAAATAGTATAATCTATTAATAATTTCTCAACATTTGATTTATAGGTTGATTTGTTTCGGAAAAAACTGGAGAAAAGAGAAATTGATATGCAGAGTGCATGACGATATTTATTTGCAGAAAAAAAACAACCAAAAGAGCTTTTGATGATCCAACTAAATGGAAGTATCTGAAAGCATTGTACATGTTACTAATAACTTCGATCATTTTGATTAATGAAATGGACCAGTCAAGGACATATTTCAGAAAATGTTGTGCTAAAAGAAGTTAGGAATGGCAACGTTTACGCGTAAACCTAATTGTCGTAGATGTCTTCCGGACTTTTGAGTTGCTGAAAAGCTCAATGTCTTTCAACTTCATGCCTAGATTACTCTGGGGTTGACACGGTCCACTTTACTCTTCCCAACCTCTAAAATGTTTAGGGCGACCATAGAGTTTCCGATAAATTTTTACCGCTTTCATAATCCGAAGATTGAGCCTGTCGGACGACGGCAACTCAATATCGAAGCACCCCCTTATCCGATGAGTAAATTTCATTCTCGACAGCGGTGAAGCCTGTATTCTTTCGTAAGTTACTAGTCCGGCAGTGTTACGAACATTCAGGTAAGGTTGCAATTTGTTATTAAGAGATTTTTCTAAACAGGACACGAGGTTTTTAAATTACTTCTACATGATACGGTTTAAAAAAATACGATGTGGACGGTTTTAGGCAATTCTTCTCACTTCTCCAAAAATAAAAAATGTATTCTTTGGGTTAAAAGTTATTATTTTTGTCCAAATATTTCTCCGCCGTTGCTACAAGTGCTTTGAAAACTACACCGGGATATTTTAATCTACGTATTTATTTACGCAAGACATTTTGGCCAAATTACTTAATGGTATTGATTACCTATTAGGTAAAATTATATAAAAATACCTAAATATATGTGGATACTTGGCTGTCCGGGTTGAGCCGCGTCTCAGAAAGCCAAGTATCCAATGAGTCCGGAAGCCTACGAGCATCTATAGGTATCTGAGAACGTGAATTTATTATAATTTTCTTTGTATATTCTTCAGAGCTTTATATATTACTCTTAATAACACCTTCCGGGCTGGATAGCTGTGGTCTATTGAACATTTTGAGGCAAAACGTTTCATCAGCTTGTTTACCAGTCACCAGTTAGCTATCTGAAAGTACAATGCATGTTCCAGTAGCCACTAATGATGTCTGCCGCAGTCGCAGATGAAACCTTTGAGCGCAAGATTTCCAATAGACCACGGATATCCAGTCCGGAAGGTATATATTATATCCAGCCGTGAAACCTGAATTGTTTAATTTATATATTAATATTGATATTTTTTCCATATGTCTACCTCCTTAATGCCATTTGATCGCTATCGTTTACTCAATGTTATTTTTGTAATATCTATAGACATTGCCATTGTATTAAATATTGAAAATAAAGTTACACTGAAAATATTTACAAACCACTTAATATAACTGATCGGAATTAGAAAATATGTAGTTTTCACACAAAACTAATTCTTAATGATAAGAAATTGTAGTTCCGCTTGATTGAATGCATTTTGATTTGAAACATTAGAATTTCAAATAGGAAAAATTTGTAAATAAATTATTATTTTAAATAAATATAACATTATAAAACATAACAGAAGAAGAAACTTCTTTCCAGTCCAAAATCTTCAAACAATACAAGTTAAATACATGTACGTTGATTGACAGTTTTAATGGGCATCAATAACTACTCAGTTCCCAGGGTGCGTAATTTTCAGAGATTTATTAATGCAATTATTAATTCGTATTCATTATAATTAATTGTACCTGAATATTGAATACTGGGTGAATAATTATTCC
This sequence comes from Gryllus bimaculatus, assembly GCA_017312745.1. Taxonomy (NCBI): domain Eukaryota; kingdom Metazoa; phylum Arthropoda; class Insecta; order Orthoptera; family Gryllidae; genus Gryllus; species Gryllus bimaculatus. The sequence goes on from BOPP01000016.1 coordinate 10,109,958, forward strand.
CCCATTCAATTTTAAGATATTAAATTTTCAAATACGTTTGGCTGTTTTTACACTGGTTATATTTCATCTGTATGCTATTTCTACAAGAATTTTCAGATAAGTTAATCATAATTTAAAGTCGATCCCAATATCACGATCTGTAATTACGAGATTAAAGAAATCTTTGAAACAAATATTTCAAACAAATGTATAGGCAAGAACAGATTTTTCTCCTCTGTATTTCATTAAGTTTTAACTTGTAAAAAGGGTTGTGATATTCATAACAACTTTGGTGGAAAACCACAATGCGTATTTGAACTCGAATGGTTTATTAGGTCTTATCAGTGTTGGTGAATTTGGCAAGGAGATGGTGATTTTACATGGCTATTATAATGAGGAAGGAAATTAATTACATTTAGAGCAAAATGAGACAGAGGAAAACACAAAGGAACCTGCAGATCCACATTCATTAGTTATATTATTTTTAATGACCAATTGTAAATTGTTGATAATTTGTTGACATACTTCGCGTAACTAGCCATAGTCACGTAACTAAATAATAAACTCTAGAGTAACTTAACAAAATAAATAAATAACAAAAAATAACTGAATTTAAAAACTCAAACAATTGTGCTTTTAACATCACGAAAGGCACCATTTTTTGGCACCAGGCACACGCGCATATTTTAGTAGTTTCCATCTCAATCTTTCCACTGCTTGGTTTTTCAGTTCACTATATTCTCTTCCTACCTTGGCAAACCGTAGGTGTCTCCTTCACCTCACTCCACTTCTTTCCTTTCCACAAAGCGCAAAACAGTTGTTCGCAATTTACTTCCAACCTCCCAGATTTCGTGTTTCGTTTACTCATTTCTACCAAAAAGTCTTCAATTTTTAATCACACTTTTAAAACGTATTCATTTTTAGTTTTTCAAATTAGTCTGATTAGTCAAATTAGTCTCCGCTTCTGGTCAGGTCTTCGCGATCCAAAGCCTCCCGTGTCTGTAGTGTACAAACAGGGGCAATTTTGAAAATTCCTAAAGATCAAATTTATTTCAAACTTGCCCACACCATTATTAAAGTAAGCATTTTTCTGCCCAATTTACCACTTAATTTTAGAATTCTGAATGATGTCGAGCACTCTTATAAAAAGTAGTGATTAATTGTTGAATATTAACACCGAGAGAGGAAAAAGTGTCACTGTGCCGCTGATTTCTACTACTTTCGAGGGAACATGGGGTGGCGATGCAATGAATGTTGGTGATGCAATACAAAAGCTATGGATATACCTGCATGCCACGAAAAAATGGTGGAAACCTTGCGTGGTTTTCGAAAACTCAGCCTTAAGAAGAACAGCTTATTTGAAGGTAACTGTGCCGAGCTCCTGCGCCTTTGAGACCGTCTTCATGTCTGACTTTTTGTGACCATTTAATTGATTCCATCTTTTTCGCGTTTACAATTATTAAAAAAAATGTTTTACAGAATGGCTCGTAATTCATTCTACAAATTGGGCAGGCATGTAGCTCGATCAGAAATGAAACTATTTTCAATCAATATGGCTGGGAAATTAATTTACGAAGTTATACATGGGTAACGTTTGACCTGGTGCACCTCATTTGTAGACAACGCATCCTTCTCTGATGATTAGCAGATACAGCAACTCAGAAAACGACTTTGCAAATGGAAATGACAATATTAATTTTTATTGTACATTTGAACCATAACAATTTCTGGATTTGACGGTCTTGAGGTTTGACAAATGTGATATACCTGTGTAGCTGTGTGTCAAAGCTGAACAATGAAGACAAAAACTAATATTAGTAAGCATGTCGTCCCCTGATATTTTGTTAAGGAAAGACCAATGCAGAATGAATTTCCAACCTTCCAGGATCGCCATTTCAAAATCGTTACATGTGTAACTTAATACCCAACTTCCCGACACAAGTTCTATTGGAAAGTATGATAAGCTTCTAGGTATGTAGTGGGTTGAATATTATCACATTTTGCCATAATCTTCAACCCACTGCATGCCTAGAAGTTTACAACGTTAATTCTGTAGAACCGTGCTTCGTGTGTTGGTCTGTGCGTGCGTGGGAGCGTGCTGAAGCGAGCGTGTATGCGTGCGGCAGCGGAGGCGGCATGGCTGCGCGAGGCGGACACGGCGCTGCTGGCGGGGCAGCTGGCGCAGCTGCTGCGCGCGCAGGGCGCAGGCGCGCCGCCCGGCGCGGCCTCCGACGGCGGCCCGGCCGACTGGGCCCCGCTGCTCATCTTCGACGGCGACGCCGCCGACAACGACCCCTACCTGCTGGCCGCGGTGAGTCGCTTCGCGCAAGCCCCCTCTAACGCCATACGTAGAGAAGATAGGTTATCCGGGCTGGTAGGCCGTGCTCCAGTTGACATGTTCGGCGAAACGTTTCGTCCAGGTCTGCGGTGGACATCCTCCGTGGCGGCAGGGTCGCGGGCGCAGTGTTCGGGGCGGCGGCAGGCTGGCGACTGGCTGGCGACTGGCTGGCGACTGGCGACTGGCGAAACGTTTGGCCCTGCAATGCCAACTTGACCACGGTCTACCATCCTGGAAAATCTATCTTCTATTGACTCCGGCCGTGAAAGCATACGATACTATACCATACTATAATTGAATTTTATTTCAAAATACCTGCTCTTTCATAATCTCATACGGTTAGACTCACACTTATAAAATCCATTCAATTGATTTTACAATGTTTGCTTATCTATTTGCTATGTGATTCCACACTCAAGTTTTGTAGTAACTATTCCACTCGTGAAATGAAAACCAATACTGTGTAAATATACATACAAAATGCCCCAATCAGGGCGGTGTATCTCAAAACGTTTACCGCCATCATAAACTGGGCGTTACATAGATCGCTATATCGATTTAAAATAAACAGCGTATGTACAATAACATAATTTGTTATTTTAACTAACGCTTTATTTTCAATTTTAACGCTTTATTTTCAGTATTTTGAAACTCTGTTGGATATAATTTCACTCGTGGAATAGTCCTATTAAATACCACTCGTGTTTTAGAAATTCTCAGATAAATCTCATCGTCGCTTTGCGAGTTAGGAATTTATCGACAATTTTCAAAGCACTCGTGGTAGTACGTATGATAAATCTATTTAAATAAAGGTGAAGTATTTTTGATTATAAAACCGGTTACATTTTATAATTTTTATGGTTAATTACATGATATATTTTTCCATTTTTTTCAACTTTTCTCCGTCCATCTGAGTGTTTCTAGTACCTGAAACTACTTAAACGATTTTGTTTAGGCTTTTAAGGAGGAAAAATGTTTTTCGGGCATAATTTGGATTCCTTTTTTTCAACCATTAATTTTTGTTTTAAAAATAATTTTTATACAAATATACAGTTAAAGACACGTTATCACATATCCTTTAGTCGATTTGCCAACAAGAACAAACGCTACTATTTATGTAATATTTGATACACTCACGTATTATTTTCCTTTCCAAAACATAAAAGATAAATTTAAGCGTGCCATTTCGGAGAACACCTTGAAAATAATAAAGAAATCTATCAAAGTGAACAAAACGTTTCTGAAAACGTATTATATTGTCTTTCTATAGATCCTCCACTTTATTGCCTTGCTATAGATCCTCCATTTGATTTATTTGCTAGAGATCCCCCACTTGATTGGCATTCTACAGATCCTCGACGTGATTGATTGCTTCAAATCTTCCATTTAACCTACTAGCCCCAGAATAGCAGTAGTTACCGCGATACCATGGTACTCCCTTTGGTGCCAACACATGGCGTCCGGGAAGAGGGGAAAACTAAAATGAAGCCACAATATAATATAAAGTAAAAATACTACGAAAGGTTTCGGCCATTCCGTAGCTCTCGTTTTGTTGTTGTTGTTGTTGTTGTTGTTGTTGTTTTTGTGACAATATTCCATTGTCTGTGAAACTTGTACGGATGCTACGAAATATATGTTTAAAACTTCCAAGACACGTAATTGGGTCGAAATTAATTCCGTTCTGCTAATGATCTGGAAACTTTTCAATAATCAAGTTACTCATGAAGTTCTTGTTCTGATAGGTAGGCAATTCATCATGCACTACTGTATTGCGGGTCACAACGAAATTTCGTGTTTTCCCGCCAAACATCAATGCACGATCAATTGCCTACAAATAAGGAGCAAATGTTAGATCACGTGTAACATTGTCCAATTTCATTACATAAAATTGTTCACCACATTTTCTTTCACAAAAATATTTTATCTTCGAGTCCCACTCGCCCTACAAGTTTCAGATTTATTCTGAGAGATGGTGTACATGCAATGTGATTACAAATTGCACACGTATTAACGTGGTTGAATTCTGTTATCGATAATGTTATCGCTTTCTGATATCGATTCCATCTTTGCAAAAGGAAGTTCAAATTATTTATTTGTTATCGTTATTTTGGAATTATCAAAGGTATATCATACTAACCTGCAATGTTTTTCATCATCGTGCTGAAATTATTTATCTCATGATGATAAGGATAAAGTACTCATACATGACGTGCAGCATCGCGACATTTTAAACGCCAAATGCACGCTAAAAATGAAGAAATTATGGAAGAGCGGTTGTCTCACAGTGGCAACGCTAAGTACGTCTCTGGCGAATTTCCCAGAGCTGTCGTGTCCATACACTGTTTCTCCTTCTTAGTGATGAACTGTATGATGTGATTATTGGCAGTATGAATCGAATATGTTCCCATCATGGGCCTGATACTTGTTGTTCGCTGGCGAGAATACCTTACAATTTGGCAGCAATACGATTTCACTCCAAAGTGGAAAAGTGCCACTTTAGGTGAAAAATACAGTGCATTATATAATTACATCAATATTTATAAAAACGATTCGCTTAAATACGAAGATATACACATATTTAAAATTGTATTTTTAAGCTCATTATAAACATTACACATCTGAAGCTGATTACGAAACGCCAATATTTAGCTTAGGATTCAATAAAAAAAGTTGACCTTATATCTTTGAAGTTAAAAAATAGTGAAAAGACGAAGTATGCTGTACTCATGTAGCCGCTGTTCGTGCAATCGAGTGTCGAAACTGCATTCTCATATCTTGCACGGTTGAGGAAATACAAAAGGGTGGTTACTTAGTTGTTCCACCCTTGTTTTCATTTTACGTGTGTAATAGACCACGTAATAACACTATTAGATCCGACTCGTTACGTGTTTATCACGTTTGAGGTCAAAATCATCTAATCCAACCAAATTATGCGTAAGACAAAAGTCCATACATCCAAACAAACATTCCAATTTTCCTTTGCAAGAACTCATGAATTTTCTGGTCATCTGTCAGTTTTAACCACCCTTCAAACAGAGCATTCTAATTCTCTGGAAATGCACTAACAGACTTTAATCCTGACGTGTATGCAAATTTTCAGCTCAAAATAACTTTAAACATTCAATTTAGGCCAACAATTGGATATCATATTGTTTATAAATTCCAGTTCTTTTCTTCCGTAATTGCAATATAGCATAGTACAGTTGTATAGGATGGAAAAATATTAACATCATTTCAACAATGCAATCTCGAATATTTGGGTTTAAAATTCTTGTTCAAATTGCTTTGGAGCTGTTACTTTGCACACACGTTAGAATTAAAGTCTGTTAGTGCAGTTCCAGAGTATTAGTTATATATATATATAGTTATATATATAATAATATATATAATAATATATAATAATATAATATATAATATAATAAATATATATTAGTTATATATATATATATATATATATATATATATATTAGATATATCGTTTAAATACAGAGTATTGGGACATCCGTTTAAATACTTGTTCTCGTTGTTTGTCTCGTTTGTCTTTAATCCGAAATCAACATCTGAATGGTCGAGAGAATTTGAAAAGAACTACCGCAGCCAGCCTTGAAGAGAGCTACGGTGGAATAACTTACTTCGTGGTCTTAGCTGCGGGCAGTGGGCGGCTTGCTTACATACGATTATGAACTCGTTGCGTCGTTTACCTACCCCCGGTGTCTATGCAGCGAACGCAGAAAACACTGACTTCACATTCTAAGAGCTTAGGACTAGAAGCGGACCAACTTTCAATCAACGTGCAACGAAAATAAAATACTCTATCGCTACTCAGATTGAAGAAATGTGCTTTGAAATTGGAATTTTTCGTTTTAAGTTGGGGAGTTCCGTGCAACTTGGGGAAATCGTTTAAACTGACTTTCGCGCCGGTCAGACGAAGTTAAAATCTTCGAAGGGAGGAGAGGGAAAGTTAGGTTTGAAGGGATATAGTTCGATGGTTAGAGGTAGTGTTGCCTCGCCTGCTTCTTGTGTATCTTTATTGAGTGGCATCAAGAAAATTTTAAATTTGTGATTCTTTTGTGAAGTGCGACGAAAGAGTAAGATACATGTTATTGTATTTCTTAAGTAACAAAGTTAGTGCTTATCAGAAACCAACATACAAAAGATACCCATGTTTACCATCCAAAAGATTTGTGTATCAACACATTTGCATAAAATGTGTTGATAACTCTGCGTTGCACAGTATATTTCAAGTTCAAATTAATATGGACAGCCGAAGACACGAGCCTCATCCTCAACATGGAAATGGATTCGCATAGTCGTAAAAGTAATTTGACATAAAAATAAGAGTGAAATTACGATTTTGAAACTAGTGGTTTGGAGAAATTGCACTCGCGCAGTACGGAATCGTAAACTAGTTTATTGGAAGAGTCTCAAAGACCTGAGCTCAGAACCGGTTAATTGCTTTAATTTCCATGTGAGTGTTTTTCGTGTTTATCAAAGACAAGCTCTTCTATCTACCATCCCCTATCTCATACATCTTTCTCACCTCTCCATCCACCCCTCCCAATACATCATAATCAATATTTCGTAACGGTTTGCCATTAACGTCGTTATGTGTTATAGTGCGATTAAACGACAGGGTTGAAGATTGTAAACCGAGGCGATAGCCGAAGTTTAAAACCAACCAATTATTTGTGATATCGGCGGTATTGCTTTAGTTGTGATATTGTACAGGTGTCGTTTAATAGTTCTCGAAACATCACATTCTTATTACTGGCCAGTTATAAACTGTATCTCGCCTTAGGAAGCGGATACATCGATCGCTATGTCGATGTCCAAAAACCGCGTATGTACTACATCTCTGACTTTGACTTTAACATGCTTGCAGATATTCAATAGTCGGCGCGTTTTGGAACCCTGATAGACAATGTTTCACTTGTGGAATAGTCCTATTAAAAAGTACTTATGTTTTGGTAATTCCCAGATGAATCTCCTCCTCGCTACGCGAGTCGGGACTTTATCGATAATTTCCAAAGTACTCAGGGACCTATAATAAACCTGGGAGGATTTATCCCGGGGATAAATGAGTCGTGAACTTATCGACAATTTCCAAAGCGTTCTTGGAAATGCTTGTGATATTCTTAACGGAGGGAGGACTGCTAAATTCCTGAACGTTCACCGGCCCTTACGATTGGCTTTTCATTCCTTTGCTTTGATTGCGTTATAACGAATTGTCGAAATAACAGCGCCTTGCGCCGCGCGTGCAGCAGGACGGCGCGGTGGGCAAGCGGTCGCGCTACTACCGGCGCTACCCGTGGAAGCGGCAGCCGGGGCGCGGCGGCGGCGCGTCGCCGGCCGTCGACTACGACAACCCCTACCTGTGCAACCCCACGCGCGAGGACGTCTTCCAGCTGCTGGTGGCGCTGCACGAGGCGCGCGCGGGCAACCTGGGCCGCACCGTCTCCTTCTGCAACCGCCGCCGCCCCGCGGCCTCCGTCTTCACCAACATCCGCTTCCTGGGCCGGCGCCGCCGCCGCTAGGCGCCCCCCGGCCACGCCCCCTCCGACACGGTCAGTCGCGCTCACCTCGGCCTTCCTATTCAGCTATTCATCTCTCGTCTATTTGTTTTTTTATTTATTGATCTATTTACCCATTTATCTAATTATGTACTTACTTTTTGATCCATTTGTTTATAGATGAACTAATAGATTATATATAATGTATAATGTATAATATATAATATACAATATATAATATATAATATATAATATATAATATATAATATATAATATATAATATATAATGTATAATATAAAATATATAATATATAATATATTAATATGATATACATATATACATTAGAAAAATGATCTTTTACAATACATGTCATTATCGTTAATATTCCCAGTTATTGCTGGAACCTTCCAAGTTGTGTAATGTCGAAAAAAACGAGGCATATTTATTTCGTCATACGTAGTTAAGAGGATACAGGCTTAGTTACTTACGAATCAAGTTTCGTAAGTCATACCAGATCGGTGAATTATTAAACGAGAGCTTAGGCCGAGTTTATTAACCAATCGAGTACTGTATGAAGAAGTTACACGAGGAATATCGCACAAGAGTTTATCCACTTTGTAATATGCCAATATATTATTTTTAAATATGACTATTGTTCCTGGATAAGATGATAGGCTGATTGTAGAAGTTTCCTTGAAGCCATGGAGTATTATAACGTATGTTTCTGTGAGGCCATGGATTATTATAACTTGTATTCTCATAATACTTATAACGAAACTTCTTATAGTAGCTAATAGTGGAATATAGATTATTCGACCACTTGTGTTCTAATGTGTTAGTATGAAAACAATTACTTCTGTCACGATACTGATCAGTTACGTTAAGTCTTCCTTTAGATAACCAACGTGGATAAACATTTTTATTGTTTCTCCTGCACAAATTGTACCGAGGCGCTTGTCTCTTAGATGCATTGTACGTTTTTGTTTTTGAGATGTGGCGCTCTCCTTGTACAGCGATATGTCGTAGTGAATGCACACGAGGACTAACGCCAGGATGCATGTGCTGTTGCAGTGATCGCCGAACATTCTGCCTAGGTCCCGCTAGGCTGTGCTGCCCCCACAGTCTCCAGAGCCCCGGCCGCCGCCGCCGCCGTCCGCCCCGCCCCCACCCCGCCTCCACCCCCATCAAGATCCTTAGTTGTGAGCAATTTGAAGACGCCATACAAAGTTATCTCACATCGTTGTCATGGAATTCCTCTGTTGTATGTGTCAGAATAAAGGATATCCATTAAACCGTTTTATATGTATACAGGACTCAGCACTTGCATATTTATTCACTGACCTCTCCTCCTCTTAATCTTGTTTGCTGGTCAAATTTTCATTTTTCTTGAAAACATCTACGGCTGTACAATGGGTTATATGAAGCTGAATGTCTCTCTGGAGAAGGGTTGGAGATAAATCAGTCCAAAAACGGAGCGAGGTAAACTCAATGTTCATGGATGTGTGAAACCCACAACATGCAGTAATGGTCGAGTAATGGAAGGTAAGTTTTAGAATTATAATTATCTTTATGACACTACATCATTTTTTCTTGCCTTATTTATTTCTTGATTCAGAAATTCAAGTTCAGATATTCAGGAAGATACGTTGCCTAATGTCACAGTTACATTGTGTAGCATTGTTTAAAGAAACATTAAATTTTGTCAGAAAACCGCAAGTCATAAGCAGGATTTAAAGAATGAAAATTTCTCGACGTTTCTAGGGTGGATGAGGGGCGAAAAAGTTTGAAACATGTACTTGAAATATTCATGATTTTTTTTAATTATGAAATTAATAAAGGGAGAAAAATATAACGTAGTATGTGTTCAATACGAACGCAAATCTCAAACAATAGGCATAACTAATAAAAATTGAATTATTAAAAATTAACGAATTTGTTAATGTATTTTATTAACAAAAATCAATTTCCTGTAACATTTGTTCTGAAAAATATTAAAATACTATTATTACATGACTTTGTTACTTCAGAAAGAACTGGGCAATCGGAAATCCTGAAGTGATGAGACATTTTAATTTTCCTGTCTTAGAAAAAAATATTCGTGCCGTTATGCTAAATGGTAATATTTTATTAGAATGAGATTTAACTCCAAAAATGTTTTTCTAGACTATAATAAAATAAAAATGTGATTGATTAATGTTTTCGAGTGCGTCAATTGCTAAGATTATTAGTCCCGTAATTGTAATGCATTTTTAACGCGGAAGATGGCAGTTAACGTTTCCTTCTGGATGGAGAGATCTGGAGCCAACCTACACGAAAGCATGGGCGCTTTCTTTCCCCAACCAGGTATCTCCTATCAGCAGGAGACCACTCCATTTGGAACAGCTGGAACTCTAAGCTCCCGACAAATTGTGTTCGGAGAAGGAAAATAGGAATGCTACATAAGGTGAAACTTTACATCAATATGTACTTCATTATTATAAATATTTATTTATATTTTCTATGTACAAATAAATACAATATATTCACATGTTATGTACAAATAAAGGCGAAAGAAATAATACATTGACATGAACAAGTCTGAACTTCAGATACACTCCACATAAATTCCAATAGTCAAACAGAGCAACACCACATAAACACCGCATCACATTATACATTGCATAAAGAACAAAGAAAAGAGAAAATGTTGACAACTGTTGACGACAAACAGAAAAATACATGTCTACATGTCAAGATTATTGATCGACTCTATAAAAATCCGATCAGAATACTAGAGTTTTATAGATAATTTGAAATTAGTCACGAGAATCTTTCTAAATTACGATTATATACTGTTTTTAGCGTAAAATGAAACAATGACAATTGATTCTCTTATGAATAATAAATGTGCAATGGATATTTGATGTTTACAAGTTGGGTATGAGAGACTCAAAGCCTTGAGGTGGTAGCTTTGCGTTCCAGCATCGCATGAATGATGCCCGATGGCTTGTCCACAGGCTCGTAGACCTCCTTGTTCTCGCCCTGGACCACCGTCGACGGGAACTTGGACAAGTCGAGGGTGAAGTAGTGCTTGTTGGGCATCCACATCTCGATTCGCGAAAGCTGGAACATAGAGATACATCGCGTTAGCATGTGCTTCTAATTAAATAAATTACTTAACTTGGTATGAATTTCTGGTGTCAACATATATTTTATTTCTTAGTCAATGCAGAAATTTACTGTCTCAGAGACAATCGTAATTTCATAAATAAACACTTCAACTTAGGAATAAACAATCTAATTTCAGAGGTTCATTACATTTCATGTAAAGTATTAGAAATTACTAACTACTTTGTGATTTAATTTTTTCTACCTCTTTACAAGACTACTATTCAGAACACAATTATTTATTAAGCAATTGTTTTCTTGTATGGAGGTCAGTGTCATGAAAAACGCAACTTATAAATCTCAGTTAATTGTGAAAGTACGTTGGTTATGTAAACAGAATGCACGGCCTTTGGGTAACGGCTGTGTCGGACAAGCAAAATCCCGCGAGTAGAGAGATCTGGAGCTAGTTAATGAACGAGACTAGTGTTATGAGAGCCAGTGCAAGAAACCTTTCTTTTGTAACCTTCTAGTACCTACATATCCCCACGAGTACCAAACAAAACGCACTGAGCCACGAGAGGAAGAATAAAAGACATAACGAACGTCATACGTAGCTTTGCGTAGTTAGGGTAAAATCTTATGAAAAGGGTTGCAAATTATGCATGGCTCAGGCGCAATGTTGGGTTATATTCGTCGCGGAAGCCGAAGACCCGAACCTCGTTCCCAACTGGGAAACGCGTGGCGAAGCGTCAATTGCGCCCTAAGAGAATTCAGGCGCCCTAAGAGAATTCAGGCGCTCTAAGAGAATTTAGAGGCTAATATTGTGAACATAACAATGGGCCCTGTCGTTCACGGGTTAGGTTCACGTTCAACTTTTCTGTCGAAGGAGTCGATTCCTTCTCGTCATTAACGATAAGAAAGAGATGAATTCATTAACATTTTTTTTACAATTCAACATTGAATTAAGAAAGGATTCGAAGTGTGGAGCGCCGAGCGTGAAAGAAGACACTTGATCCGGAGGTCGCATGGTGGGGGCGGAGGGGCGGTGGAGGGGCGGGCGCCTCCAGTGGCTTATCGCCGCCCGCGCCGATGGGCACGCGTCCAACAGCAATCATCGCCCATTAGCGCGACGCCCGTCCCCCTCCCCCTCCCCTCCCCTCCTTTCCGACCACGTGGAGATCCCGGCGCAGAATCGGCATGGGCGGACACGCCAGACTCCCCGGCTAATCAGCGGCGCGCAGCAAACTCCGACAGAGAGGGCATGACTTATTCAAGAGCGTTGGGGCCTTCATTATTCTTCGGAAATCAATCTTCAATTTTTCCACATCTCGGCTTTTCGGTTAGTTACTTATGCAGTGTGCTCGTGCGAAATATACCTACATATTTCGTGGGATTTATTATATTTAGATTGGCTTTCGAATAATATCATAACTGTTAAGTGCGTTGTAGAAAACTTATGTTTTGAAATTTTCTGCTCGTCGAGGTGTCTATACAATTTGATTCTGCTTTTTCCAATTACATAAATACAAATAACAACTCTATACACTACGAATCGTATGTGTTGAATGTGTTTTGTAGGCTTGTTTTCAAAATACAGAATTCAAATAGCGTTGTGTTCTCATATTCCAAAAACTGAATTTCGTGATTGAGAATTGAGTTCTAATTAATATTTCGATAGGAAGATAAATATGAAACATTTATTAATTGACTATACAACCTTCTTAATTATTTCCGAAATTCTCAGATAACTCAAAAACCTTGATATTCTGCTATCGGTAGCGTGTATATCACAATATTTATATTTATCTTATACAGAATTCGTTTAATTCATGCTCACCTCCTTCACTTTGTCCAGAACCATCTTTTCCGTAAGGTACAGTGTGTGCTGTACCGACTTGCTAGGAACACCTACATCCGGAGGGCCAGCGAAGTTCTCAAGTATGCACTCCTTTACGGCATCCCTGCACAAATTAAAGACGTTCATCATAACCTAACATATTCACCCTAATTTTTCCTAATAAGAATATTGTTCTTTCACACTACTCACCAAACGCCGTCGAAATCGACGTTGTTGACTGTGGAGTACTGCCACGTCGCTGTGACGATCGTGCTGAAAATACGGTCGTTGGCATCAGGAAGGGTGCGGTATTCGTCCTGGATGAAGTCAGTGAAAGCAGATTGCGTCGTCTTGAGGACTCGTAAGTCACGCAGACCACCAGTCACTTTGGGACGCTCTAAAATGAAAAAGGAAAAAATGAGCGAGGACTTTCAATGTCTGAACAAATGTTATTCTACGTAAAAATAATATTTTATGGTAAGGTGATCATTAAATTTCCCACTATATTGTCATGTAATGCTTTTGAAACTAATAAAATGCAGAAATAAACTGTACAAAAATTTTATGTTTCATTTTAACACTTCAAATACTCGGAATACTAAGTTCATAGGAAAATCCTCATTTACATTTTTATTACGAACACATCTATATAAATTCTCTAAGAGATTAAGAAAGGAAATTCATTCTCGCAACGAGTTTGCCTAATCTGCAGCCTTTCGCCCTTTTCAAGTAAGCATGTCTGCAACTCTGGTGGCACTCGTGCAGGGGTGGATTAATGCATAAATAAACAAGCATGTTCCAACGGCCGCCACTGAATATCGGGGACCCCAATAACTTTCTTAAGATGTAAATTATTTTTAATACGTAAAAAAATAATATATTAATTTTATTTACGTATTGTCAGTGCTCAAGAAAAGTGATGTATGTCCACAACTGCCAATTTTCTGAAGAATGATTTTAAACCAAGTGGAGCCTTTTATCTCACGCTTGAAGGAAAAGTACATTACACTACCTATCGACATATTCGTGAACTGTCTTAATAAATATTTGTTTGCGAAAGTAGACTATTTTCGAAACATACTTCTTCTCCCAACTCTCCCAAAAATAAGATTTCTTACTTGTCACACTTTTCTTGTACACTGTTGCTAATGATACTATAAAAACCCCGTTATGCACGTAATTGCTAGTCAGCTGAAAAACTGTACGTAATAGTTTTCAATGTTTCGAGACCAATATTCAGGAAATAACGCGAAGATTGTAAAGCGAGGTGACACCCTAGTTTTTAGCATCTTCTAATAAAAAATCCTATACTACGTAAGAAACATCTATTTATTTATTTACGTCAAAAACAGTTAAAAACTATGTGTGACGTGCTATGGGGAAAAGTTAAATTGAAGTTACATTTAAATTCATATTTACATATTGCAAGACATACTTTCTCTTGAAATACGAATATACGTATTATTTAAAGCCACAACTCATTTGTTTCGATTGTTTTTAAATGAAGGCGGGCAGTTAAATCCGTAACGTCCAGAGTGGCTTTTCGTTCCCCTGCTTGTTTGCGATATCAGCCGAGCATTTCCCGCGGAGACTGACCGTTCCGTTTCTGCTTGACGGTGCAGAAGCGCACGGCGGTGGGGGAGAAGATGAAGGCGTGGTTGTGCGGCCGCTCCTCGGCCTGCAGCCGCTCCCACGGGTACTCCTCCACGTGCACCGACGCCTCGTCCACGTGACGGTACGTGTACAGGAAGTGGCTGCACACCAGCAGCGCGAAGTCCTCGGGCGACTCCACCTGCAGCACGAGCCATTTGCATTTTGATTGCGTGCTCGCTGTCCGGGCGCGTTTATTTCGCTAGCGCGGGCAAGGTAAAAGGACACAATTGAGAGGTTTATGAATGGAAGAAGGTTGAAACGCAGAAAGTATCCTTCAGATTCGCCGTTCTTAAATAATTAACGTTCATTTTCCAATTCTTGATCGATCAGTAATTCAATTTTTTATTAGTTACGAATATTTTATTGCTAAATGGTAACACTTTTGGGATACGTAAAAATTCTTTCTGAGATTGGAACTTTCTCAGCTCAAGCAAAATTGATCTTTGAGCAAATAATGAGGATTTGTTGTTATATCAATATTTTAAAAAGAAATATCATTTCTATTTCGTTATCAACTCGGTTAATTCACAAGTAAGTTAAGCTAAGCTCACGACGTCACGTTTCTATATTCTTTGCAATGCCTGCACCAAGAAATAATTATGTTAATAATGCATATATGGTAAAGTATTGTAGAATATCCTTTAAATATAAAACTTAAAGTTATTATAATGAGGAATACGAAGCTTTTCTACTATTTTAAAACCTTAACTGGTATGTATACTCAGTGCATAAAATCAGAATAACAACCGATCTAGAGACGATTTACAAGTGTCGATTTCCTTGCTTTCAGAAGGTGTGCAATGCGTATCGCCTCGCGTTTGCTGATCCCTGATCAAAGGATATCGCAAATTCGTGAATTGTCTAGAATATTATTAGGGTGTACTAATGAACAGATACAATAGTTTTGACTTGAGAGAATCGTAATAAATGTGTAATTCGATTCTGGACTTTCGAAGGAACACGGCGTTCTGAGAACAGTTGCCGTTTCGGTTGCCATACTACAACCCACGGGACTAAATTTCTAAAATAATAATGACCGAAACGTTGGCAACTCTGCTCAGGAAGCTGGTACTCCCGGACAGCCAAGTGTGCACGTATAATGCCACCGGCGGCGGACGTCTACGTTTTCGGAGGAGTAAGTCGTTGGAACGGACGGGCCGGCCTTCGGAGAGCCGTCGAAAAGAGCGCACTTACCCCGTACTTCTTGGCGAGCACGTAGACGGTGTTCTTCTGCGTGTCGGTGGCGATGATGTCCTTGTTGTTGCCCTCGAGGTAGTCGCGCTGCGAGTGCAGGCGCAGGTGCGTGTTCACCTCGTACTCGCGGATGGAGTGCGTGGCGCCGTCGCGGTGCACGTGCAGCAGCTTGATGCTGTTCTTGCCGTAGCCGTACTTGTGCAGCTCGTACTTGTCGGCGAGGGCGGCGGCGTGCGGCCGCGGGGGCAGAGGCGGCGCGTCCCGCTCGGCCCCCGCCGGGTGGTCGGCGGCCGCGGGCAGCGCCAGCGGCAGCGCCGCCGTCGACGCCGCGCGCATGTGCAGGTGCTTCTTGGTGGCGCCCACGCCGTTCAGCCTGCGACACACGCAGCGGGCACGCGTTCAAAGCGGCCGTCGGGCTTGCGACCCTAACAAACGGGACGTGGACCATGCGAGATCTGCCCTTCATATTGAATAGTTTGGACTCGAGAAAATCCCAATAAATGTGTAATTCGATTCTGGGCTTTCGAAAGGACACAGCGTTCTGAGAACAGTTGCCTCGTCTTATCCTCACCCCTAACCTACACAAACTTAGACCTACTGGCGCTACACTACGCCACATGTCGAAAGACCAATCGAGGTGTTCGAGGTTAGACCAGGGGTGAGCGTTTCTGGAGAGAGATGCCTGGTCAGGAACGTCGACATGTAGGTCGGCGACGCATCTCGCCATCGAATGGAAAAAGAACACCGCCACCTGACGTGAAAAGCGTGCACTATGCTAACGGGGCAAAGGCCCGACGCCCCCGGAGCACGAAATAATCAATAAACAGCGGGATGAGTGCCAGGGACTTTTAACGCCCATACAAACTGGTGGCAAAGCGTACAATAGTGACACAACCCTTACACCTTTCGTGCAAGATCTAGGAGACAGACGGCTGTGAACATTATTGAAATCGAGAGTACACCAGCCGTAGGCTGTCGGGGAACGTGCTAGATGGAATCCGGGTCCTGTATCCAAGCACGATTTTTTCTGTACATATTATCAATATAAAATCTGGATTCCCGCTTATTTCGTATTTCCCACAAATGTGTCTAATTTATATCGGGGAAAGTTGGCGAATTTAAGGCAAAGCCCCTCCGGGTAACACCAGCACGCTTTGATTTTGCCAACTGTTCCAATGGGGCGGAGACAGGCCCTGACGAGCACATTAGACCTACGGAATTTTGCACCTCTATTTAATGCAATGCGATATTGTTGAAGCCAACAACTCGTGAAGAACCCGATTATGACTTATGAAAGCATTTCGTATAGCTTTTATAAAAGTGAATCAAATGCCTATGGCTAGAAATACAGTACAGAGACTGAAAATATTACAATTACATTATGTGTACTCAAATTGCCTCAGTAAGGCTCATGTGTTCCCCAAGAATCGTTCAACGTATTTATCACACGGTCCAATTCGAACTTTATATTAGGGCTCTATCAGAAGAAAGTAGGGAAAAAATATTAGAAGGTTTGAGGAAAGTTGAGCATTATAAAAGGTGTTTCAAAGTGGGTGATAGTGTTTCTAGCAATTTCAAAACCAGAAGCAACGTCGAAGCAATAGATAATATGTCCAGTAGACACACTATCTACACCTGAGGTGACCTTCAAACCGAGTACGTGAAAGTAAAATTATGCAAGTACTCGGTGGGGTCCGGCCGACGTCAAATGAGTCATGGTTCAAATGACGATTCTGATAAAGGTATCGTTCGAAGACATTAGAACCTAGTCTTTGTTACTTTCAATAATTTAAAACCGTTCAAATGGTTAGAACATAGCGTAATTGTATTGAAAATATCCAATAAAATTTTACTTTGAAGTACTGTTCTGAATATTCACAAAAATAATCGTTCAAACATCCTGTTTACTTCACTCATTATACAACTCCACACCAAGGTCGAACTTTGACGCTTAAAGTTAAAAGCATGAATGACAAGTATTTGACTCTTAAAGTTTAGACTTCTAGTCTTGTTCATTCCTTTATTATTCTAAGTACTGAATACAGCCCCATAATTCATTCTTAATAAATTCGTAATTGTAGAACCAAACACAATTCTCACAATTCAATTGAAACTTTCTCAAAAACTACTAATATTTGGAAAGCACGTTCATGGGATCATTTAAAAATTTAATATTAAGCAGTTTATTGCATTAGAAAAATTATCTAGCTTTAATGACCTATAGCATAAAATAATTGTAAAATACGATAAAGAAAAGAAAAATGTTGACTTTTTGTAACATTTTAAATTTGAGAAGTTGTAATAGAAGATCAGACTTATACCAATTTACGAGTGCACTTTTTCTACTCCAGCAAGAACGAAAAAAAATTGATAATTTTTAAAACGTGTTGACAGATTCGTTTGGAATTTACAGCTTAAGTGCGACGAGGTAGATGGGAAAATATTATTTCCTGAGAAAATCCTGTGTACGGTTTAGGCGCTTGTGCTGTCCACAAACGACCGCAGAGACATTTTTGTAAAAGACCGCTTTTTCCATATCTGAGACCCCAAAATGTGTGTTTTTGTCAAAAACTTGACATCTATATTGTGCAATATTACAAATTTTTTTGTATAGTACCCGTACGAAAATTTAAAAGCATTCCACTTTCCATAAAAGAACGTGTTATAAGAGCGGGCAGAACAAAAGCAGAGGGAATCTCACCTGTCGGTGTAAGACCAGGGCATGTTGGCGAGACGAGAGTCTTCGGCGAAGGCGAAGGAGGGCAGGCAGGCGTCTGCGAGGCAGAGGCGTAGGCCGAGTAGGTAGGCGAAGGAGCTCTGATGCCCCAACGGCGGCGGGAGGCGGTTATATTGGAGCGGCGGGCGGGACCTTGCCCCACGCCGCCTCCGCCGCCGCCTCCGCCGCCGCCGCCCCAGGGGCGTGCTGCGCGCGTGGCGGAGCATCGCCGGCGGGGGCGGAGCCTCGGCGGCGGGGCGGGGGCGGGGGCGGGGGCCCGGGGCACGTGGAATCGTTGCGCCGCGAAAACCCCTATCGGTCACAGCGAGAATGTTCTGACCCTTCGGGATGCGTGCCAGCGAGAATGTTTAATTGCAAGGGTGGCTTCCAAGTTGCCTCTTAAACAAAACTTCGACTTTTCTTCTTATTCTTTTATTCTTCTTCGTCTCGTTATTATTATTATTTAATAAGTTATAATAATATAATACGTATTTACATTATTCTAATTAATAGCTAATAATAATTATATTTATTTTTTATGTGCATTTTTTCGTTCACTTTTCCTGAGAAGTCGAATTCCATGTTGAATTTCCCAGATTTAGAAAGTTTTCCAGAATTTACAAGTGCTCTATTCTACATTTCCAAAATTAGTTATCTTGGTGTGTATTACTTATTTGGTTTTTATCCGTTCTGTCAAAGTATTGGTTCCACTCAACCCTGCGTTTCGCTAATCGTCATCCTACAATATGTTTCTCACTTACTCACTTTACAATAAATGTTTATATTTTGACGTTTTTTTTATTCTTTTCAAATGAAAATAAAATAAATGACTGCAAACTCTTTTCCAAACGACTGCAAACCATTTCACGGAAGTTAAAATACGACACATCATAACTTACGTTTTAAAACATATACGTGAAATGATGTTTTTTTCATAAAAAATATTACCATTTACCTCCTACACTTCAACTTGGACAATTATTTATAGAGACTCTTCTATCTACTCCATAAATTTTGAATAGTCAACGTAAACTCCAAGTCAATGGCTTGTTCTTCATTTCCTTCTTGGAGGGTCATGTTGTTTGTTCACAGGTGGAAAGGCGGAAAAGACGTTTCGTGAGTTGCCGGAAAGTAGCTGTGATTGGGGTCAACGTACTCTCCACCTGACAATCATTGCTAAACAGAAAGAAAACTCATTTTTAATACAATTATCAGTTATTTTGTTTCAAATACAACAAACAATTAAGTCTGAATGGATTAAATGTGTAGCTCCATTTTCTTTGTATGAATGTGTTACAAGTAGTTTAAAAGATGTAACTTAATTTAATAAGTTTGTCTCCAAAGCATGTGATATATGTGATATATTGTGGGGTGCCTTAAACAACTACATTTCTAAGCTTCTTTTCAATTAAACTTTATTATTAGTAGTACTCCGCATTTTACTAAAAATAAATAAAACATATTTCAAGGAGAATGAAATAATAAACTGAGTTATATAACTAATAAATACAATGTATATTACATAGAACCATTTACAGGGTTACAAGGTGGAGTGATGGGCTTCTTTTCCAAATGAGGTATAAAAATTCCCCAAATTATGATGTTAGAAAAGGGTAAACCGAAGACTGGATACATCTAAGGAAATAAAATATTTTATTACGTAAGGCAATGTGGCCCCTTTTTTTTAAAGTTTAGGGGGCCACGCCTCCTTCCCCCCTCCCACGCCTACATTGGGAAGAAATATTAGAAATCAGTATTATTTTCAATTCGTGATTCACCAAATTCAATGTTCTTTAATGAATTTAATTGACAAAGTAAATGTGCTACAGCATTATACGAATGTAGAAAATATTAAAGATGTTTGTTGTGTAACCATCAAACTATTACAGAGATTTCTCTTTTGAAATGAATGCGTTCTGTTGTCATGGCGTTTGTGGACGGTTAAAAAAACTTCAAAGGAAATTTTTAATATATTTCTAGAAAGATCATGCAGATCTTAAATATTTCATACACCTCGTTTTCTGGAATTTTTTTTATCGCTGCAATACTTTTTTACGTTCTTCAGAGTAGAAAGAACGTTATGTAATTCTGCGCAAAAAATATAAGCGACTTTTCGGTGTTTTTGGTGAATTTGAAACCGATACTTTAATTTTGGGGATACTGTTCATGATGCCCCCTGTGACATTTTCCAAATTTCCAAAAAACATAGCTCCATCTTTTTTGATTAAATTTTGTGGGTGGGGAGTGTGAAGGATGTTTAAGATAATGGTACTAGTCTCATGTTCAATAAAAACCCTAAATTTTCGAAAATTGCAAAAAGTTAAAATTTTCAGGAGAGTTCCAACACTTAAATATTAAAAGGAGAGATGTTTCTCTTAATGGCATCTGTTCCATAAAAATAGGTTTTCAAATAATGCCGGGTACAATTTTTCGAAACTTCAATTTTTTGCGAGAAAATACGGGGGGAAAGTATATGTTGTTTTAGAACCACAAGTTGTATTTCGTCAATTCCTGAAGCTGTCTACGAGTACATCCTAAATGGCTCTTACAGTGCGCTTTGTTGTTCTGATTCTGGCATCTCTTTTCAATCAATCGAAGGTCAGAAATTAATGGAAGAATCATGTTGACACATAATGATGACCAAGATTTTTCTCATAATGGTTGTCAACAATGTTATTTTTCAGGAAAACATATTTGCATCCTATTATCACAATGAAGCCAGGTGTTTCCTGGACGAAATTTTCCTTCCAGGGATTACAAGGAGCCGATATATTGTTTGCTCACCTGCCAGATCTGGATATTTTTCTTGGTGTTATTATAAAATCAAACGTATGTATGTATGTATGTATGTATGTAAATAAATATATCTTAAAATATTCTGACTATACAAATGATGCCTTTTTCAATAAATAAATTATCATTAAATTTTAACTCAAAATGCAACTGCAACAAATCTCATGTAAAATAGAATGCCAAGGTTATATTCCAGATGTTTTTCATAATAAAGATTTGTTATTGTTTGTCGTAACATAAAAATAACAACCTTTGACAATCTATTTCAGTGTCACTGGACATTACCCTCCACCATTCGTCTGTGAGCGACGCAGTTAATGGTGCTGGCGGCCTACTTGTTTCGCATTGATGTCAGTCTGCCTATAATAGTCGTAACTCTTCGCTGATCGTAATTAAGGCACTCATGTTCATAACAAACAATGGCGCGAATCATTTCCGTGTACAAACAGAAATATTTAGGGAATTCTAAAGTGGGTAAATTAATGTTTTGGAAATTAAGCTCATTTAAATAAGAAAGTTATTTTTGTAATAATCATTTTACATTATTGAAATAATTAAAGTTTTCAAAAATGAAACGTTTACTAACAAAATACATAAAATACATAAATGTAATCATATTAATGATTCTCTTCAAAAAAAGTTGAGAGTAAATTGCAACTTTTATCTAACTTTGTTATTCATATTTTCACTACATTCAAGACTTTCTGTATTAATGTAGTACAATAAAGTAAAAATGAAAATATCATTTAAAAAGTTCGTTTCATCATTTTTTAGAAGCAATACTTGGAAATTCCTGGTACCTTTCTTTTTTACAATAGTATGGAGAGTAATTCTTTTAACATTTATTCTACCCTTAACCAAACAGTAATTACTTTTATGCATTGAGATGACTGTAAGAAAATTGAATATATTTTTCT
Organism: Gryllus bimaculatus; assembly: GCA_017312745.1. Lineage (NCBI taxonomy): Eukaryota > Metazoa > Arthropoda > Insecta > Orthoptera > Gryllidae > Gryllus > Gryllus bimaculatus. The sequence continues at coordinate 10,131,983 of BOPP01000016.1, forward strand.
GTTGTCATTATATTGGCAATATTTAATTTCAAACCAAATGTTAAAATGTTTGAGAACAGCACTTACTGCCACATGTGAGAGAAACATTTCTCTGTTCATGTTTGTTGTTTGTACTAGGCGTGTTTTCAGCACAGAAAATCATCAAATGTGATTTATTTTAGTTTTATTTCTTCTTAGTCGACATTTATGTCTCTCGAGGGTTTTAACAATTACATTTTACATTGTATCATGTTGGATACGATCAATTGTAGGGAAAAGCATTATAGTATATTTCATACTAAAGAGCGAGCTCTACGGTTGGAAACTTAGTTCAGCGTTCAAAGAAAACATGAAGTTGGAAAAGTTTCAAGATACAAACTCTAACCTTTTCTGGATGATATTCTAAATATTTACAAGCAAATTGTACTTATATTCTTTAGAATTATATTTTATGTGTCCTACAAAACACCCTAGATACTTTTAAATTCTAATATATTTACGAGAATATATTTTTCGACTTTGATAATGAACTTTTCTCATTGAGTTCTTGCCTAACTAAAACTCAAGAGTATTTAATTAAATAATTAAGAAATTTATATTAGAGAAAAGATAATTATCCTCTCGTAAGATAGATACATTAGGTTCCCTTGGCAAACTCTCTTGATCACCTACTTACATTCTGATTGAGATGAGTTTTCCAGGAAACCTGTTCTCGTATTCGAAGGAAAACAGCAGTGTGTGAAGAGTAGCGCTGTACACCCCTGTGGTCCTAATGTCGATCCAGATACGCTCCACGATGCAGTCTCATGACCCTGCAAACTTCCTTCTTGGGAGACTTTGGAGCGGCTGCGACTCAACTGTCAGCAGGCACGCGCAAGCCGCCCATGCTCACGCAGAACCTTCTGGCAGACCCACTCGGCTCCGTTGCCATCCTCTCTACTCTCTTTCATTAATTATGATATTAATCATAATACAATAAATTCATCATATATTGGCTGCTGAGGACAATAATGATCAATCTCGAAAAAAGCTGTCTTGAGAAAATTGTATTTGAAGTTCCCACAGAGTTATACATTTACTTCCCCAACCAAGTAACATACAAACAACGAATATATTCGTACCAGTGCTATGTCACTCATGTACAATAAAAAGAGGCCCCTCATGAACCCTTTGATAGGCGTAAATTATTTTCGACGATTTCGGAGTTTAATTCATATTGTTCTGAGCAGATGATGTATACAACTTATCTAATTCTAGAAAAGTTCGAAAAATTTATTAGTGGTGCTACAACATTACATACTTTCTTGCATTATTTATAAATTTTGCAATTTTCGAAAAATCAGAAAGTTTAACGATAACAAGTACCCCACAATTTTTTAGCGATCGTTAGTACATCTCAGGAAAAAAGTATGTACCCATTTAAAGATTTTTTTTATAAATTGCATTCACTTCAAGAAGAAATTACGCGAAAACTAGTCGCTTCATCAAAATGGTATTTGACCAAAATGTAACTAACATCAATATTTTCCTTTAGCAATGTTAACTTTTACAATTTTCAAAATTTTCCATTCAGTCAATTTTCACGAAAATTTATATTCCCCGGCTGATCTGAACGATTTCGGGAAACACTTTTCCAATCCTCAGTAGATCTCTAGCAAGGAGGAGAAATTAAACATTTACACAAGTTGAACACAAAAAAGGGAAGGTACAGTGAATTTAGTGGAAAAAACAAACAAATAATAGCATATAAATACAAATTGAAAATACTTACTACCCAAGCAACGTGGATCACCCATGAATGTTCACAACATGGTCAAAAAATGTGAAAACCTCAAAACATTCTGGTTACAGCTAGGTGGCAGCCTTTATTTACATATGATTACATTTATACATGAATTTACATATTTATTTATATATGAATACATATGATTACATATTACATATTTTATTTACATATGAATTCAAAACGTTTTTCAGGAACAGATTCAAATGTTATGTTTCAGCACTCAAAGAAAATATTCAAATAACAAATAAAAATGTTTCTTCTAATTTTACATAACCTCTTTAGTTCTAAGGAGCGCCGATATGTCCTACCTTCGTCTTTTATTATTTCTACGCGATCCGAACCCTCAAAAAGTTTTGTGGCCGTGGTATCATGTACTATAAGCCGCTTCTCAGTGCTCATTTTTGGGTTCATTTGGGCGTCCGTAGATGGCAGCACTACACGAAGCATTTGCGTTGGCCCAGCGTGAAGCCTGTCCCGGCTGAATACAGGGAATTACCACTTATTTCATGGAGTTTGCACGTTTTTATGTATATTTCTATTTTCTAATACTTTTTGAAATGTTCACAATAATCTTGCATCTTATAATATTTGTAATATAGGATGTCTCGCAACTTGTGGTATCAAATGTGATACCTCGGAATCCTACCTGGTTTTTCTTCTGAACATTTAGCTTTGACTGAGGAAGAAATCTTCCTCAGTCTTCTTAATCGGATTGATCCAGATCTGTCATTGGATTTGATGTTTCCGACAATGGTGAACAACAATTAGTCAATTGTTCAACAATTAGATGATAAAATGATAGTAACAGCAATGATTCAGGAGAAACTGTTCTAGTTTTGTAGTATTATAAATGTTCTAGTTTTGTAGTGTTCTGTAACAGTTACTTTATATTTGTCGTAAGTCATTAAGTTGTTTGTCAATAAATATTTGCAACAATTTTATTATATATTAGTTTTCATTTGTTTTTAATTATTAAAAACAATAAAGAAACAAAATTATTTATTTGTGTGCTTAAAATGAAATTAAATTTAAGAATATAGTATTAACAAATTGTCGCTTTAGAGTCGCTGTCGCTTTACGAAACCACTTGTAACAACAATGTAATTTAAAAAGTACATAATACAAGTAATTTTGCCGTACTTGACAACCAAAATCACCCATTTATCATGAAAAAAATTAATTTTGCTTTTACTCATCAGTTCAACACTGAAGAGGATAACAGCAGAAAGAACAACGTGTACATTCACAGAAGATTATCGATTAAAAATGGATTAAAAAACACTTCCAAAATATGAACACTGAGACTAAGATTCGACTACAGAATATTGTTGTAAAGGCCACCTTATAGTAAAGAACATCATATACATAAACTAGGCAAAAAATAATTGAAGATATCCATCACGAATATCAAAACGAGATAAAAATAAAAATATGTAAGAAATCAAAACAAAAGATGTTTTAGAAATAGGGAAGTACCAAAACAAAGTCAAGAACACAAAAATAATGAAAGTATAAGTAATACGTTTTCGAACTTACATTAAAAAATTATTGCAAATGGCCTTAATGAGCTTATGGCTGTCTTCACATGCTATAACAGTCACATAGTGCTGTGAAATGTCTTTAAAAAACTATAACTTTTCACTAAAAATATTTCTCGTGGAAGTAGTTAAAATCAAATATTTCAAATTGTATCTGCTGACAATACCACATTTCACAGTACCTGAAAGTAAAACTCTGAATATATTTCCTCATAGCATCAACACTTCCAGTACGTTTCCTGACGTTTTAATCAATCCACTGTGATTTTTCCTTTCCGAAAACGAGTATGTTACAGACACAGAACAGTAATAATAATCTTGTAATTTACGAGTTGCAAAAAACATAATAATATAAAAAACAATATAAAAAAGATTGAAGCAAATTTAACTATCTTGTCTAGGATGCAACTGCTTTACAATGTGTCTTTCAATATAGAACAAATATAGAATATATATATATATATATATATATATATATATATATATATATATATATATATATATATATATATGGAGTTTGTCTGGAAGTAAATGAATTAATAGATGAAAATACACTTCCAAAATATGAATACTGAAACTAAGAATCCGCCACACAATATACCACCTTATAGTAATGAATCATGGATGCACATGGAATCCATAACTTAAGACGTAATTGAACCTGTTTCGTTCCCTTTTCAACAGACGGAGTTCCGGTGATTTGAAACTCAGAGCACGAAAAATATAACCTAATACAAATAATTTTTGTCCTATATATACAGGCTGTCCATCAAAATTCTTGGCACTGAGCAAATAATTAACTGGAGAACGGTTTTTACCGTCATTGGCAAATCATGAACTCGAATAGGTGTCTTAAATCCATTTGAAAAATACTTTAGGAATTGATAAAGTCAAAAAGTCTGACGAGTATCCTTCTAAGAGTAGTACCCTCACAACCAGATATGTCTATCATCAATGTTTTTTAAAAATATAACTGCACTGAAACAGAAGAAACTTAATGTTTGTGCAGCATATTTTAAATTCATTTTGTTTGAAAAATCCAATGTGCTTCACACCTATTTTAATAGCAAATTTCATTTTTTCTACATCCTGAATTTGAGACAATTTACAATATGACCCCATTTAATTTCATTTCCGTGTTCGTTAATAAGCACATTTAACTCACCAAAAGCGTTACATGCTAATTTGAGCACATGGCAGGCATCTAAAAATAATAATCGTATTCTAATACGAGATGAGTGAAGTAATTTTGAATACCATCCAACGTTTTTTGAAATTGACAACCTAATTCTTTCCCCAATTACACTACATCCATCACAAGTTACTGGTAAACTCTGATCCCATTTTCAGAAGTAAACGTCAAACAAATTTTGATTTAATTGGCTATGTTTGTCCCTATCAATTTATTAATATAAAAGTAATCTGTAGGTACTTTCAGAAATTCTTTATGCCAACGAACATAAAAACAAGAGCCTGTGAAACCAAAGGATATGATTCTTCAACGCCTGAGTTGCAATAGTCAGCAAATCCTTCATATCTGCCAAAAGAAGAATTATAGATTGTTCATTCCCTTATATGCAAGCTATCAAGCAGCGGCGATGCTTCTGTTGAAACATTTCCTCCACCGGTTCCTTCAAGAACTTCATTGAAAAATCCAGGATTGCAATGCCCTGATTCCATTCAATTTTCTAACGAACTCGGAGCAGGCAGAGTGAAAACTTCCTTCAAATTGAGCGAGCAACTTATTTTTCACGATATGGTATGTAGTTTCCTCCACAAGCGCAACTGCAAAACCTTTGAAGTTCCAAGAATTTACTCCAAATGATAAGAACAATTCACGAAACCTGAGATTACCATTGGAGTGTGTACATTGAAAACAAAGTTTTTCGGTAACAGAGAGCCCAAAAAATTGTTTTTCCATAAAAATATCGGCATCGAGAACTAAAAATCACATTTTTTTAGTATTTAAACGTTTTTGAGATACAACGACAAAACTTGAATAAATCAAAAACCAATTCACCTGGTAAATACGTGTTACATTGAACTGAATAGTACCTAGGTATTCATTTCATAATCTTCTCTTCGATAATAAAGACATCAAATACGACCACTGAATTGAAAAGTCATCGAAAGTTATTTCAGAGAACTCTATTTATCTTGCTACAACGGCATCCAGACTATATTCGGTTTCCTGAATCTGTAGGTTCTGACGTCGTGTCGAGCTTCAAGTATGAATGGATCGCGTAATAACAAACGGTTGCGAAACGCACGCGCGAAATATGCAAACGAACGTCGCCGACTGATAAGGAGCGAGTACGGCGCACTTCAGATCGCCTGCTTGGGCTTGAGAGACGAAACGCGCGGCGTCGCCTTATCTGGCAGCGGGCGTGGCTTCTGCGTTTCACTCGAACCCCTCGGAGAAAATTATTTGTATTGGTTCAGTGCATCCCTACAAAGGTTTCGTGTGTGACTACTGTACAAGTATAATACGGGATCGTCCCTTTTTACGAGTTCTGACCCATTGTCTCGAAAAACTTTGCCTTGATGCCAATATTTTTCTTCGTTCGTTATTTTCGTTATGGGTCCCTACAACTAAAAAATCTCATTGTAGTTGTCTATTTATAACTTTAGGTTGTTTATTTAGCAGTTTAATTTAAAATGAACTACTTTTGGCCGTTGAATCTTTAAATAATCCAAAGCATCGAATTTGATATGTTTGGTCAGTATTAATTGCATGCGAACGTAATCAATCCGATCCTAGAAGCAAAATTTTAGGAATTATTTTTTCAGCATTACTTCATTTTACATTCAAACCGAAAAATAATGTCACGATCCCAAGACCCAACTCCTGTCGATCAGGATTACAAAAAAAATAAAGTTAGGAAGAACACTCTATCACTTGTCGCGTGTATGTTGTTCAATTACTTGACGCGTTCCTTCCCAATACTTTCTGGAGAAAAATTAGTTGTACCATTATTTTGTTAAAAATATATTAACCTTGTCGTTTTAGCCCCTACTTACTCCCCTTAGGTCCAAATTCAGTGAACTCATAAAATTAGTATTTCTTAAGTGACTAATTCTTATTCACAAACATGCTTATTAGAGCCAATTCTCGGTGAGTGAGCGATGATTGGCGACTCATTCGTGTAAAAAGAGCCTCGGTCCCGAGACCCTCATTTCACTTCTTTCTTCTATAGTGGTCTAGATTTTGAATATTTTGAATTCTCTACGCTGAACCTCATTTGTGCTACGAAAGAGTAGGTATATTAGTAACATGGGGAATCCATTGGAAGGGTACAATTATTGGACGTCGTAAACGCACCAGTCTATTTGGACGCTCTTTGTAGGAAAAAATTAGTGTGAACACTTCGTGAAAGTCGAAAGTCCTTACGGATGCCCGCACTTTTTTAAAAAAGTTGTATCAATACAAAACACTACGAAGAAGAATAAACCGTTATTTTTACATTAAGTAAAGGATTTTAACTCGAGCAAAACTGACTGTGACTGACAGTTTGAGGCAAACAAACATTGGAGCTTCATGCAAGAAAGAATAATTTCTTTGACGGAATACAACCTAAAGCCTGCACGAAATATAAACAAAAATTCGTCAACAATCGTATTAAATGTTTCTATTATGAATTATTATTTGTTTCATCTTTACTCCTTGTAGTAATCCGTCTTAGTGTTAGTGCGAAATATGACTTCCTTCACGGTGGCGACACGTTTTTTTCAGATGTCTTAAGAAAAGACGAGCGAAGCTGGAAATCCCTCATATTTATACTATTTGGTTAAAAAATATTTTTGAAAAATGGATCTAAACAACTTCTTGTAAATTTATTTAGTGATCATGCATAGATCGTCCGTTAAAGAAAAGCCGTCCGTTAAAGAAAAGCCGCCCGTTCAAGAACAGCCGTCCGTTAAAGAAAAGTCGTCCATTTTTCTGCACCTCTTCTCACTTCGACCTTGAGGGCGTCTTTTACGGGCAGCCGGTCAGCGGGCAGAAGTATCGGTAGGGCGCACGAGGCGGCCAGGCGCGTCGTGGAGCGACGCGGCGCGGCGCGGCTGGCGCAGAGAGGGCACGCGGAGCGCGCGACGGCGCTGGGTGCGATTCAATCGCGCGCCGCCCAACTGGAAATAACCGGCTCGACTCCGCAGCGCGCGCGGGGCGTAGCACAAGGGTCACAGGCCGTCACTCGCCACTGCGCCACAGCCGCTCTCCCCCCCCCCCGCCACCGCCACATCACTCGCGAGGAGACTTGCCATAACACACCCATCCGCCACCGCCTCCTCTTCTTCCTCCTTCTCCTCCCCAACTTTTCCGACCTCCTCTCTCTCATCCCCTCTCTCTTGTTCGCCCTCCTTCTTTGCAATCCTCCCGTTCCTCTGCCTCCTCATCACGCTGCTATTTTTCCTTCTCCCCTTCCGCCTCTTATTCCCCCTCGTGCTCATCCCTACCCTCCTTGCCTTCTTACCCTCCCCTCCCGTTACTGACCTTCATATTTCTTCTAGTTTTTGTCGGTCACCTACCCATGCTCCTCCTCCATCTCGTCCATCTCGCCCTTTTTGTTCTCTTCCCATTCTCACCCCATCCTCTTTTCTCTTACTTGTCTTCTAAATTCTGCTCATCTTTCTCCGATTCCTCACCCTTCCCTTCCTCCATTTTCTCAATCTCATCCTCTTCCTCATTCTCTTCTTTCCTCCATTTATCATTCTTCTCTTCGCCCTTCTATTCCTTGACATTCTTCTCACCCTTCTTGCAGGTGCCGTCCGTCTCCCTTCATGCTTTCTTTCGCCTCATCTTCCTCCTCATCCTCCTTTTCCATCCTCGACCGCTTTCTTCCTCGACATTTCCCCCATAGTCTCCGCCAACGCCACAGCATCTCCCTCCCCCTCCAACCCCTTTATTTTCAATCCCCTTGTCCATACACCTCCACCGCCATTTCTGTCTCCATTTCCGCTCCTGTCGCCTCCACCGCCACCACCAACACAACCGCCCATGCACGCTTTCCGAACCGTGATTCAGCGTTTCTTCTCGTATCAGCTCATTATTTACCAGCACGCCTCATTTGCCTGTTTACTGCAGGCGCTGGCGCCTTCTTTTCCTGATTGGCTGGCGCCGCACTATTCGCTGGAGTTTGCCTCGGTGGAGGTTCAGGGCTCCGCCACGGCACGCTGCCTCGAGGCCGATGCGCAGTGCTGCGATTATCTCCCCCTTCTGGCGAAGCCCCAGTTTCTTCCCCGCACGGAAAACACTGCTTCGACCATCATGAACGACAGGCTGAGTGCGTTTGTGCGTTGTTAGGAGCGTGCAACTCATTGTTCGAACTACGGAGGGACCTGCGTTCTAGACTCGCCCGAGAGTGGCGAATTTGCAAACCCACCTTGCAGTTCTGCTCAGAATGTTAAGTTGTTAACACTCACTAAAGAGCAGCTCCGGTCGCAATGTGTCCGATAAGTTCTGGCGAACCCGGCCGGCCCTCCGAAGCAGCAGAACAGTATCAAATGAACATATAGTATAATACACTGCTGCAGCACTTATCACCCTAGACCCTAGGGTGTCTCTCGCATCCCAACCTCCATTTCACTCGATGACTGTATTCTTCATCCTCTCTTCACCATTGCCTCTTCTACACCTTCGCCCATGTAGGTCTAAATCTTCCTCTTATTCGTTGGGTAGCTTTTGCCATTTTCACAATATTTCCGGGCAAAGTTATTCACTCATTCTTTGCATATGTCCATGGAATATTAGTATTTTTACTTCATTGGTGACAAGTACAGTCACACTTACTTCCGCTTTGGATTTATTTACTTCCTTCTTAATTTTAAAGGAGGAAAAATTCCGTGGGTAGATCTAACGTCACCCAGGATATATTTAAATGTCTTCATTGGCACTAAATTAAATTGGAAATCATACGTTAATACAACCTCTCCAACTCTAAAAACTCAACAATATATACATACAAATATTGTATAACTATAAATATTCATTACGAATGAAAACATCATTCTCCATTTATAAATCCAATATAATTTGAGTTGAATGCTTATCCTATCTTTGTGCACAGCACTACTAAATTCAAAGTCAATAAATTTCAAAACTTTCAAATTAAAGCTCTTCGATGAAGTTTTAAAAGCTCTTGGTGCATCCCCAACAAACAAATCCACAGTGCACTAACCCCCCACTCAAAAGACTGCATTAAAATAGCTTTATCGTTTCATAACAAAATACCTCGTTTATTGTTATTCACATACTTTCTCTTAAGCACATCCAATCACAAATAAAATTAAACACTAATTTCAAGACAAATTTTGACCACCATTTTAAATTTTTTTATGATTCCAAAGTCAGAAGATGACCTAAGTCTCTGGTTTCAGTGCAAGATTGGATGTAACTTAATTTTGAAAGCTAATGTATTGTTACGAATATTGCGTCACCTGCCGAATTCGCTGCGCGTGGATTGCGTCATCTGCCGGCGCCCCTTCCCTCCCCCCCGAACTAGACGGTTCCGGACTATCCGCGAGCCGCGAGAAACGCCGAGAATATGCCGGGTGCCTGGAGACAAGCGCCGGGCAGGTATAAATGCGCCGCTGCCGGCGGCCGCGAGTCAGTTAGTAGAAGAAGTTAGTAGAAGACGTGAGTAGAAGTCAGTGGGTAGTAAGGCGTCAGTGAGTGGCAGAGAAGCAGTCAGTCCGTCAGTGTGTCCGAAGTGGAAGCTGTGCTGTGAAATGTGCATTGCGGTGAAGAGTGGTGCAGCGGTTGAACAGCAGTCAGCAGTCTGAAGTCTGCAGTGGAAGCTGAGCTGTGAAGGGTGCATCGCGGTAAGCAGTGGTGCAGTGGGGAAACAGCAGTCAGCAGTGTGAAGTCTGCAGTGGAAACTGAGCTGTGAAGTGGGCATCGCGGTAAACAGCAGTGCAGTGGACCCTGGTGTGCGCAGTGAAGTGTGGTCTGCGCAAGGAATTGTGGTCTGCGCAGGGGAATTGTGGTCTGTGCAGGGAATTTGGGTCAAGTGCAGTGGACCGTGGACAGTGCATTGGACTGGCTGATACTGTAGAAGAAGAGAACTGTGTAAATAAATAGTGTGTAAGGAGTGAACTGTGTAAATAAATCATCAAGAGAACGGAATCGTGTGTAAAAGAAAAATAATTAAGTGTAATATATCTGTAAATAGTATATTTAGTGTATGATTGTTCACGAATAAACCTTCTTTGTTTAAATATTGTGCTGGTTTTCATTCACCACGGAGAAACGTAACAGTATTTACATACGTTTTACGCATTAACTACCGATTTTACTGCTCTATTTGTAAAGAGTTGGTGACTTGAAGTCTAATAATTGTTCAATTTGGAAGTCATTTCTATTTTTATCCTTAATTTTAAAAGAGTTAATTACATTAGTTTGTTTATGATCATTGGTCAGTGAGTTGGTTGACCAGTTGAGATTACTTTAAACGCAACATTTGAACTGATTTACTAAGTTCACAGATTTGAAGACTTTGAGGTTAGTCTCGATAACCATTGCGGATAACTGGAGTAATAGTGCACATGCTATCTTTCTATTAACGATCTGAAGAAATCAGGCAACTAGTCTTCTGTATTTCAAAGTGTAGGTGGACAACGCTGAAAAAACCTGGAGGATAACGAATTTGCACTTGTGCTTTAAATACAATTCTCTCTCTAAAATTAATGATTTTTTTGTATTTTTAATTATCAATTACGCTTGATAGTCAAACTATATGAACCAACTGTAGTAGTTTCTATCATACGGAAAATATTCTACGAAGTACAAATGGGAATACAATGAAAGTTAAAGTACATTACCAGAATAACGCTCTTCTGACAAGACAGTTGACTATTTTTCAGATACATATTTATAGAGTTTAATGGCAAATTCGATAAAATATCTTTCATTAGTGTAGGAAATGATCTGTATGTTTTATTCAAATAGTTTCAAAGTTTAAATATTTTTATGCCTTGTAATAGTAACCACCTTCCTTTTTTATGGAAAAAAAGCTACTGAACAAAACCTAACAACAAGTTATGAACATAACAAAAATAATTGATAATTTTCTTTACAATTTAAAAAATTTGCTAAGGTGCGTTTCATTTTGCAATGCCTTATACAGAATTTTCTGTGTAACGCCCAAACGTACACGTTCAAATTCTCTAAATAATGTGTGCTAAAATTGTAACAAACGCAGCTTTTGGAGTAATGTTTTATAATATTTTAAACGATTGAAATCATGTAACAAGTTATACTAAACAATGTTTCTTTCTTCCGAATGTTATGGAAATGATAAACATTTTCAGTAATTAAAATAATAAAAAAAATAAAAAAGGTTCTTAATCAATGAAGAGCAAGAATGTCTAAGAAAGGACATCCAGTACCCTGTCTCTCAAAATGGGAGGTTATATTATAATTCTGTACACCAGATGATGTAATTCACTGGCTGGAGAGAGAATCTTGGAAAATGATTTAGTCTTGGGCAATTTCCTCTTCTAACTGTCCGACCTGTAGAGTGCACTGCTGATAGGCGGGCTAGCTGTCATAGGTCGGATGTGTTCACGTGAAGGATCTTGCAAATCCCTTGGAAAGGCAACACGCCACTAGAACCAGATTGATCCGGCAGCCTCTCCAGCGATAACCGAAGTGTCAAGTAGTTGGAATTAGCAATTACTCTGATTAATATCTTGCAGCTATTAACTGTACTCGTATTAATTCTAAATCTCATTCTACATGGCTAACCCCCCTTTATAGATTAAATTCCCTTTCCCTTCAACATAACTTCAAAAATAAGTATGGTTCTGAATCGTATTCCTATGACGTGCAAATGCTAAAAAATAAAGGTAGAGTATTTGAACAATTTTCATTCATCTGTTCCATATGTTTCGTCGAAGATAATTATAAATCTATAATTACATATCTATGTATTATAAATCTATTACAGTTGTCAATTTTGTGAACATTTTAAATATTTGCATTTGTAGTTAAACAGCACGATTACGTCATGCCTTAAAAGCTTTTCCTTACGAAAAAGAGTATAACTGAACAATAAAATGAATTCAATTTGGCGAATCGAAACGAATTGCGGTAATAAAAATCTACTGAAATTGAACGTTATTTTGAATTTAAAATTAAACTTACGATTCAATAACTAAAAGAAGCTGGTAAGATCATTTATAAAGACCCCTATCAGTTATTTTTATTACATTTCTTGTTCTAAGATTTACTTGAATTATCTATTTGCAAGTTCATCAATGATGGTAGGTTGGTTGGGCCCTGAAAAATTAGGATTTAGGTGCTGAAATCACTGTCTTCACGCACTTCGCAAATAAAACAATTTTTCATGAACAAATACGTCAGCGCACCGAATCTGTTAAGTACAGGCCACAAACGTTTGATCATTTGCACATTTTATAAAATTATTTTGCAATATACTTGCATGACATTTAGATTTGTAATTATTTATATCCCACTTCATTAAATTTCAATGCAATGTGACAGACTGTTTAAGAATCCATTGAATTGTTCCCGAATGGGTTAACGTAAGCCTACAGTTATCGAAAAGGAGAGCTTGTAAAGTAGTGAAAAATGCCTTTAAAGAAATGCATGTGTATTTACGTATCACCTAATAAATATTTTTCTCTCAATGTAACTACAATTTTAATCGATAATTTTTAATTTTTAACAAGTAGGTGTAGTGGATATTTAAGATTCCAAACAGCAAAAAATTACAAAGAAAACCGAACACATTAATTTGTCATTATTTTTAATTGAACATTGCTCTAACGCGTACATGTATTAATGTACTAATTAAACGATTTTTTGCAAAGGATGTCCATTCGATAACGACAATTATTGTGAAACAGGTCCCACGGGTAGCTCATGGTCAGCGTGCTAGCTTCCTACAAGGTGACCCCGAGTTTGCTTCCCAGCCGGAGCATAAATAAAGCTATGTCTTTCTAATACGTCCAAATGTCTCCCTTACCCCCTGGCGTGGATAATAACTCAAAAGAGCTGGCTGAAAAACTTTTTGTCGCCCGATACTATTAGAACTAGTTAACGTCCGTGCTACAGACATGGTTTTATTTTTTACGTAATTTCATTGAATGAGATTGACTCATTTACTAATTAGTGTTAACTTGACTGGGTTTGTATTTTCATATTTTCCTTCCACTATTCCCTTTAATAATTCCCGCTCATAATTCTCTCCATAAAAGAATATGGAGCACCATTCAATGTTTTTTTCAACGTGTTTTCTTTTTCCCTTCGTAACCACGATCCGCGTTGGTAAGTTATGCTGTGTATATCGAACTCCGTATGGAAGGCAATAACAAACGATAACATATTAGTAAAAAACACAAGCTATGTTCAATTTAGAACAATGATTTAAGCAAGTGCAGATGGTTTATATGGGACCAACTACTTATAAATATGATAAGTAGCGCAAATGCGATGAATTACTTTTCATCGGATGGCGCCAAGTTAACGAACTCGAATCCATCCAGGGGCCAATAACATTTTTGATCTTTTAAACATCTCCTAGTTTGTAGTTTCTGTCAGGATCAAGTTAGTAGCTGCTCCGAGGTAAAATGTATGACTCACAACAATGGTAGCATAGTTAGAGAGAGAGTGTTTGAATGAAAAAAGTAGCATTACATTGAACTGATTCCTAATTAAGAGAATTGTGTGTGACGTTTTATAATTAACGACCACATGCTCCAGCAAACTTAATATGTGGTGGGGCCGTTTTTCACAAAATGCGACGTTATGCTTAAGCATGCTCCGTGAAGTCACGGAGGTTATGCATCTCGAGACACCACATCCCTGTACTATGTACAAATGGCATATAAGGCACTATGTGCAAATAATCTTCTTCATAATTTTATTGAGCCCTTGCTTTTTCCGAAGATTATACGGATCACTCGCAGAATACTGATGTGATGTTTTGATGTAAAGGGTATTTTATTGTAATTTTCAAATATTTAAAAACAAAATTTATAATCAACTGGCGTTAATTTTTGGAATCAGATAAAACATAATAAATATTAGTTCTACAATTTTGAAAAATAAATTATTTTGTTTCTGTCATAAGACACCAAATCTTTCAGGAACACTATAAAAAGTATATTTTCAGTTTATTAGATTAATGTATTGAGTAACAGAAATGGAACAAAAAAGTTTTGGTAAATAACTTCTGGTTGTTGTTTTTTTTTTTCGAATCTTCTCGATCACTTGTGATTATTAAGAACTTCGCTCTGGTACTATCTTGAATGGCCTTGTGTACAATGACTGGTTCAGCAAACGCTTTTAATCTTGTAACATGTGTCAGTTGTGATTTGCACTGGCGTACTGAGCCAAGATTTTATTCTTCAATGCGGCCGCTTCTGCAATCTGTAAAACCTCTCCTTTGAGCACAAATAGGCGAAGAATATAGAAGTAATAATGAGTGTCATCCACCTCCTTTTTTACTTTCCCGTATACGTATGTATATATGGAGTAATATACGTATTATAGAGGAAGTTATGTGATGCTGCGGAAAATCGATTTCGAGATTTTAACGGAAATACACATTTTGTAAAAGTGTTTTTTTTCAAAACGTTCGTCCATCCGTCTGTCTGTCCGTCAGTCCGTCTGTCTGGTGTACGTGAACAACACTAGTGCCTAAACCATACGAAGGATTTTTTCCGAATTAAAGAAACATCTATCCGTTTGGCCAGAGTCGAAACTCAGCAATTTTAAAAATTATTCATTAGTTTTGGGGGTACTTTACAGAAAGTCCCTGAGACATTTTCAACACTTTTTCAAAAATGGATCGAATTTTTTCTTCACATTTCTTATAAGAATAGACTAAAATGCACTTACAAAAATGTAGCATAAGTGTCTTTTTCACGGTTAACTCTGAATTTTAGAAAATTTCAAAAGTTGAATTGTTTTCGGGGTCTTCCTACAACAACAAATTAAAGCCAGATATTTTTTCCTTCAAATAAAATTTTTTCCCATACATTTTTCTTTCATTAAGGTGTTGTACGATTATTTGAAAATTTTAGTAGTTCTCGCGCAATATTGCGTGCAATTTGTGCAATTTTAAAAAATTACATTAACAAGATTTTCTCAAAAACGGCTGCAATTTTTTTCTCTAAACTTTTGGTAGGATTTGTGCTAAATGCACTCTGTGAATTAACATTAACGCAATTTTTTGTTTTTTTTTAATTATAAAAATGTAATTTTATTGACTTGTCTCTCACGTCTTTAATATTTACATTAGCAACAATTTGTTCTCAATATTATATTTATGAAAACATGTGCTTTAAATAATGTCAAGTAAATATTCTCGAAAACTCTATTGTTTTCTGTCAAAACTAGCTCAAAATTCCGCAATTTCAGAAACACTCAAATGCCATCTTTTTAAAAGCGCTTCCATTTTTTTCTTCAAACTTTTCGAACGGGTAGTGCTAATTGCACTCTTTAATATGACGTGAAGTTCATTTGGTTTTGTTTTTAAAAATATTACACAAAAATATATATCACGCCGTCAATATGCGCATTTCCAGTAATAACACTATTGCATTTGTGAGTTAATGTGTTTCAAATGACTTCTAATAACGTTTTTCGAAAACTCAAAACTTTTCTGTGAAAAAGTGCTTCATATTTCCAAAAATACTGTATGTGTTCCATTTTCTTCAAAACGACTCTAAATTTTTCAAATAAAATTGCCATTTAGGACGTGGTTTTATTGTTCTTTAATATTTTTTAAATTGATATATCCGTTTTACTATTAGTAAACCGAAAAATTAAGATTTTTTTTAAAAAAATGTACTTTGCGCGGCGATAGATAGAAGCATGCAAGTTCGAATAGCTAGTCGAGATCAAAGGAAATAGAAATATACGGGTAATTCTGAGACATTCTGTAGCACCACTAGTTTATCATTGTGTACCTGATCTGTCTGAACTATTAATATGATTCTCAGTCATGTCAGAATTGTCTGTAGCATTTTATACAAACCTGTTATTCGATATTTACCTATGCTTCTTCGACGGTTCCAACATTTGCTGCACCAAAAAATAATTCTCAAGATTATCTTGAAACACTTGGATTTATTTTGAGTAAATATTACATAGTAATTTTGAGCTAGAATGGTGCATACTCGAATAGGCGAATTTGAACTATAACAATTTCAAAACTTAAGTGAATGATAAAATATGACAGCAGCTTACAACTATTGAAACAATGTGACGTAACAGCATATTCTGTTAAATACCACAGATGCCACTTCAAGAATCATTGACGAAACTTGTTTCTCTATTTTCGAAAATCACTTTCAGCAAACCTTTTCTGAATCCATTTCTGTCATAATGCATTTAATATTTTATGGAATAATTATTTCTTCTAGAAATGAAACACAATTCAATTTAATTTTATGGGTACTGTAAAAAAATGTAAAAAATACTTTTACAGGGTGGCTAGGTCGTAATGGGTGGGTTATAGCGTTTATTTTGGAGAAGAAATTGTTAGACAGGAGCTCAATATGACAGTCAACTATAAGAGGTAAATACAATTCTTTGTGCACTTGAATGTTTGAGATGAACCAGGGTGCATGGGTAGAAAGTCTGAGGAACTGATTTTGGATGATGTGTTATTTATTGATGTTAGTTTAAGAGGCGTTGGTCCAGATAGTGCATGCATAAAGCATTAGGGGTCTAGTTATTGCTTTATTAGATGGTGTTGGCGTTGTTTAATGAAAGCTTACTATTGCGATTAAAGAGTGGCTTCAGTTGCATTAGTTTTATTTTGTTTTGCTTTTACTATTATGTGATGTTTCAAATTGAGTCTGGTATCAAGATTCAGCCCTAGGTATTTAACAGATTGATTTGTGGGTTCCATGGAATTGGATAATTGTGTATTTGGAGTGGAGTTGGAGTTGAAAATGTTCTTAAATATTTTGGATGATGTCTGATTTGGATAATTGAGTTTGATTTTCCATTTGACAGACAATTCATAAATTTTATTTAGATATGTTTGAATTTGTTTACATATTAAGTAACCTAAATGATTGGACATGAAAATTGCTGTGTCATCGGCGAATTAGCTGATGTGCGTATGTGATGCTTTTGAAATGTTGGCTGTGTGTATGTTGAAAAGCGTGAGAGACTGTGATGAATCTTGAGGTAATCCAGCTGTTATTCTGTGAAAATTGAATGTGTGTTTGGTAACTGTGACTGAAAATGTTCTGTCTTGGAGAAAGCTAGTAATGATATTAATTAGATAGTAGGGAGTGCATATTTCTTTAAGTTTTAATGTTAAGACAGGATGCCACACTTTGTCAAATGCTTTCGAAATGTCTAATAAGATACCTATTGTACGGACTTTTTTTTAATGCAGTGAGAATGTGCTCCATGATTCATAATAATTGATGAAAATGAAACTTTATTAGTGAAGCCAAACTGGTGCATTTTGATTCTTTGAGTTTTGTTCAGATGGGAATTTAGTATTTTAAGAATTTTTTTCTAGGATTTTTGATAGAGTTATGGGTCAGTAGTTGCCAGTGCTGGAGAGATTTTTAAATGGCTTGGGAATGGGTATTACATTCGAATGTTTCCAAATATCTTGGAAATAGACAGTTCTAATTACTGAATTGTAAATATTAGGGATATATGCTATTATGGGCTTAAGTAGGTTTTTTTTAATTTTTCTATTTATTTTGTTGTGTCCAAGGTTTTTTATTGGCAAGTTTTTAATTGCATTGATGACTTCATTTGGGGAGTAGTTGATTTTGTATGGTACGTTATAGTTTGGGGGCTGATGTTATTTCGAGTATGTTTGAATGCAAGATGTGAGTTGGGTCGTATTGGGAGTGAATGTTTACCAAAGCGATCGGCTAATGCTTCAGTCTTCTCATAAGAAGCGAATTTCTTGCCTGTTGGAGTTGTTAGTGGGGTAATTATTGCTTTCGTTTGCAAGATATTTTTAGTGAATTGCCACAAGGTGTTGTTATTTGTTCCTAGAGACTGAACTAAATCATTATAAGTTGTTTGTTTATGTTCCCTTAGTGACTTTTTTACGATGTTGGTCAGTAAATTTAGCTCTTTCTTAAGCTGTGCTTGATGCTCCAAAGTCTTCTTGTTTTGTTTCTAGTATTAATAATTGTGTGAATGTTTTTTTACTATTTTATTGAAATGCTTAATGGTGTGGGCTGAGCATCATTATTAAGAATGTTGATTGTGTTAATTATCATATGGTTTAAGAGAGCTTTAGCTTGTTCTATTTTAGGGGATTTGTTAATATTTTAAAGTAGGGTGTTTGTTTTTTAATTATGCTCTTAAATTTTCCCGTGGATATTTCGTGTCTTTAGTGTGAGAGTTGATGTGTGAAGGGGATGATTTGTTGCGTTTAGATGATGGTTGGCAGACGGTCTGAGTCTAGTTCAAAAAAGGGAGCTGAGTGAAACATAGTTTGGGTGTTAGAAATGGCAATATCTAATATATCTGGGTGATTGTTATGATCTGTGGAGTAGTGAGTGGGTTCTGCTGATATATTTAACTGAAGTTTGAGGTCCGTAATTATTTTGCTGATTTGATCCCTGCAGTGTTGGTATTTCTTCATCCGCAGATGGTGTTTTTAGCATTACGAATTCCAATCAGAAGAGTGGGCGATGAAATATTAGAGTGGGACATTTTTATTTTCGGAGGCATATATGCCGCTATTAGGGTTATTAATATATTAGTTAAGGGGAATTTAATGGCTATAGTTTCAAAACCTGGTCATGGCATGGATTTTTCTATTAGTATTAGAACATCTCCGTTTATATTTGGTCTGTCGGTTCTGACTACACTATAATCTGTTAGGTGAAATGTAATATCTTATTTTAAGTGCGTTTCCGTTATGCAGAGTAGATATATTTTTTGTATATTTTATAAAATATGTTAGTTCTAATGTTTTATGGTTGATGCCATTCTCATTCCAGTAGAACAGATTTATATTATTTTTATGGTACTGTTGCATTGTTATTAAAATAGACTGAGTGATTCTTGTAGATTGCTGACTATTGTTGGGATGACATTACTAAGAATATTGTGTAAGACGTAGGTAATTGAGTTAATAATAAAATGTATGAAAGAGTTATTGTTAGAATTATTTATAAGAGTGTGGATGGGTCGTTGCTGGATTGGTTGTTTTGATTTGTATTTTGGGGAGAGTTTGGAGAAAATGTGAAATTTGAAATATTGTTAGCAGTGGGAAGAAACGGGAAGTTTTGTGAGGTAAGTCTTGGAAGGGGATTGTTTCTTAATCTATTTTTATTATTGGCTGATTTGGAGTTATTTGAGGGGTGTCTATTTTTTTTATAATATGGACATTCTATTGACCTTAAATCAGCTCATTGCGATCCATTGCAATTTTAATAGATTGCAGGTAGATCTTTTGGAGTGCATTTAACAGAATAATTATCCTTTGCGCAGAAAATGCACGCAATTGAATTGTTACAATTATTCTTCGTGTGTCCAAAGTCCAAACACCACATACATTGTACCGGTCCTTTTGTTCTTCTTCTTCTTTCTGGTTTAACACTAATGTTACAGATCTAATTAATTTGTAACACATGTTCGATACCTTGACAACCGTTGAATTCTGTGGTAATTACTAGAATGAGCAAATTATTTTATAAAGTCTTGTTACATTGATGATGGATGGGTATTTAGGTTAGAGATCTTCAATTATTTCCTGTAGTGTAATTGTTGGGAGAATATTTCAAGACAACATTTTTTTTTTATTTGCTGGATTTTCGTAAGTGTAGAACTGTCTCTTGGTTTCAATGGGGTATTTGAAGGCTGTTCTGAAGTCTGCTATTGATTTAAACATCATTTTATTTCTGTTTCCTTCGTAATCTGTTGAAAATTTATGGTTAGTTTGTTTTTAATCTCTCTATTGAATTTCGAGATATTATGGATGTTACATAAATGGGAGGAGTTCTTAGATTTTCAACTTCTTGGCGCGAAGTGACATTGGCAAACTCAAATATTTTTTCTTGATCTGATAGTTTCTCTAGCGCTGCAAATCTGTTTCCCACTGGTATAGTATATTGAGTTTCTTATTTGAGGGAAGGTCTATTTCTCCTGAGTTATAGTTCTACTTTCTCCTTAGCTCTGTTATTAATTGGTAGCGACTCACTGTTGTAGTCAGAAATGTCTGCTTCGCAGCTAGCTGAGTCTTTTGGTGAGCTGAGATTGCCAACCTGGAGGTTTCCGGCACCGGTGAAGTGTTGCGAGCTGCAATCGGCACCTTGAACATTTGCAAACTGCCCATTCTGCATATTTCAGGCAAACTGTAGGTTTTGGCAGCTCGGGAGGGCACCGAATTCGAGATGATGCTTTTTGTTGAATCTCTGGGCGGCTGGAGGTACTGTCCATGGCATTCTCGCTGCCGTAAAGAGTTGCCATGGTTCCAGCAATGCCGTGACCTAGGTGACAGCTGGCTGATGGGGGCTCGCCGTTAATTAAATTTGAACAGTTGGTTTATGACGCACTAGATATTATCTGGTTGTACTTCACTTCACTACATAACGGTTACCTCACTGTTACACACTTAGGAAGGTCACTAGGTAAGTGCACTGACTAGGCCGGAGCGAGCGATGTCACCACGGCTGTTCGGCGCTGCATGTGAGTGCAAATGGTGACGGATTTTCGACACTAGCTGCGTATTTACGTCGAATTCAGTCACTGTGTGGAAGGGGATTCTACCGGCTAGCTGCTTCTATCTTTAGTTTTTGTCGTTTCTCCAATCAATACCATGCAAATGCCGGAGCAATAAGTAACAAAAGGGCCATAAACCGTGTGAGATCTTTCCTTCCTCTTCTCTGTTCTATCCTCATCCCTTACACACATACAAACGCTTATTCTTACAAGAACTACACTCCCACACACTTCAGGAGAGCATGTGTGAGTTTAGAACTTAAGTGCAGTGTGTGTGTAGTAAAAAGAAATTCCCCATAGCCCAGAGTGTAGGCGTGAGAGAAGGCCTTGAATGGAGGAGTAGAGGAGAGAGGTGACGATAAGTCTTGGTAGGGTCCCAGCACAGGGGAGGAATCAAACCTATGCGACTACAAACAAGAAAACCGTGCTGCCTACGCGTCGAAATTATCGCTGCAAAACAATCACCCCTCTCGAAACACTCAACTTGTTGATTGTTAGGACATTTTCATGAGTATATGTCAATAATGAACATGATTTAAAACACCTACGTTCCGGCTTTTATTCCTTAACACATTATCTTCACTTCGGCACATTAATTATAAAGCGATGGATGTGCCAAGGTGGTGTGTTATGTAAACATAATGTGTGGAAAAGAAGACCAGAAAGTTCAGGAAGAAATATGAGGCAAGGAAGAGTCGTGAGAATGAGTATAGGTCCAAGAGATCCTGAGTAAACGTGCCCTGATGAAGCTTCAATAAAAGCCGAAACGTTAGCACTTTAAATGAAGTTCATTATTGACCTCACCTCAAGAAAATTTCCTTACAATTATTCAACGAGGTCAAGTAAACAAGCACGTCAACTTGTGAAAGTTTTGACACAGCTTTTCCAGAGGTCTTTTCAGAGCAGCGATAAACAGAATGAGGAGGTGGCCGGTATTAAGAGAACTTGATCTGAAACTACCATTGTATTTATAACTTAACGTTATGCAGGAACTAGCTACTAGAAAGCACCTATTACTTTGCAAATTTGCTAAGGAACCGTCAGTGTAGATGGCGTTACAGGGATATGTGGATTTTATTTCCTGAAAGTGCATTGGAAATTAATTGGGGTAAGTTGTCTCTTATAGAGTATTAATGTTCTAACTCCCAGACAGTAAATCTGATGATAAGTTGGTACGTTGATTGAAAACCACTACGCATATATTGCCACAATAATTCCAAATGCATATATTAGTAAAGTTGTCAACTGTAATTAGTATTTCAATTCCAACAAAACTTTGCTGATGATCAATATATTAAAATGTAATTAGCAAAAAGACTCAAACGCTCCTAAATACTTGTAGAGGTGATTCAAGTGCTTACTAAAAGAGATCTAATATTGTGGATTTTACACACAGTTGAATTTAAAATATTAAATTAAATTAGGTCGAGGTTTTGTTAAAGTATTGTGCGCTATTACCTATTATGTAGAATTTACTATTAGCGATTTTTTTTAATAAAAGATTTACCGTGGGGGTGTTAAAATATTTTTATTTTTATCCTCATACATACTCAAATATTGAAGACTAGGGCGTGGTTTCATCATCAGGAGAAGTTAACACATAAAGAAACATTATCTTCAAATCTTTCAGGTAAATTCCTACGAAAAAACTGTTAATAGTGCGTAAGACTATCATTAACAAACACTGGACGAAAGTTAACACTAAAGAGATGCACACAGGCGTGCAAGCGCGGGGCAGGCATCTTGCATAGAAGTCCGAGTGCGGCGCAGCGCCGTCAGCTGACCAGCGCGGGCGGCGCCCCCTGGCTCCCGGATGCAAATCACGCAGGCGGCGCGCGCTGCCCGGCGGCCCGCTCCCACCCACGCCCGGGCACCCGCCACGCGCCCGCCACGGCGGCAACGCCCACCGCCTTCGACAGGGAGCGAGGGAATACCGATTCCGAGCGCTGCGACGACTCGGACCATTTGGCCCGTAAATGTAGTGCAAGTTGCCTCCTCGCTGGAACGTGACCTATGTGACGGCTCGAACTGGGAGGGGTAGCTCAGGGCATCATCTGATGTCACGACAATTCCTCAGACCGGAAGGTCCTTGGCTCGAGACCCGATGGTTGCAGTGTTTTCGATACTAGCTTAATTCAGCGGCTGTCTGGTGGAGAATTCTAGCGTCCGACTGCACTGATCGGTAGTTTTCCGTGTTTTTTTCCTGATCAATACGGACTACGGATCGAGCAAGATCTTTCCTTTCTCTTCCTTGTCGTATTATCACCCCTTACTTGCACGTGCTTACATGCAGTACTCTACCACACATGTCGGGAGCTTAGAGCTTGCCCCGAATGGGGTGTTGCCCCACTGGGACGTAAACTTTCAACAAATAATAGTAAGGTGAATACTATTAATATTTGATAAATAAGTGCAGTGTTAATTAGGTAATCCTTCTCTATCAGATTAAGTACCATCATGTTTCTTTGTGAATTTCAAAACTTGATGATTACTCGACATGTGTTTCTTCTGTAGAGGCAGTAATGCTACGCCTCCTTTGACTGTCTCTTATCTTACCACAGAGATGCCTTATTTGGGAAATCCCCGCTAGTCGACGATAGGTCGGCGCCGGACCACGCTATCCTGCGTGGGAAGATCGCTGCCATCTCCCGCGATTAAAAAAACTGTACTACACCTACAGAACGAATGACCTTAGCAGCTAACGCGGCCAGAGTCATCAATCTGTCAATCAATTATTGCGACGGCTTGCGGGGTCAATACCTGCGAACGCCGCTATCAGACAGAAGTGCGATTAATACAACCCTGAAATGCCAAATAAACACATTAATCTTCAAACAGAAGAAGGAATGAGAATATTAGAAAAATGAGGAACATCGGAAAAAGTTCTCAGAAGAACGAATCATTGATTTGATGAAAGATGTTCACAGACGGAAAAGCAACGCACTCATTGGTCTTTCCACCTTGCTTTCGTTCACAGACACATTTCAATAATGCAAGATGTGGACTACAAGCGCAGCTATGTGTATTAAGAACAGCCATTTGAGAACGTTATGTAAGAGCAATTTGGCATCTGTGAAAAAAAAACATTCCTCCCCCAAAACTACTTCAAAAAGTCATTGTCTCTCCGTTTCGAACTCTTTACGCTCTCGAGGGTCAAATTTCATACTTTTAAAATATGATATCACGTACATTACAAAATATTAACTAAATGCCCATTTTTGAGGCAGTTACCGAAATATAGCTGGACCCAAGACATCTTTCTTTAGAATATAAATATTGTAAAAAAAATGTAAAGATTTTCTTCTTTGTAGTTGTAATTTTTTCAATGGATCATTGCACTTGTTAAAATACAAATAAATTTAAAGCGTAGGAATTAAACCAGAATTGAAATAATCTGCAGAACTAACGAAGAATCGAAGAGTTCGCTCGATCGAAGAACACACGCAGGTCAATGTAAGAGCCAGCGCCTGGCGCGGGGGGTGCGAGACTTGCACAAGCCATCGCCCTGCCACTCGCGAGAGCGGGTCAGCGGGGAGGCTGGCCAAGTGACCCGACCCGCGCCGCCCCCGCGCCGCCCCTGCGCCGCCCCCGCGCCGCCCCTGCGCGCCCCCGTGGCGCCACGCCACACCAGGCGGGCGCCGCCCCCGCCTCACATGGCAACGCACCGGCAGAGACGGCTCTCGGCAACAGCTGACGACATTGCAGCGCCTCTCGCCGGGCTTCCTAGGGTTCGAGACCTCACAGTGGCGGATTTTCCACTCGAGCTACAAAGCGGACTCAAATTTCAGCCGCTGTATGGGATTCCGGGGGCGCCAACTACCAGGGTCAGTAGTCCCGTAAGTGTAGAGCAAGTTTTTCCCCCTAGGGAGATGACGTAGATCTTCCCACGCAGGGTAGCGAGATTCGGCGCCGACCTACCGTCGACTAGCGGGATTTCCCCAATAAGGTATCTCTGTGGTAAGATAAGAGACAGACAAAGAAGGCGTAGCATTGCTGCCTCTGCAGAAGAGACACGTCTCGAGTAATCATCAAGTTTTGAAATTCACAAAGAAACATGACCGAACATAATCTGAGAAGGATTACTTAATTAACACGGCATTTATTTAACAAATATTAATAGTTTTCACCTTACCATTATTTGCTGAAAGTTTACGTACCACTACCATTTACTTTTCTAACACTTCCATTTTATTATACATTTTAAGAATACTTTTGCTGACTGTTGCCGCAGTGGATAGTATTGTTAAGACGCTTCTCCATCATTCTACCAAATATTATGCTAAAAAAATGATTATCCAATGTTCAACGGTATCCGAAAACCGTTCAATCTTATGTTTAACTACAGAATTTAATATTGCCTTCCTGAAAAATACTGTTACATGTTGACTCGTCGCTCTTCAAATTGGATGATGACTGGTCCTCCGCTCGGGCGTAGGTCAGTGACCTCAGTCCTTCCCACGAGACCCTTTTGTTTCTCTCAGACCCGGTCTTCACGCTTCCTTTTAAACGATTCCGGAATTTTAACCAATGTGCGCTGCGGAGAGTGGCTTCTAGATTCCTAGAAGCGACAGGGTCGAGTCATGGACTCGATTTACACGCTGCATTTCGCAAACGTGATCTAGCGAATGTGCTCACGCACAGAAAGCCCTCTGGGGCGGCAGAGCGGCTTTGTGCATGCGCGTGTGCGTCCAATATCATTTGTCGATAGGAAGACTTTAAATTGGGTCTCAGTCGTAGAAATGCCCATGTTTTCTTTAAATGTCAATTTTCAATAACTCAGCTTCTCTCACCAGTATTAATAAGCAACAAAAACGAAGTGTTATTTTTCGAAACAAACGATTGATATTGGACGGAAGTCAGATGATTTCTGTAAGCAGCTGACTTCCGTCCGACATCGATCAAGAGTTTAAAACGTCTCGTCCCCACAGTTCTTCAATAAACTTCTTGAATAGAACATACTGGATTTCAAACAAAATTCCGGGCATTATTACTTCGGCTGAGATCGCTCAGAGCAACAATTGTGGCCGCTGCAGCCTGTGACTGGAAGCTCCTCGGTTGGAGTCCCGACAGTGGCTGATTTGTGACGAGTCGAATTCAATCTTTGCCTGAAGGAGAATCCTAGCTGCTGGCATCGGTATATTTCCGTTGTTTCTCCGTTCTCTACCAGCTAAATGCCGGAGAAGGTCAATGACTAACGGGTCACGGACCGCGAGCGATTTTTCTATCCTCGTCTTCTCTTCTCTAAAAAACACTTAAATGCACTACACTGCTACACACGGCCGCAGACAAGTTGTGAGCTGGGTAGGTGCCCCGCTGGCGGAGATATCTGGAAGAGAGAAACCCCGCAAGCCCACGTGTGTGTCGGCGCTGAATCGCGATCTTGCGAGGAGAAAACTAGACACTTCGCATAACATAACATACCCTGCAATTATGGGAATAATGACTATAGCAGTTGCCCGCCCCGAAAAAAATAATAATCGGCTATTATTGCCACATGTTCCCACAAGTTCATCAATACTGGAGAGACGAGTACAAACCATATTCTCCCTACCCTCTACTTTCCAAGTGGCCCACGAACGTTTGAGATACGTTTCAAACTTACCCGGTTTTCCCATCAAGGAAATCCTCACCTCTGTGACCATGACCTCGCAGGCATAAGCGACACTAACGAAACCCGTCGCTCCTGCCTTTTTGTCGGGGGAAGCGTTGGTCGTTGAGACTTTCCTGATGACATGTTTCAGCAACAATTTTGTTACATCTGTTCATGGCCAATAGCGAAAGGTCTGCACATTAACACAGGTGAGTAATAGAGGGTTCGAAAACAGTCACAGGTAGGAACACGAAACAAGCACAAACGGGTAATACTGGACGACACGGCTTACCTTCGGTTTGATTGATTAATGTTTCCGGGCACGTCAACTGTTATGGTCAGTAGTTCCGTTAATGTAGTGAATGTTTTACCTTGGGAGGTAATGGAGGGCTGGTGAGATCTGCCGCCGACCTACAAGTCAGCTTGAGAAGGATTTCTCCCACCAACACCTCACCGCCACAGGTGGCTCTTGCGCTCCCGACGTGTGTGGTAGTGTAATGCACGTAAGTGTGTGTAAGGAGAGATAAAATAACAAGAAAGGAGACGGAAAGATCGCTCGCTGTCTGTGGCCCGTTTGTTATGGTGCTGCTCTGGCATTCACTTGGTATTGAACGGAGAACCCACGGAAAACCGCCGGTCAGAGCAGCCGGTCGCTAAAATTCTCGTCCAGTGAGCGGTTGATTTCGACCTAGCTATTTAGCTGCAATCGAAAACACATCGCGGTTGGAACTCGAACCCTACGACCTATCAGTGAGAGTCACTGCAGTCAGCGGTCTCTGAGCAAACTCACCCGGCCTTATCACTATATTGATAATAATAGTTCCACAACATATGCCTTACCAGCGCACACCTGTGTGAATCAGTTATTTATCGAATAGATTATTATAATTTTTCTCAACCTCCATTATTTTCAGCCAAACCTGAGCTGTGTGAAAGACGACGACGATGATATTGTTTGGATGATGACGGAGGGATGTAATGAGAAGGCAGGGGAAACGGGAGAACCCCGAGAAAACGTTCCGCAAATACACATGGACCATCTGAGATTTGAACTCCGGTGCTAGAAGTGGAAAACGAACGCCAAGGCTTCCCGGTTAAGCGTTGCCAAATAAGTTAAAGACGTTTGCAGTAGAGTAACATCCAAAAACCGGAACTGAAAATATCAACAAAAATCCTCCCTTCGTTGGCCGGTGTTCTTTAAGAACAATCGAAACAAATTAGTTGCATCAAAGATGGCGAATGTGTGCCTCTATTTGAAGAAAAAAAAGGTCGAAATAATCATATTCCTTATTTCTATAATTTTTTAGCAATATAGTATTATAAAAAGTACTGAACAACACATGATCGACATCGCAAATATGGACTTGATTTTAAACCTCGACAAACTTGTACCGTCCGTCCATATTGGCCTAATGAAGCTCATAAATAAAACGCTCAACCCATACTTGTAAAATTGTAATTTTGCCCGAATAAGTCTGGATTCCTAAGGCGGCGGTCACCGTGGAGCCGATTTTAAATGGAATTTCGTCCGGCGACGACTGATAATGCCGTCCGATGTGTCGAATTCGTTCCAAAAAGTGTTGGAGAACGGAAACGGCCATGGTGAACTCGAATGACCTCTTCCGACCGAACTTTCGGCCAAAATCGGCTGGCCTGTGCCTTAACCCTCCATCCCCACTATCGCCCCGCCTCGCCGTCGGCGCTGGCGCCCGGGAGGCGCTGCGGCAAAGTGCAGGCTGACAACCTCCGCGCCCCGCCGCGGCCCGCCCTGACTCGCCACAAGGTCTCTGCACGCGGGACGCCACGGCCCCCGCCACCCCCGCTCCACGCCGCCCCACGACCCGCCGCTGGGACCTCTATCAGCGCGATGCGGGGCGGCGCCGCGAGGCAACTGCCAGCGAACCGAAACAACGCGCGCCGACCTAACACGAGGGTTCTTGTATGGCTGGACCACTGTTGCAGCCGACTACCCTCTCAGGGTGTAGTATTTCACCCCATTATTTCGTTACCACATCCCCAAATAAGGTAGTATTTAGGACATCACACCCCATGCGTTGAAGTCAGATATAAAACTAGAGCTACAACATCACATACTTTCTCGCATTATTGAAACTGTTGTGTAATATTGAAATATTGCAATATTTGCCCTACTGACACTTCAGCTATAGCTTGAATAAGTTCACTTTAACCAACTCAAACGAAGCGCGTGTGGTGCACATCGGCATTCATTTTGATAGTCGTTAATTTTACAAATGAAACAAACATGAATAATTTTAACCGTTGCAGCACATTAAATAGAAAAACAAGAATAATTTCACACATGTCTGCCTTGATATCATCGAAGGAAGCTTTCAATTATTGAATATCACAACCAGCGATCAAACTTCTTAAAGTAAGAGAAGTGAATTTGTTTGTTCTAAGTTATTGTTTTTATTCAACAAATATATGTAATATATTTCAAATTTTAAATAATGAGTAAATACTATTACAAATTAATAACAATAACAAATGAAATAAAATCAAAAAATTGCCCATTGGTAATTTTCTTGGGGTCCGTTTCAAATCTATAATAAAAAAATGATTAAAATATTATTACATTGTTACGAGGTTGAAGAATATATGGAAATGTTGGAAAATATGGAAATTTCATGTCTATTGTCAAGTAGGTTTGGAGCTAGATGATTGAGATGTAATTCCAGACATTGGTGATATTTTGAGCTAATTTCTTGTATCTTTTCTTGAACTCTTGCTACATTGAGATCTCGGTGTAATGCAGCATTTGTTATGAATTAGGGTGCAGATGAAATTATTCTTAAAAGTTTTGACTGGAATCTTTGTAGAATTGACAAATTAGTTTTTCTGGCAATGCTCCATATATGAATTCCGTATGTCCATACAGGAACTAGAAGGGTGTTTTACATTAATAATTTATTTTCAAGCGATAATTTTGATTTGTGATCAATAAGCCCAAAGAATTTTATCAGTCGTAACTGTAACTGCTGTTTTCTTGTTTTAATGTGTTTTTTTCACGTGAGACGTCTGTCCATGTGAATCTAAATATTTATGCTTTGAGTTTGCAGTATTTGATTTCTGTTGATCATAACTGGTGTGCTATTTTCTTTCTTAAGTGTAGAGCTATATGTGCTGATTAACTTTGATTTATCTTGATTCTACACTTGCGGTATCATTCTTCAGGTTCAGAAAGTGACATTGAAGTTTTTCTGATGCTTCTCGAGAATCGTTGTCAGAAGACAATATAGCTGCAAAAGTGGCAATAATCGTGTTTTCAGTCTCCGGGATATCTACTGTATGTAACAAATATAGTACTGGTCGAAGAACACTTCCTT
The DNA here is from genome assembly GCA_017312745.1 of Gryllus bimaculatus. Lineage (NCBI taxonomy): Eukaryota > Metazoa > Arthropoda > Insecta > Orthoptera > Gryllidae > Gryllus > Gryllus bimaculatus. The sequence goes on from BOPP01000016.1 coordinate 10,161,909, forward strand.
AAGGCCCTCTGAATTTTATAGGAAGGAAGTCTGAGATTTCATTTTGGTAATTGAATTGGAAATAACGATATGAGAGATATGATTGGAAAATATAGAAAAATGAACGGGGAAGGTAACGCTTAAGTTTATTCCGAAGGCCCTTGTGCCATACATTATCAAAAGTTATAAGTTAAATCTATTTCTTTCATAAGAACATTATGTACATCATATTGATCATGACGATTGACAACAATGAGAAGATTTCGAAAAGTAAAAAACCTCAGAGTTGCCATTTTGCGAACTGACTGCGCGTCAAGCGAAGCACTGAGAATTCGAACTTACAAATTCACTTTTTTGTTGTTTGTGTGTGGGTTTTTTTTTGTTTTTTTCATTTTTCGAAAATACAGAATGCGCCGAAAATGGAACCAACACCATTTTCTTTACCGTTCTTTGTTACATACAAGGAAAAATTTAAAAGAAAAAAATATAATATTTTAAATAAAACAATTGTTTAAAGTATAAAAAATTTATTTTTTTGTTAATTAAGGTCGCATCTACATCTACGTCATTAGCAACCACTCTTGGATTTAACGTAATGTAACTACGAAGATACCATGATGCGGTGATGATGATAGGGCTGTAAGGACGAATACAAATACAACCATGCCCGAGGCGGGACCCGAACCCGCGATCCTTCAGTCCAAGATCGCTACACCACTACTGCCTTAATGATCTCGGTCATCTGAACGACAAAAAAAATTACTTGTTTCATGCAAAATTACGCAAAAACTACTCTTATTTCCGAAAAATTAAACATGTCTTTAATTTAAAAGTATGTTGTTGATAAACAGATGAAGTACGGTGTCTTATGGCGACAGTGATGCCAAACGGGACGCTTTTCTGCTGTACAGTATGAATCGAAAGTTATGTGCTCGATGGTGACGACGAATCCCGCAAAGGGGCAGAGTTCTAGTTTAGCGCTCAGGTACTTTATCGTGAACCTTTCAAATTTTCTGAAATCGTATTTTCCTCCCTTTGCTCAAATCTAAAGATATTCCTACGAGACTCCAATACACAGGTTTCTGTTAAGCTTCTCATGTCCTTTGTGCTTCAAAATGTCACAAAAAATCAGGAAGAAATATTAATTTTAAAGTGCACCACTATTTCAATAAAATATCAAAAATTCAAGCCAACTACATGCAGTTGCAAAAGGGCCTCGTGTTTCCCTTTTAACAGTAGATAAACAATAAGTTTTGATTTCCGAACAAAATATTTAAAATTCCTCTGATGACAAAATAACTCGGCTCCACGAGATCAAACTGATTTGATTCACGGGAAACCGAGCTGCATCACGCCAGATGATAAGACAGTTATCTACCGGTAGGCATTGCATTCGAATCGAATTGGAAAATAGAATCAAAATTAAATAATTATGAACATTAATTACTATTTTTTCTACTATTGAGCACATTATCACTCTTGCACTTTACGGTTGGTGGATCGTACATTCTAAATTAAGTTTGCAAAGTATAAGGAAATTGAATTTTAAAAAATTGTAAATTAATAAATTTACCACAATCTAAAAACCAACACGAAGAAAAGTAAACGAAATGGCATTTAACTTTGACGCGATTAAAACCATAAATCTCAAAAACAAAGCACAACTATACACAGGCGTACAAACACATGTACACAATCAGACGCGAACTTCCTGAGCACAGTGTGATACGACAACTGAAGCACGTGGCACCGCTGAATCAACAGCCGAATGTATCCCTTCCTTCAAAAAATTAAAAATTCTAAAGATATTCACCACGATTTGTGGTAAATACATAATGTATTTGAGGTACCATTTTACTAATGTAATAGTTGTGATATATTATGTCTATTTTTGATATTGTATTTTGTATTATTTGACACTGAAATCAAATGCCTGTGCGCCTGTAAATGCATATACTTGTGATATAAATCGCTCACCCGCGTTAATAATGCAGAGCTCATTTTATGAATGGCGAAGTGGGAAATCGCACCATTCCGCTTGAGTTGGTAGCCAGTTACCAAGGACGGGCGTTTGAATGAGACTCGAGTGAGCATTCCATTTACGCAACCGCCTAGAAAGCTGGGAAGTTTGACCAGTTTTCTTTGTAGCTGCGTTATTATGAAACTGGATATCGCAAATTCAGCACCGGAACGTACATACGTTCAAGCCCACATGTTCGTAATCAGCAGATTTTGCACTTTAAATTAACAAGTCCTTAATTAACCCTTTGATGGCTTTAGTAATGCAAGGCAATGTTTAGCCCACAAAATACAAAGTTTCCTTTTAAATATTTTTAAAAATAGAAACAAATCAAATCAAATAAAACTAAATGTTTAATGAGAGCTTTTTAAGAAAATTATGTTTTTTTATTTATCAAATAAAACTAAATGTTTAATGCGAGCTTTTAACATTTTTTTTCTAGAAAAACATTTTGTTTTCCAGCTGCTTATATTTGAATGACAAATATACCTGAACATGTATTTCAAAAGTAATTTGTCACCAGAAAGTCACAAAGAAATGTTAAATTATTTATTCATTTTTTGGTTAATCATTTTGTATTACTTCTTAATGCCTGTAGAAGCATGTGATGAGAACATTTTATTTTTCATTAAATTTATAGAAATCAACCAATTGAAGATTTCAAATTTTGTCTGGTTAAGCACTGATTTTGGTAATTTCCATAAAACTCTCTCGCTACTTTTAACGCAGTAAGTACAGCCTTTTCGCGTCACAACAGTTGAAGGTGAGCGCGGTACTTCAAAATTAAATGACTTACATGCGTTTTAAACTTGCCCGTAATTCTCCTACGTATATATAAACATTGAACCATTTGTGCTTTGCGCGGTTCATTTTGCTAAAATCCAAATTAGAAAAAAAAATAAAAATAATAATCAAAAGCACAGTGCTGAACTATTTGCTTTATAATACACTAATTATATAATTTCGTAACTCACGCCGTAGGGTGAGAAAGAACTCACCTTTCCCGCAGTCTGGTTCATACGACATTGACAGTTGTTTGCATCAGGCCTGGAATCGAGTTCTTTCATTAATTGTATTACAAATAATAGAAGCCACCACAGACTGTTTGAACACATGAACTCTAACTACTAGCTTTTTTAATAATTCATTCATCCTTGCTCGATAATACATTATATTTCAAGGAGTTATTAAAGGAGGAATTAAATACAAGAATAATTGAAGCTTACGAAGGAAAACTTACAGAAGTAACCTGAGAACTTACCGAAGAACCTTAACATATAATAAGATTGAATACTTATAAATTGAGTCATTAGGTATTAGCAGTACATTTTTATTTAATAATAAATTTGACAATTTATAAATAGTAAAGTTCTTCTTTTTTAGGAATAAAGAAAGAGCTAATAATGGAGGTTGTAATAAGTCTTTACCAAAAAGACGAATACATGGCTAAGGGTTAGTTGATTTGCCAAGTTACAAAATGTGAGCAGAACAAGCAGAAACACTAGAGAAGAATTTAGTAGAGAGAATATTAATCCAGGTTTTTAAGGAATAATTCTTACTTCTTCTAAAATTGGAGTTTTTTTTAAAGGGTTACAATTTTTTATATTATTTTTATGGGCAATAGCAGTATACGTGTTTTCCAAGTTAATTTGGTGTCTTATTGCAGTCCTAAATATGTTACCGCTTTATTCAAAGGATGCCAAAGAATTGTTTCACCATTTATAATTAGGAGATTAGTTAGCTAAAATTAGCTAAAATTGGTCAGAACGTCGTAACCTTGAGACAGAGAAATGTCTTAACGACAAGAGTTTGGAAATTGCGATCAGCAGGATGTGGGATCTAGAAACACAAGTAATTCCAATAGTTATAGGAGCTCTGTAATTTGTTTCAGAAAATCTACATCGGGGTGTCTTTGTGTCCAAACTAGCAAGTCATTCAAAAGTCAGAGATATGCAGGACATCGCTTCATCGGCAACCGCCTATATTTTTCCCACAGTATTAAAGAGGCACACAGTATTTAAGAAGAACTAGATCTGCTCCTTAGGAGGCTCTTTGGATCCTCAAGGAGATTTTATATTTAGCCGATACCTAGCATATTCTGATCTAAAATTAGTTAATAATAACAACAACAATAATATTAATAATAAAAATAATAATAATAAAATTTCACACGAACTTTGAAACAATCTTTCACTTTATATTTAATACATTGAATGAATTTGTGTCTTCCCCCAAATAAACAAACTTTCCCTCAATAATAATTAAAATTATTATTATTGTTATTATTATTGTTATTATTATTATTATTATTATTATTATTATTATTATTATTATTATTATTATTATTATGCACCAGCAATCAGCTAACTCTGTGTACATTCTCATATATTTTGTAATGCTCGAATAAATGTATAAGTCCTTCTCCGAAGGTAGTTAAGCATCAGCTACGCGACTAGCAATCTTTCTTGAAGAAGAATAACTTAGTGCAAACCAAACACGTGTGACAGTACGTTGAACGACGAAGAGGAAATTGTAAATCGAGAATGTGTCAATCAAAATTAAATCGACTGTTCTTGCAAAAAACCAATAACGCGCGTTGAAAACTTTATTCATAAATCAACTACAGTAAAAGAGAGGTTAGGTATTCGGGAGTTTAATATTTTATATTTAAATTGTACTCCTTCTCATACGCCACATACCTTTTTACCGGTATTTTTAAAACATAATTAGATTAATTAAATGAAATTTAGCACATGCTCGGTGAAAGGTTTCTTCTGTGATGTTCAATTATACTAGTGCTGAGACCGTAGGCTGGCGTTCAGCCATCTTCGTGCTCTTATCAACCATCGCTTCTCCCCGTCCCGCGCCCTCTCCCTCCCCCGCCACTCTCCGCCCCTCGGGCATGTTATGGCTGCGGCGGCGCGGCGTGGCGGACAGCATGTGCTCGGGTCGAGGTCCCAGCGGAGCCGCCTCGCGCCGCGCCGCGCCGCACCGCGCCGCGCCACAACGTGCCACGCCACGCCACGCCGCGCCGCGCCACGACGAATCACGGAGTATTATTAGAGCAGAGCCACGCCTAATGACGCGCGGACGAGCCCTCGGCGTCACAACACAGCCACGCCGCCAACGTCACAACATAGCCGTGCCGCCACAACATAGGCACGCCGCCACACCGCCGTGCGTCGCGGCCAATGACCCCGCTCGGCCCGCGAAGCCATGGGTGCCTCTAGGGAGGGGGTAGCTAGACACATCCTCCCCAATCATGTCAAGCACATCTAGCAGTTCCTTTCTGACTTGCTAAATCCCTGCGATCACATCGCGCGAATCAATTATAAAAAAATGTACAGCAGAAAAATTAAACATAAGCACTATAAGGAAAATCGCAAACCTCAAAATATTGTGTGTGAGTGTTTTCTTTTTGTTTCTTTTTTTTCCCTTTTCAGTATCTACTTATTCTCCGAGATGAATGAAACGAGATAATATTTAAATAGGATACGATATGCAATATACAAAATGATATCCAGGATGCTGGTCAAGTCGTATATCTTCGCCCCAACCCTGACGCTAGTGTATTGTGTGTTGTGAAAAAATATATTTTGTGGTGTTTAGTAACGGTGAGCAGGATAGTAATTTCTAGACAAGGGATGCAATGCAATTAAAATGGTAGTAAGATATTTCACAAGAATTACAAAATTGTGAAAATGTATTTTGACAAGTGAATTAATTTGGGCGTTTGGCCCTATATCAAATGTAAATTGTTTGTGTTACAACCCCGGAAAAATCTTCAAAAAACAGCAAAATTTGCGTTTTAAAAATTGTTTTACACTCAAGATTTTTCCTAATTCACTGATGTTTGTGAAAATTCCAACACCAAGGAAGAGTCATACTTTTGCAATAAACTTTATTCCACAGATTAGAAATATAATAATATACAAATGATTAGAAAAACCTACATTTTGACCTTGAGTATTTAGTACTGCGTGAAGCCGTCACGCTCTGTCATCAGAGCGTCTAGGCGTCTTGACTTGGATTCAATGTGCTGCTGGGGAACACACTGATCAGCTGTTTCTATGCATCACGACAAAGCATCGACAGTGGCTGCAGAAGGAACAAGTTGCCGACCGATCTTATCCCAGACATGTTCCAATGGCGAGATCGATGGCCGCGATGGATTCGATGAATGTCAGGCCAGAGAAACTAGTATCCGTCTTCCGCAGAAAGCTTGCACGCCGTCAGGCATTGTCCTCTGGAATATGACATGTGGAGCTGCTTACAGAAGGGGCAGTACCTCGGACTCTAAACCCTTCCTGACGTAGCGGCTCTTGTTCAGATTGCCCTCAATATGTACAAGACGCGACCGCACATTGTAGCCAATGGGGCCCCAAACCATCACACTTGGCGTTTGTCCGCCATGTCGCAGAAAAATGCAGGCTGGCAGATTGCAATCACCACGGTGGCGTCGAATAGGCACGGGGCCATCGCTGAAGCACGAATTGAAGCCAGACTCGTCCGAAACACTTCATTTTGCCAATAAACACCCCAGTGAACACGTTCACGTGCTCATTGCTCTCCGAGGTGTTGATAGTTTCTGGTCAATGGAATCGGACGCAGTGGTATGCGTGCCAGCCCTCAGCAGACGACATTGAACCGACGACGCAGACGTGTCTACACCCGCTGCAGTGCTCCAAAGCCGAGCCAACACTGTCGACGTCGCCGTTCTGTTGGCTACGGCCATGCAGACAAGATGGCGGTCATCCCGCTCTGAGGTCACATTGGGAGGGCCGCTGTGTACGACCCTCCTCTATCCGCTGCTTCCACACAAGCATCACAGTCGTAGCCGCTCGCCCCGTTGTAGCCGCAATGTCACGGTACGACAAACGCGCTTCCCGGAGACCGATCATTCTGCCCCGTTCGAACTTAGATGCTGATATTAGATGACCAGATGCATCGACGTGGCATACTGGCACTTCTTGCACGTTTCCACGTCGTTTGACGGCTCTACACAGACTATGACGTACCACTGACCTGACCTGTCACACAGGAGGTCCAAAGGTGGGCGCTGTTAGGCTAGAACGCACGCCATCGCTATGCAAATTTAATCACTCCTTATGGATACACTCCACCGATTAATCACTTCTTATGATCCTACATATCCACCGATTTTTAAGGGATTGCGACCATTCCTTCTGCGTGTTGCAATTTTTACAAGCATCGGTGTACTTAAGGATCGAGATCAAAAAAGCTAGCTTACTAAAAGGGTAAAATGAATAAGGAACAAGAAATAATACAAAAACTAGCAGTGCTACAACAGTATAATTCCTCGCTTAATTCTAACCTTTGCAACTTTCAAAAATTCAGTTAGTTCAACGAAAATGACAGTCCTTTCTTCTAATCGCGTGAAAATTTAAAGAAAACAATTGGAGCGATTTTTGAGATTTTTTTATAAATTGCGACAATTTCAAGCAAAAAGCAAAAATTCTCGTTTTTTCAAAAATATCTTCATGGACTTCCGTATAAAGCTGATTTTTAATAGATTTTATTTCAGACAAACATCTTTGTTTTCAATAGTTGTAGAAAGACGTCGAAAAAAAATTTAACTTTTGCAATATTCGAAAAAACGAAACGAAATAATTCCAGCACTATTATTTTAAGCGTCCTCTGCACTATCCGAGAACAAAGATTTAACCACAATTTTTTGTGAAAATTTTGAAAATGTTTTGATTCTTCATGTAAAGTACCCTAAAAAAACAAAATATCTGTTTTAAACTCGGAGAGCCTTGAGTTAATTTATATAGAACAAGGATATCAATTTTGGAGAAACTCGACCAAATGGTTTAGGCGGTAGTGTTGACACAGAACCATAGACAGACATCGATTTTTCAGTATCAAGGATCTACAAAACGTGGATTCAGACTACACAACGAGTTAGAGGAAGATATTTACTAAATATGTAGGAACAAGATTACGTTACCAGGGGTCAGCATTTAGTTTTTCTCACGAAAATTCGCAGGTTTCCGGCGCACGATTACTTTACTTTCTCCTTTTACGAAGTAAGGCAAGGAAGTAATAGCAATAAAAGAACTGAAACTAATATTCTAAACTAGTGGTCCAACAGAATGGCACATACTTTTTGTCGTACTAATTAGTTTTCTAATTTCTTTGGTCTTGGCTTGCTTTTCGGTTTTGCCCCCACCCTCTTCCCAAGTGCTTCCCTATTGCCGTACAAACTACATTAATTCACATTTTCTCCATTTTTCGCTACCCAAATACTTGAACTGGAACTTCACTTAAGAGTAAAATCTCATCCTATGTGGAAATTTTCGTTGAACGGTTTCGTTTCTTGGAGCCATTTTTTGAGAAAAAGTCCTTTGAGCAATTCTGAACATGCGGAATTTAGAGATTATTTTCACACAAACATTTTTGAGTTCTCAAGAAACTTTATAAGACAATATTTGAAGTGCATCTACTCATAAATGCAGTAATGTTGTATAATTCACGGTAATATAAATATTTACGACGTAAGAAAAATGTCAAAAAATATATTTCTGTATTTTTTTAAATGCAACAAAATGCCTTGTAGTGCAACAAAATGGCACAGACGTTCTCGTTTTTGTTTATTTCCTAATCTTTGGTGCGGGCTAGCTTTTCAGTTTTGCCCCATCCGTTTCCAAGCTTCCATCTACCGCCGCCCAAACTACATTTTTTCGCGTTTTCTCAATTTTTCGATCCCCTGATCGCAGAAATGACTTCCAGAATATTATGGATGAGTAAAACCTCATCTTATATGGAAATTTTCGTTGTAAAAGTTGGAAATTTTTTGAGAAAATGTTTTGATAATGCGCATTTTGAAGATTAATTTTCACTCAAAACTTGCGTTTTCGAGACACTTCATAAGAAATTATTGCAAGTAATTGCACTCACAGATGCAATAATGCATACAAATTGCTGGTAATGCAAATATTAACGGCGTTATTTCAAAAATTGACGTTTCTGTAACTGAAGAAAAACATACGTCAATATGTCATTTATTTCGTGATGTTTAATTCATTTAGCACCATCCGATCAAACTATTTAAAGACAAAATTGGAGCCGAGGAAATGGCATTTCTGCAAATGCGGAATTTCGAGCTCATTTTCAAAAAAAACTTATGAGTTTACGAGAAACTTTATAAAACATCATTTGAAGAATACGTACTTATAAATGCAATAATGTAGTATAATCGCTGGTAATGTAACAATTAATGACATCAAAGAGATATCAAAAAATTTCAATTCTGTACTTTAAAAAAAAGAATACAGCAATATAGCGTTTGTCTTCTTATACACTACATTTTGTACTATCCATTCCAAAACGTCGAAGAAAAAATTTGCAGCCGTCCTTGAGAAATTTTTGTTAATAGTTGCACATATTTCATTAAATATTGCAAGAAACAACTAAAATTTTCAAAAAATGTGCTTAACGTTAAAGAAAGAACTAATTATGACAACAAATTTCATTTGAAGAAAAATCGGTATCTTGATTATTGTAATTGTGAGGAGAGGCCGCAAAAACTTAAAACATGTATTTTCAAAAGTTCAGAGCTAACCGTGAACATTGGACCTGTGACATCTTAAGAGAATTTCATTATATTTTTTTAATTTATTTCCATTAATTTCTGTATTTCATTCTATTCCTACAAAGAATTTAAAGGAAAAAAATTGGAGGCACTGTTTGATATAATGTTGATAAGGTCCCTAGGATTCTATGTAATGTACCGCCAAAATTTAAGGAACGTTTATGAAACTCGCAAAGTTTTAAGCAGGGCCAGAACGATCGGGAAAAATTTATTTTCGAAAAAATTTTAAGAATAGAGTATTGTGTTGCACTAGTTTTGTTCACAGACGGACAGACCGTCAAACAGACGGAAGAGAGATAGAATGACGTTTTGAAGAAGAAGAAGAAGAAGAAGAAGAAGAAGAAGAAGAAGAAGAAGAAGAAGAAGGAGGAGGAGGAGGAGGAGGAGGAGATGAAGAAGAAGAAGAAGAAGAAGGAGAAGGATAAGAAGAAGACGACGAAGAAGAAGAAGAAGAAGACGAAGAAGGAGAAGAGAAATAGGAGAAGAAGAAGAAGAAGAAGAAGAAGAAGAAGAAGGAGAAGAAGAAGAAGGAGAAGAAGCAGAAAAAGAAGAAGGAGAAGAAGACGACGACGACGACGACGACGACGAAGAAGAAGAAGAAGAAGAAGAAGAAGAAGAAGAAGAAGAAGAAGAAGAAGAAGAAGAAGAAAAGACCTAGTGGTGCTACAGAATGACGCAGACTTTCACGTATTAGTTTTCTATTTCCTTTGGTTTCGGCCAGCTATTCTAATTGCCACTTGCTATTGTCTGCCGCCATCTATCGCCGCCCAAAGCACACTTCTTTCAATTTTTTAATTTTTTTTCTAAATATTATTTTAAGAATATTAATGAACTGTAAACCTAGTCCTAAATGGCAATTTTCTTTGATAAATCTGGAGCGGTTTTAAGCATGTGGAGCTTAAGCGTTAGAGTAAATTCGAAATTGGAAGCTCTTTTTCACAGAAAATTTTGGACTTTTCCAAAAACTTCATTTGAAGATCTTTAACTCACAAATACAATAGTTTTTACAAATTGGCGCGTATTACCGGCGTTATAGATCTTTCAAAACAATTACATTTGTGTGGTTTTAAAAAAAATACCCCGAAATGAACTTTACGTCATATTAAGTGTGCAATTAGCATTATCCTTTTGAAAAGTTTCAAGAAAATGTTTGTAACCGTTTTTGGGAAAATCTTGTTTATGTAATTTTTTAAAATTGCACAAATTGCACGCAATATTGCGTGAAACCTACTAAAATTATTAAAAAATGTACATGACAATGAAAGAACAAATTATGGACAACAAATTTCATTTCAAGGACAAATCTCTATCTTTAATTTTGTATTTGTAGGAAGATCCCAAAAAATTCAAATTTTTAAAATATTCGAACATTTAGTTAATCATGAAAATCGGACCTATACCACCTCTACAAGTGTATTTTACTCTTTTCTTCCAAGAAATTTAAAAAAAAAATTGGAGCCGTTTTTGAGAAATTTTGAAAGTGTTCCAGGGGCTTTAAGTAAAGTTCCCTGCAAAACTAATGATTTTCAAAATTGCAGAGATTGGACTCAGGCCAAATGGACAGGGGTTTCTTCAATTTGGAAAAAATCCTTCGCATATTTTACGCGCTAGTGTTGTTCACATAACCAGAGAGACGGACAGATGTTTTGAAAAAAATACGTTTTCGACATCAGGAAAACCCAAAACGTGTATTTCCGTTGAACTCTCGAAATCGATTTTCCGCATTATATAACTTTTCCTGTACAATGTATATTCCTCCGTCGTATACGGGCGAAAAAAAAAACATTTTTTCGGTATCAGGGGATCCCAAAACGTTATTTCCGTCCAAATCTAAGAATGGATTTTCTGCTGCATTACATAACATTCTCTGAACTACGTTTATTGCTCTGTAAATACATAGGTATTCGAGAAAGTAACGTTAAAGTTACGTGAAAGTGTGACCTTCTGTAACCCCACTAGTTACTTTTTCGAATACGTATGTATTTACAGAGCAATAAACGTAGTTCAGAGAATGTTATGTAATGCAGTAGAAAATAGATTCTTCTTGCAAAAACTGTAAATGCAAAATAAATGCAAAAACTGCTTTCACTTAAATTTTCACCCTTTTTTCTTATGATTAATGAGAGTTTTTAACGAGTGGTTTGAATTAAATCAGACATGTGGGAGCATTGTTGATGACGATTTATTCGTTTATGACGACTCAAGTGCCCCTGAACTCTCTCCAACCTGTTGCCCAGTCAAGAATTAAGTGTATCTTCACTGCACACAAGTATTCTGCCCCCACAATTGTGAAATAATGGCCAGAATTATTACTCAAATTTCAGACAAGCAAATCAAATTTCTTCATGATAGTGTCATAACAAACAAGTGCCTGAATTCAAGAGAGAATGTTTTAACAATAGGATACTTCACATTCATGTCCAAATCAGGACATAGAACAAACCCATTTATTGAGGAAGTCTTTCATCTATTAGAATTTTTCCACAGCATAGCATAAAACGAGATTAACAATCCCACGATCAGTAGTGTGTGATGTGAAATACACTGCAATAACGAAGCACAGATGGGTCCACTAATAGACTATATGTTGCTGAAAGGCTCTACAGTTCTGTTTAAATTGATTCCTAAATTTTGTGCTTGTTTCATTTCTCTTGTTGTTTTATATTTCACTATTTAGATTTTGTTTACTGAAGTTCCTGCATTTGATGTTTCATTACTTTAAAAATAATAAAAAAGAAACTTGAAATGAAGTCTCTGTGTTATTGACCATTTTCAGAGTACCTAGCATGTCTAATACTAGAGGGTTTCTATTACATTGAATTATTATCCTCATGACCAAACTTTGTTTTGTCTCACCGAAACTTTGTTTTGTCTGAAGTTTTTTTTATTTCAGTTTTTTGAGCTCCAATTAATATTGTAACATAGTAATCACACTGGTGTGCAATTATGGATTTATTTACCAAATACTTTGTATTTCATTTGAGATATTATATGACCAAATTTTGTTTTAAATTCAAATCTTTTCCCCAGTTTTCTACATTATGTTCTCTATGAAATCTTTAAAATTTAATTTACTATCAATAATCACTTCCAAATATTTCATTTTGTAAGCCCATTGTATATTCTTTAAGTCATTAGTGAATAATTTAGTTTCTTTTACTTCTATGTCTCTTCCAACATGTAAAATCATAAATTTACTCTTTTAAACATTCATTGTTAATTTGTTTTACTTTAACCATTCTTGTATTGCAATAAATACATTTTGCAGTTTAAATGAAATTGACACTTTTGTTTCTCCAATTACTTTCAAATGAGCTCAAAATTTTGCATTTTTAATTTCTCAAAAGCAGCACCAAATTTTATTCTTAAATTTTCTGAAAAGATAGTGCTAAATTGACTAAACAACCTGATATCAAAGCCACTTTGATGCATTTTTTTGTTTTTTCAAAAATTTAGTAAATGTAAATTTTTTTAATATTCCCTCAAGTGCCACCGTTAACATTATTACATTTGTGAGTCAAAATGCTTCAAATAATTTCCAATAAAGATTTTCCAAAACTCAAAGGTTCTGTGTAAGAAAGAGCTTCAAATTTTGCATTAAACATTTTCTCAAAATCAGCTCCAAATTTTTCCACAAAAATTGTCATATATGATGAGATTTTACACTTTCATAATATTCCTAAGGTCATATACCAGTTCTATCATTAAGAAGGAGCAAAATTTACCATACTTAGGGCGACGATAGATTGCATCTGGGAAGAGGGCAGGTCAAAACAGAAAATGCCAGCCAAGACCAATGACATTAGGGATCTAGTACAAGAAAGTATGTGCCATTTGTTGCGTCACCAGTTTGTTTGGTAATCCATAGATAATTCAACGTATTTATTACTTTTTGATAATGCAAATTAATTATATTCATCCTCATACCATCTTTCTTCTTGCTTGTATGTATTTCATTGCCCGTGTCACATTTTGTTCTTTACTTTTAAAGCTACTTACAAAATAGTTATTGATTTTTTTAGCTGCTTTTTTCATTTTCTTATTATTCTCATTAAATATTTTAAGTCATTGTATTACAATTTTCTTGTTGATTTCTTGCCATAATCCTTTACTATAATTTTTGTATTCTTCAATATTACAGATTTTTCTACACTCACACTCTATTTTAATATCTGTTCTCATGAACATTATTACTCCCTCTATTCTGTGAATTACATCTGATACATCGAAAGTCTTGTATTTCAATTTCCCACTCATCTATATCTTCCATTATTCTTTTCTCAGTGAACAACATGAAGCCAAGTTTATTTTGACTTTCATTTACATATATACTATTAAATTCAAAATTTGCCAATAGACTTTGTACATTTAGGGTTAGGAACATATTTGTATATTCAATTATTGCCATTCCAAAATATAATCAATTCTTTTCATCTTTTCATTTATCAGTCTTAAATAAGTTTACCTCACTTTGCCTTTTGCTTCACAATCCATTGGAATGTCTGTCAATTTTAGCCATTTAACTCTGTCTTCACAGTTCACACATTTTTAATTTAGTTTATAAAGTCTTCTGTCATGATGTCCAGCACATACTTTACATTTAATTTCTTTCTTACTATCTTGACTAAAATGATTAAAACCGCAAAACTTTTTTTTTTTTTTTTCACTTTCAATAAAAGTTAAAATTTACCTATGGTACTTCAAATTAAGTGAAGATAATCACAAATGTAGTGAAAATTATAATTTTGTACGAACATATTTGACATTTTAGGGTTGGATTAATCAGTTGTGCCCCCTAGCAGAGTTTCCCGCCGGCCAGGGCCCTCTTTTCATTTATTTGCCATACCTGGGAATAAAGGAAACCTGTGGCAAGCATGATGTATTCCCTTCACCATATCGACCTGCCGGAGGTGTGTGTGTGTGTGTTTTTAATCATATAGTTATAGGAATTGAGACGATTGTAATTGACAGTTCTGCTACATTTTTTTTCCCCCCGACTTGAAATTGATCCCGGTATTGCACCATGGAGAGCTAGCTCACTGTCCATGAGCCATCCAAGGAGCAATTAAACTTCTTTTTGTTGTAATGCAGCCTACAAACATTTCATTCTTGCATGCTTCCTTTTCTAAACTGAAATTACATTTACCCTTCAGTACCATCATTCATAAGTAAAAAAAATATCTATACTTCCTACATGTTCCATCTTCAATAACTTCCCAAAAAGACATTAATTTGCAAATGTACCAATTTAAATAATCATTGGTTCTCATCATGGTTCTCAAATGATTATTTTGCAATTTGTGTAGGTGGTAGGGATAGGTGATTTTCAAGTGTTGGAAGAAATGTTAGTGGGATAAAAGTTGTAATATTAGGCCTGACAATAACCACTGCCAATAATATACCACATATACCACAGTAACCATTACCAATAATTCAAGAAAGTATAGTCCCATTCTGTTGTACCACCACTAGTTCTTCAAGTGTTCTTGTTAACCAAACTCTGCAGTATAAATTAGAATTAGCAGTTATAAAATGAGTTTTGTACCTGTACTGTTTCATTAATCAGAGTTTCCATTTATTTCACTATATTCACTCAACTCCAGTGTTCTCTTCTATTCATTACCTCCACCCCATCTTTCCAGCATTTTGTCAAAACGGAAGGAAAATTACTTAGATTCTGTGTCAGTGCTATTGTAGGCTCCTGTTATTAGGTCATATATACCGACTGTCTTTTTAGGACAGAATGAAGAAAATTGAGTTCCATTTCATTCAGTTAATCTTTCTTCACACAATTCTCTGATATACTAATTGCAGATTTCAAATAATTATATTGAAATAAATAATTAGCTGAAATAATAGTTGAATTTAGTGTCATGATGTACAGCTTGGTATGGTCTTTCAGAAGTATTGGATGTACCCTCCAAAAACAGCATTGGAAAAACTAACACTTAACGTTCACATTTCCTTGCAGAAGGTTAGAGACTTTCTAACAGTTGAATATCTTTCTAAATATACGATCTTACCTCGAGCTGTTTGGACTAGCTGGCAAGTCAAAAAAAAAAAAATTAAAGCAAGATGATTAGTGCTGGAAAATTTTTTGCAAGCTTCTAGCTTTGAATATCATGCAAGTAAACCTCAAAAGAAAATCAAATATGCATAAAAATGTATAAAATATGCTTAATTTGATTATAAAAACATGTATTCTGAAATATTCCATTCAAATCTTTTTACAAGCAAGAGAAAGGTGTCTGCAAATTATAAAGAGATTTTCTACTTCTGGACATTATATTTGCATTAAAAACAGAGTATCATAATGCTTGTTTGTTTGTTTTTTTCTTTTTTCTCATTTATTGTTTCAATTTCATATTTCTCATCTGTTGTTTTCATTTAAACATTCAGTAAATTGGTTCTTCATGAAGATCATAAGGACATTAAACATCGTACAGTGTATTTTTTACATAATTAGTTTGATCAGATTTGCAAGTCAATGATGTAATTTTTCTTGACTCTTTGAAGGTTTTCACTATTATTCAGAACATGGCCAAGTTGTTTGGATGTTGATTCACGTGCACTTGGTACTAGATGTTACATTGTATAATTTCTCCATATGTGGAGGAAATTTCTAGATCTTATTGTATCATGTTCTTAGATACATACCATGGTGCATTGATGATTTGTCAGAGACATTTCTATTCGAATCTACAGAGAATTTCTATATTTAATTTACTTGCAGAACCCCATAGATGGATTTCATAGCTTCATATCGGTCGAATAGCTGCTTTGTAGAGAAGTACATTGTTCTGAAGGGAAAAATTGAAGGAAGAAAGAATCAACAGCGATTGATTAATCATGCAATCTGATTGAACTCTAATTTTGCTTCTTTTTGTTGTTGTTGTTGTGATATGTTGAATTCACATTAGACATTAGTCAAGGCGAAATCCCACGTATTTTACAATTGTTACTTGCAAGTTCATTTTCAGTTTCACTTTAGGACAATATTTTCTGCAAAGCGTGAAAGTAATGTGCTTGGATTTTGGGCATTTGCTTGTAAGCACCTCTATCTTAACCACTGCTGCAGTAGGTCTAATGTTGAAAATTGCAATCAATAATTGACTACATAATTACTACACAACAGTCATCAATAAACTGAAGCAATGTTCAGGTTCAAAGAGGTGCTTCCTGTGGATCAGATCACTACTTACTAAAAAGAAAAGGTTACCTTATGTATAAACCTTAATTCAAAAGTTACAGATATACAAAACCAAATACAAAAGGTAGAAAAATAGAGTGTCAGATGTGGCCGATACAATATTGAAAGCCTTCATGATGACTCCATTGCATTTTTGTACAAACTGCACATGGCAGAAAAATTAAAGTACATCCCAATAGGAAATACTGAAGACAAATACCAATTTTTAGATAAAAGCACTCATGAAGCCACTAAACAAGCTTTAGGAGAGAAGGGAAAAAGTGAATATAAAGAACGACCACAAAACACGTGTCAAATACTAATAAATTCTGTCTCGATACAGTTGAAAGAAAATTTAAAAAAATTAATACATGATCACTACACCAACAGAGAGTACACACAACCAAATAAACCACTACATATTCTTGAAGATAGGATACCTCACGGGATGCGAGGAAAATATGTACATATTCATCACCAACGCATACCATGACAACAAGCGGTAGAAAAGATTCACAGTAAGAACTTTTCTTTACACCACCAAACATTATAAACATATTTAGCTTTCTCCATCATTAAGATTGTTTTCATTACACTACTGAATTAAGAAAGAAAATTTTTAACCATGTTTCTTTATAGGTACATGAAGTTCGATACAAAAACA
>BOPP01000016.1:10185489-10218377 GCA_017312745.1 Gryllus bimaculatus
AAAAAACTGAATATATGGTGGTGGGAGGTATGGCCCATGATTTAGAGACTAGTATAGGAATAATTAAAAGTAATACACAATATACATATTTGGGAGTCACACTAACAGCAGAAGGTAGACACAAACAGAATGTGAAAAATAAAAATATAAGAGGAAAAATAGCCACAAGACAGTTGAATCCAGTGCTATGGTCCTCAATTATTTCAATGAAGGCAAAGAAAAGCATATATAGCTCCTTCATTGAGAGTACCACACTCTATGAGGCAGAAGTCTAGTCACTAACAAAAAATTTGAAAGACAAACTGCAATTAACGGAAATGATGTTGTGACGAAGATGTTTCTCTGTTACATAAAATAAGAAATGATGAAATAAAGAGAAAGTGCAAACAACCGTGAACAAGATGATCGAAACGAAACAACTAAAATGGTATGGACATATGAGAAGGTTGAAATCGGAAAGACTTCCACAAAAAGTTTGGAAACGGATACCAAATCAAAGAAGATAAAGGGGGAGTCTGAGAAGAACACGGAACATGGCAATAATTGAAGCCATGGAAAAAAGAGGAATGGAGGAAAACAATCTATGGGATAAAGAGGCATGAAAATTGGGATGCGGAAAACGACCAAGGCTGTAAAAAAAACGCTAAATAGATAGATAAAATATTAATCCTGTTAAGTATAATAATTTAATAATGCAGTCAATAATAACGTAATAACATGGGTTTTCAAACCATGGTCTTCGGCTCCCAGGGGAGCCATGGTCATAAGGTAAGGGTGTCACAGCGATTATTAAAAATTATCTTTAGATTTCATTTACTTCAATCCTTGTGCCATTTATGTATTTTGTACTTCCATACTATATATAATTTGTAATGTATATGATTTACTTTACTAGTTAATTGTGGATTCATTGAATCTGGTAAACTCCTTTGCCAAAAGCCTATTATATCACTTACTCATTTGTGTTAAATATTTAGTAGACCTGTATTAAACCTAATTTTTGAAACTTATTAATACCAGGGGAGCCAAGGAAGTTTCATTTACGTAAATGGAGCTGATGAAAAACTTTGAAAACCCCTGCGTTATATGATTTGAATAACAACAAAAACTTCATGAGAGAATCCTTACCAGCCATTAATATTATACTAAAGTAGGGTTTATGAGGCTTGGTCAGTAGGAGCAAATTAATTTTACACATGGTAGTTTGCCAACATCTCAAAAAAAGAATTTCCACCATCAGGGCTATACGAAATGAGAAAGAAACAAGAAAATTATTTACGACCACAAAATACGTGTCAAATACAAATAAATTCTGTCTCGATACAGTTGAAAGAAAATTTAAAAAAATTAATACATGATCACTACACCAACAGAGAGTACACACAACCAAATAAACCACTACATATTCTTGAAGATAGGATACCTCACAGGATGCAAGGAAAATATGTACATATTCATCACCAATGCATACCATGACAACAAGCGGTAGAAAAGATTCACAGTAAGAACTTTTCTTTACACTACCAAACATTATAAACATATTTAGCTTTCTCCATCATTAAGATTGTTTTCATTTCATTACTGAATTAAGAAAGAAAATTTTTAACCATGTTTCTTTATAGGTACATGAAGTTCGATACAAAAAACAAAACTCATTAAATTTTTTATCGTCATCAATTATTTAAAATCAGAGAGTCTATATCACTTCAATACATCGAATATAGCAAATAAATAATGCACTGATAGATCTATTACAAGTAAGGAACACAAAAAGGTTTGATTAACTGGACATCTAAAGTGTAGGAAAATTACAATCTAAAAATGAGATATCTGCATTTTATGAACGTAATGGAGGAATCTAAACTCCTTCTGACTGACAGGAAGACATTACAGGTATGTTATTACTGCGAAGATAAACATTACCATTACACAGGCAAAAACTTGTAATTTACTACTTCACAAAATTTAATTTCTTCAAATACATTTCATCTGCTTTAATTCCATCCTACCTTTACCACATTGATTTTATTTCATTCCTTTTGCTAAACATTAAAAATTAAGCCAAATTCACAGTACATCACTTTCCTTCACATCCATAAAGAAATTTCGCAAGTATTTTAAGTAAAATCCCAAGTCCCATAGACATATGCAATCAAAACTTTCAGGCAAAAAAAAAAAAAACATTTCCAAAAATCAGAAATATAAGTTGAACTATATGTTTATCCAAACATACTCCAATTAAAAAACATACAACGTTAGACAGGCCATTACATATTCTCAGGAGGAAGAAAGAGGAAGAAAGTTGAAACCATCCAGTTAATGAATGGAAGAACTCATATCTTTACAGGAAACATGTGCAAAAGACTTTTACTACGAATGGAATTAACAAAAAGAACTACACATTTACATTTCAGTTTCAGTTAATTATTTTGGGGTATATTGTCGCATTTCTAATCAATTTTAGAAGGGTTGCATTAATTGGCCTTTCTTTATCAATTATATTAGCCGATTAATGTATGTCGGTTTCATGGTAAGATTAGATGCTCATACATACTGATGGTTATTTAGAGCACCTAACTCTAATAAAAAATTTCATACCATATTCTAGGCTTTATCACACTTATTCATTTCTAAGCAAGAATTTCTAATACAATCCTCCAGGCACTAGCTGCCCACTTACCTTCCAGCCATGGCTTCCAACGTCAGCACCTAAACACATTCGCAAACAAACATGCAGCAAACAAGGCTCTAAAGAAGCAAGCGGAAATTGTCAGCTTTATGATAACAGAGTCATCTTCCGCTCATCTATAGAATTTAAAGGATGAATACCCTTGTATAAATGGCCATTTTCCTTTCTTCCATCTAATCACGCAAGTATTCTTGTATCCATTGTAAAATCTTCATTACCCCTAAAAGTCTATCTCGTCAATTATCACAGGAAACAGACAATTCTGAAACTCAGTTTACATAAAACAGCAATCACAATATCATACTGCTCTACAATAATCTTGTTAATATTAATCTGTCAAAAGTCATCCTTTTATAGTTCAGAAAACATAATGACAGAGAAGTATTATTAACAGTGTAACAATTAAATGAGCACATTTCTCTACTCATGCTAAAATACTATTCGACGAGCTCACCAGATACATCTAACTTATCACCATGATAGGTAATGATCAAATATCAGAGTAATCATATGGAAATTTTAACTACACCAAAAATGAATCAATCACAAAGATGAAATTATCATAATATTAGCTGGGTATAACTTAAGTTGAGTTTATTCATCTTTTTGCCTCTGTGCAATTATTACTCATTCTTTGTATAATGATTTATAACATCAATCTTCAGTCTCACGCCACCTCTTAGAGAGTGGAGAAGTAATGGGTTGCTTGAGGAGGAATAAATGTTCTTCGTTTCTCCTCTCGCACCTTACGAGCCTCAATTTGCTTCTCCATCTTTCTCTTTCCGCTTTTTAGCCATTCGTATTCTTCATCCTTAAGAAAGTACTCTCCACTAGCCAGTTGCTTGTCAATTTTTGCTTTTCAGTTGAGGTGCGGAACGGAGAATATTCTTCTTATTACGCTTCTCTTAGGTTCTTTGCTTTACTGACATTTTCTTCTTGAAACTTAGGAAGAAATCTTTCCCAACTTTCGTTTCTCATGTTGGATCCTGCTATTTCCCGTTTTATCATTAACTGTTTTACGCATTTATACTGATGAAGTTATACATTGTATCTTGAAACAATTTTTCGAACATCATTAATCCTCTATACGGGCCAACAGCTGCCACAGTATTACCCTGAACAAGATATAACATTTTGTCAAAAGTTCAATTAGACTCAATGTACAACCATTGGGCCAATTAAACCTTTGCGCCTTTCACAAAATTTTTCCTTATTTTTTATTGAATTACCAATTTTAATTATATCACATGCTACATCATCTTCCAAAACACGTTGAGCTTGTTCAAAGAAACACTTCTAGCTATGAGTTTAATTAAATCTCGTGCTTATATAATATAAGGATCCCACGTCTGTCTAGTTGTTCGCACTGTCATCTGGCCTTCCACAAGGTCAAGTTCCGCCTTTATGAAATGGCCTGCAAGAACTTTCTGCACTAATGGCCAACATCACGAACATATTGTTCTCTATACTTAGGAAATAATGTTGCAAATGTAATTTTCTTCTAAAAGTCGATGTGGATTATCTTCAGGTCGAAACTCGGAACTTTCATGTCCCACGCGTTTTCCAATGGACCAGATATTTTCGTTTGCGGTTCATCCTCTACGTCACTCATGTTTATAAATATTACTCACTTTTAAAATCAGCAGCATATGTTGAGAACACTAATCACACGTGTTGCAGACATTAATCCACGCCTGCACATAAGACAAACGAAAACAAAACTGAGCATAAATTACAACACCCAAAAGTACACCGTTACACATTACAAACTCTTTGCAACACACTGTGCTGAGAATAAAGAAATGGGTTCCTGTCAAGAGAAGGAGAGCAATGGGTGATGGAGGTAGTTGTTTAAGTAAGTGCCCTCTCTTAGCTCCAATTAAGCTCTAACCTCGCATAAATAATGATGTAGTCCGCATTTTCCAATAAACTCCCGCCTTCCAGGGGTAACTGAGGAAGGTTGGGAGGAGAATTCAAGTTGTACCCTTGTTACTAAGTAACATATTATTTTATTTATTTCTGTTGAACAAATTCCAATTATTTAAAAAATACACAGGCATGTGTGATTTTCTTTGAGTACCTTGAGTTCATAGGATACTTCTTGGAGGTATTCCTCCACATATAATGGTTTTAAAACGTTTTTGTTTTGTGTGCTTTCTTTAACCCATGTCTCATTATAATTTTGTTAGAAATCTATCCTTCACGAAACATGGCTTCATTAATCAATATCGGCACAATAATGTACATTGTAAAAATGGTCTAAAATTAAAAAAAAAATGAATACTTGAATTCAATAACAAGCGTGTATACTCTGAGTGAGCATTGGGACTATTTTTCATTTTTCTAAATATGATTTTGAAGTTTAGAAAAAAAAGATTTAGTGTCTAGTAGACATTTAAGTCCAAAATGCTTACAGTTTAAATGAAATATTTTTAACTTTTTATAATACAAGTTTAATGACAACATCTTTTTTCTCAGGAGGATCCATGATTTAAAGTACTGACAAAAGGTACATAAACAGATATATCCTAAATCAGGTCAAATATTCTGGATGATTCAGTGTGATTAATTTTCATTTTTGATTGTACTTTATTTATCTAATCAAACTCAATTTTGCAATAGAAAACCCATTGATTATTCTTGTATCAATCTTACTTTCCTGCTATCGCTACCGTGGTAGAGGGAAAGTTATGTAATGCTGGGCAAAAAGACGGCGAATTTTCGGCAGAAAAACTCTTCTTACAGAGCCCTAGTAACGAAAATGTGGATAAACCCATTTGTTCAATTTGGAAAAACTTCTCTTACTCGTAGTGTAGGCAGATTCCATGTTTTGTGGGACATTGGTAGCGAATAATCGAATTACTTCAAAACGCTTGTCTGTCCGCCTGTGTACAACGTTAGTGGCAACGCGACTTTTAATCAAAAACTAAGAAACCATTTTTGAAATTTTTGAAAATGTTCAAGGGGCTACATGTAAAGTGCCCCTCAAAATTAAAATATCGGTTTCAAATTCCAGGGGCCGCGTTCAGCCAATTGTTTCCAAAATTGATATTTCCCAAACGATCGCTGGCTCGCATCACTGTCCCTTGTATTTGAAATCGATATTTTAATTTTGAAGGGTACTTCTTTACATGAAGTTTCTGGGGTATTTTCGAAATTTTCAAAAAAATATCATCTTTTGTAATTAAATTTTGTTTTGGGGGAGAGTGAGGGACACAAAGATAATTTTGCAGATCCTGTGCTGGTTAAAAATACCTGATTTTTTGAAAATTGTAAGAAAATCAATTTTTTTTCGGGAATTTCCTACAATTAAAATATTAACGATAGAGATTTTTTTCCCTAGATAAAATCTGTTCCTTAAAGATATATTTTGAAGTAAGGCCATTAACACGTTTTCGAATATTTGAGTATTTTTCGCATAATTTTGTGTGAAATGTAGGCCATTTTTAATTTTGTTTAAAAAATCCCGCTCCCCCAAAAAACGACAATTTTGATTGAATGTTGCAGGTCTCACATACGTGGAAAACTAATTTTTCGAATATTGAAAAAAATCAAAATTGTTCGTCAATTTCCAACAACTATAACTATGAAGATTCATTTTTTTAGTGAAACGTCTTCATCAAGAACATTTTCAAATTGGGTCATGTTCGATTTTCAAACACATGAGAATGATTTGCGAAAGTTTGTGAACCGTACTATTTTATTAAATTAAGAACTTAGCATAAAATAATTTGAGCGGTTTTTGAGAAAAATGTTTAAATTTCAAGCGTAAATTACACAAGAACGAGTCGTTTTTCAAAAAACTGTACATTACCTTTTCCTCAAGAGCTAATTTTGTGCAACAGACTTTGTATGAAGCAAAAATATTTGACTTCAATTTTGTTGTTTTAATTACTTTTTTGTTGCACTTTTTGAAAAAGGAGAGATTTCAATAAAAAAGAGGCCTGCACCTATCTCTTAAACGTTCTTCACTCATTTCGCTTCATGACTCATATGGTTTCTTTCTACAAGCGTTTATGACTTTGAGCCTACGTATGGTTGTTTTGTTAATAGTTTTTTTCTTTATTTGAAAAGAGCGTTTCCAACAGAAGAGCTCTCTGGTGTGGGAGGCTATCAGGGCTATAATAATAATATTTATTGAGTCACGTATACAATTACAATCGTGTATGTCGATTTTACCTGCCGAATATACTGAAAGCATTGGAAATTGGAAGACATTGTTGTTGTTGTTGTTGTTGTTGTTATTATTATTATTATTATTATTATTATTATTATTATTATTATTATTATTATTAAAACTGTTAATAAAATTTAAATACAGGTAAACGAAAAGATAACAATATATAAATAAGTTCTGTACACAACACGTCGACTTAGTACAACACCACCATGAGGGACCTTCATGGAGTTCTGAATATTCATAGCTCAACGATGACCTCGACTTTTTTTTTATTATTGTATTACTATAGTCGCATCAACCGAAGGGTCTTAGCAACCCCATCAATATTTTACATATTCAATATTTGACTTAATTTTGGTTAAATCATATTTGTTAATCGTTCTTTTTTTAACTGTCTCGCTACCAGTACCGCGCTTATGTATTACTGCGCAAAAACAGCGAATTTTCTATAATTGTAATGAGAAAGTCAGGCTCTATCGCTAACATTGCTATTGAATATTTCGACATCTCGACTTTTCATCGATTAAAATTCGATGGGTCTCCGCAGGGTGGTGATCAGAATTGAGGAGTGGGGATAAGGAATCTCCCGGAATCTCCTCGCGCTGACTCGCACGCAGTCTCTGACCATACTCTTTGGAATAGGGCGGGTCCAAAGATCTGTTTTCCAGCTACAAACTATAATGGTGGCAGCAGTGGAAGCCAGTTCTGACGCGAAACTGCGATGTGGATAGGGGGTGTACACAGGCGCTGGAAGAAAGTAAAAGCCCTCGTTTCCGGGTGCTTACTAGCTGAGTGAGTGTTACTGGAAAGTTCCCATTTGATTACTAAGTTCTTCTATGAACAGTGGAAAAATCGAAGAATATTTTATTTTAACGTGCAACTACATCCAAGATATTGTAGACAATTGTTTTCTATATTTTTACTAGTTAGCAGTATTTTGTTTGTGTGTATGACAAAGTCTTTTCAAGAAAGGGTGTATTGTGTATGTTTCATTGTGTGGAGCTTAAAATAACGCGGACAAGCTCGTGTGGAAAAATCATATTTGGTGCATAGTGTTTGTACACTAGTGTTCAACAAATTGAGATTCATCATGTTTTGCTTCTGGGGATCTTTGCGTGCTCTGATATTATGGTATTTATTATGTTCTCTTGCTGAGGTTTCAAGTGGTAAGTAAACTTTTTAATAATTAAATTTGTGCAATTATATAAACTTTATAATTGCAAACAGCTTTCTTGAATAAAACTTTTTAGTAATATACAATTTGTTTCTTAAGTTTAAAATGAAGATTGGAATTGTACAAGGGAGACTTTAGAAATATGATATGATACACATGTCAGATTACATTTTACATAATACTAATTAAAATAGCTTTTACCAGTCAACATGTTTAGGACCTACAAGTTTGTAAAACAACATTCTGTGTTTTGCAGCTTTGCAATGTGAAACAAAGTCTATCTTCGGTACTGTATTGAATTGCGCAGATGATTCGGATAGTCCATTTTGTTGTGAAAGAGACAGTGGCATTGTATACTGTTGCGATTTGGATGATTATGTTAAGTTGAATAGGTAAGTTTGTATTGATTTAGTTGTACAGACTTGCTATGTTTTTATTTCCTTTAAAGAGGTTTTTGAATTTTATTTTTATTTTTCTCCTCCTCTCACTATTATGTGGTATGTTAACATTAAATCAATTTCATTCTTTGTGATGAAACTTCATTTTACATGTGAATCAGGAATAAGATATTTCTTGATCATGTGGTAGTCTTAACTAGTGGACACAACTTTTAAACAAAATGTGGTAGTGACATGTCTTTGAAACTACCTTTACTGTAGTAATTAATTATTGTTCAGAAAATCTTAAACGTAAATTTTAACTTTACAACCTGTTTTACTAAAATAAAAGTCAAATATCCTCTTGAAATAATTACATTAGAAAAATCTTGAATTAATCAAAATAAGTATTTAGGATATTTTTTGTTTAGTAACTTGTCAGATGATGATATTTTCTTAACATCATATAGTTACATTTCTATACTTCTTTATTGTGATGCTTTTTCAGTTGGAAGTTTGTTGTATATATTGGAATTGGCATTGTAATTGTAATAGTAATAGGATGTGTAGCGTGTTGCTGCTGTTGCCCGTGTTGTATGCTATATAAACGAAGGCATCGAGGAACTGTATATGGTCGTAAGTAATTTTTATTTTTTGACCTTGTTTTGATTTTCATTCACTTTATTTGTACTTAATTGAGGATATTTTGAAGGTGTTCAACAACCTAGTACAGTTTTGACTGTGCAGACAAATAGTCCTGCACCTCCAATTGTGCCAGCTCAAGGAAATGTGCATATGCCCAACACCATGCCAATGCCTATGCCCATGCCAATGGCTCAGGCAGGTGCAGTTCCAATGCAAGCACACGTGGCACCATATCCTGCATATCCAGGTCCAACAGGAGATCTTTCAGGTAAGGCTGTCTTTGGAACACAAATTTACTTGTTTATTAGATTTGAAAATAAATTCAATGCAATGAAACTATTTTGTTTGTAATTTATTTATGTGTATTTTTTTGTAGGTCAACATTCTATGCCACCTCCACCATATAGTGCTGTAACTAATGAAGGTTATGCTAAGCAAGCACCCTACAACCCAAGTTTCTACAATAATTAATATTGTCTATTTTCATAATTTTGAATCAAGAGGTTTTGCAGCATAGCCTGCACAGATGAATTTGAGGCACTGTGATTTTGTTATTTTGTGGTAATTTGTGTTGTCTGTAGAACATTATTGTGTTTCTGCTGATTGTT
Source organism: Gryllus bimaculatus (assembly GCA_017312745.1). Classification (NCBI taxonomy): domain Eukaryota; kingdom Metazoa; phylum Arthropoda; class Insecta; order Orthoptera; family Gryllidae; genus Gryllus; species Gryllus bimaculatus. The sequence continues at coordinate 10,195,163 of BOPP01000016.1, forward strand.
ACGAATACTGTGGAAGACATGTATTGCCATTTTAGAGAAAAGATTCAAGAGAATGCTTATGAGCAGTGGCATTGCATTGCTGTCACCAGGGTCAGCAGTTTCAAATCTCTTCTTTTTGGAATCATTTCGTTAAATAGGAGTTTTGTAGCTTATTATTTTTGCATGTTTGAATTCATTTATTTATTCCTTTTAATAATGCGTAACAATCTTTTTCTTTGTGCTTCAAATATTTTATCAGCTGGTGTTGTTCTTCGATGTCATTACTTGAAGAGATGCACCCCTTTGTCCCTGGTGACATCATTGTGAAAGTCATTTACAGTTACAGTGTAAGATGTTTTGTTTGATATAGACTATTTCATATCCTAATCTGTGGAGCAAATGGTGGATCTTCCAAAGAGTGTGAGACAAAGATAGAGAAAATATATTTTAGACTGAAAGTCAGGAACAATTTTTAGTTAGTTACATTTCTTACAAATTAGATTCGTAAAGGTGCTAGTTTTGTGGATGTGTGCTGATAAAGGACCAAAAGTGTTATTTTATAATCATATTCTGAGATGTATTGATTCATAATTTGCAATTTGTAGGCAATAATTGTACGATACATCAATTGTCTTAAAATTTCCTACTGTTCACTGGCGTGATATGGATTCAGGAACCAACTGTAGAATAAATTGTAATATACTACACCTGGTTTCCATTAAAGTGAGACTGATATAAATTTTATCTTAATGCAGTGAATCTGGTATTTTTATAAATCTAGAAAAAGCACAATGGAGGAAATTCTATGCATTTTATTCTTTTATTTATATTTTAGTTAAATAAACATTGCCAAATGTGAAGAGCTTTCTGCTACAAATTTATTAGTTCATTTCTTTGTGTATTGCATATAAGTGTGCAGAAGAGTGGTGTGATCTGATTTTTGAGTTTCTTGAGCGACGACAAGATAATTCCCTGCTTAGAAATGTGAGATTGATCATAATTCGGACAATTCACAAACTATCGTGGAACAGACTTCATGTCAATCCTGGATCTATTAGGTTTAAGTTCATTCTATTTTTGTATAAGTAGTATTTTTTGACAGTGAAATGACACGTTTATCACTTTACTTGCCAAAAAATGCCTTTCCCTGATGAAATCAAGAATAACAAGGCAAATAGAAATTGCAAATCATGTGCAATGTCTTCTGCTCATTTAACATAATCACTAATGAAGTATGGCTCAAAATAGTTGTAGTTGAAGAAATGTATATAGTAAAATATTTGGGCAATGGAATCACATTGAATTCATTATATTGTGAATCTATTTTGAACATCACTGCAACATTGTCTTCTAACATTTGTGTGAATAGAAGTGTCTAATTATTACAATCCTCTAATTAGAGTTTAGTTGGTGAATCTTGTAAAAATATTATTTTATAAAATATTTTATTTTTTAAGAACATACTATTTCTATATTTTTAAGATTGAACTTGAATCTTGCCTTCATTTTTGTTAATAATTTCAATCAATATCTTAATGTCTTTGAGACATCACATATCTTGCTTGCTTAAGAGACTAAGAATTATTTTCAGTCCTCCTTGTGCCATGTATGAGAAGGTTTCTATCATTTTTTTAATCTGCAATTTTCACTAGTTCCTTTAGTTTTTATAATAACTTTTGAACATCATTCAGTATTTTAGTTGTCATGCCTTATGAGTTTGTAATGTACAGTAAGAATGGTCATGTACTTCAATGAGTACCAGTGTACAAATATTTCATGTGGAAACGTAAGAGTTCTGAAGAGAATAAAGGCAACTAATTAAGCTTTTTCTTTTCTTCCCGTTTTATCCTTCAGACCAAGCCTTTCCAAGTATTCTTGGTATTCATTGCATAACTTTTTGAATTAAAAAAAGTGTTTATTGATAAAATTTTCTGTATGTTCCTTTATTTCATGTAAATGAGTACTTGTATTGAAATGAGTGTAGAAGTTAAAGCTATTTCTAAACAAATTACACACTCAAGAAATACTGTTCTGTTAACATTTGGTGGTAGCTGTCAGGGCTCTGCTGTAGGGACTTCATAAACTAGAAAAAGGGATATGAAAAATACACTATTTCTTTCCTTAAATAAAATGTATATGGAATCAAGTGTCCCAGAGAGAGAGTATAAATTGAGAAACAAAGTTTAACAAGTGTTGTTTTCTTCCAGTTGCTATGAGTTACCATTATATTTTTATAATAAGCTACAAAAATACAAATTCAGTATATTTCCCAATACCCTTCAAATACAGTAAGTAAGTAGAGAGCTATGTCAGTGTTATTATTACTTTGTCGCCCTTATGAAGGTTCGTCGTAAGAAGGGAAAGTTACGTAATCGTGCGCCGGAGAACTGAATTTTTGGCAGGATAGCTCGTGTTGATGGATCCTTTGATTTTTGAGTACTTTACATGAAGCCTGTCGTGGCTAGCTCTTGGTCAGCGTGCTCGCTTTCCACTTCGCTCTCCTGATTCGATTCCGGTCACACAGTATAATGTGCGTTTTCCTTGCAATGTCGCAGTATTCGTTCCTGTGTGAAGCTGAGAAAATTAACTTATCAGGTTGAGAAGACCGGAAAACGGCATGGGGATGTCTACCTGCTAACCACACGTACCCCCTTGACCCATGGCCGCGAGGCAGGGACGTCGCCGGTAGCCCTGAGCGTGTTCACGGGCAGGCGCGCCAAGTACATACTTTACTTGAAGCTTCAGAAAATTCTCAAAAATGGCTCCAAATTTTTTTATCAAACTTTGACATCGAATAGCGTAAAGGATGCAGGTGTCATTTTCGTTGAAATCGCAGATTTTTTGAGAATTGAAAAAGCGCAATTTTTTAGGGGCGTCTTCCTACAACTGTAATATTAAAGGTAGATACTTTTATTAATGAAATCTGTTCCTTAAAGACGGATCTTTAAGTAGGTTCATGGTCAATCTTTCACAAATGAGTAGTTTTCGTGTAATTTGGAGCGAAATATAGGCAATTTAAAAAGGTTGATTTTTTCTCAAAATCCGCTCTAACTTTTTTCTTGAAATTTTTTCCGTGGTTAGAAGAAGGAATGCTTAAAAGAACAGCAAGAGTCTCATTTTCTTTGAACTCTGGAGTTTCGTAAATTTGCAAATTAGAAACTGCGAGAAAGTATGTGCTGTTTGCAGCACCACCAGTTTCTTCTAGTCCTTCACCTTTTCCAACTCACCTCAGGCTGTACTTCCTTCACTATCTCCTCTGGTTCCATATCTGTCGCAGTTTTCGCTGCAACATGGAACGTGATAATCAAGGCACGGATTCTGATGACATGTTATCTTTTTGTTGATGCATTCTGAACTAATTTGTAAATGACTGTTTATCACGAGGTATAGGTAATGAAATGAGTTGTTTGATCATTTTTTGCCAATTTTCAATTGTTAGGTCACTTTTATGGACCTGGCCTCATTTTTATGCATTTTGTTTCCTTTTCGGGACTGTTCCTGAATGCTTTATGAATTTACAATGACGCACTACATCAACATTTTTATTGTATCATCAATTCATGACGAAAGTCATTACTGCGGTGGACTTTTTCTAACTCAAAATTACACTGATATTCGGTAACTTCCTCAACCTTTCAAAACACGATTGAAGAGCGGAGCTAACGATTAAATTTTCTTTTAAAATATAGACTTTATATTACATATAACTTTAAATAAATACATTTTATTTAAACTTGTAAAATTCAGAGAGTAAATACACATATTCTTACATATTTTTGAGTTGTTTTTTCAAAAAAATAGGTTTTCCCTCTTAATTTTAAATTATTTTATAGGTCATTGTCCTCTTGTTTTTAATCTACTTTAAAGGTAATTTTCAAAGAATGTTAAGGTCGTCAGAATAGTATAGAGCAAAATTTCGATATCTTAAGTTTTGACGAAAATGCACATTTTGGGTACCGCGACTTGGGTTCACGCCCAGACACTAGGAGGTTAGTTGCTTGACAGGGGAACGGATAAATGTGAAGTTGGATGAAAACGTTCCAGGAGTCCAAAAAGTTTTTCGAAGGGCGAGTCTGATGGCCCGAGTTATTAAGAAAAATAACTTGGGGCCCCTCCTAACCTCCGCTGTTTCACCATCGGGTCCGCAAAAATCGTGTTCACACAAAATCCCTGTCTACATAAAACTCTTGGGATCCCAAAAGGAAACGAAAACCTGGTTGTAAGGGTCTAGGAGTCATTTCCAAGTTATGGGCGATACTTGTAATGTGCAGTAAATCGGTCCAGTTCTCTACGCTATAATCTTCAAACTTCTATTTTTTTATTTTCAATTCATTTGCCGGAGAATTGGGCAATGATTCCCATCCAACAGTAGTACACTTAAAGAGTTTTGTGCCGCCGGTTTCATTAATATTGTAAAAATAGAAATATATTCTTAGCGTATTTTAAATAGAGGATTATTATTAATTTTACCCGTTAACCTATACGTTCCTGTCTCTCAATGTAAATTTACCTTTACATATGAACTGATCTAACAGGAGAACTATGACGATAGCTGAGTATGTATATAGAAATATTTAGAGTACCACTTAAATAATATTACAAACTCGTCGGGCATGCTGGGGGGGGGGGGGGTTGAAGATTGGTTTTTGACAGTGAACACTTGCTACGGTGGGAAATCTAATACATCGGTGTTACACGTGACCGTGGTGAAATATTACGATCATGTACGTGACATATGCCCCTGATCGGAAGGCAACTCATGTACTAACCAGTGGAAGGTGCACATTCTGCCGCAAAGGGATTTTGTGTCTAACATTCGAACTCAACTTTTGAAAAACAAACATATTTCAAATTGGTTTTTCCAGTCTAAAAACTAATGTTTTGAATCTAAGCACGTAAATAAAAGGCAATTACTGATGTATAATGGTATGATACGTATTTCAGGACTATTTCTTGAATATGCGTGTTAAGAAAATCATATATTTCAATGAAAACGTCATTCATATCTTAAGACGTCGAAAATAACACTGAAGATGTGTTTTATTTCATTGGTTGCTCTTCATTCATGCATTAGAAAACGCTGCCACGGATTAACATAACCTTTATTGATCAAACATCACACATGTAGAGTAAGGTTCAGGATATACTAATGCTGTAGATTATCTCAGAAATCGGAAATACAATTGTAACAAAGTAAGCAGTTTTTTTTAATTCATGAACGAGTGTAACACGTGAAGTAAACAACGGAATTGACTCATTTTCTACAAAAGTATTGTCGTGCTAATTAATTGTATCTGATGACCGAATGAAGCAAGTGAAATATTGCAAAGAAAACAACTAAATCGTAATGCACAAGAGGATTACACCCATTGATGCTGCAGGTTAGTTAAATCAATAAACACGTTATCCAGGCAACTAGTAACTGTTTATGTTTGGGGAAGGCAAACAACTTTGTAAAGGTTATATTTGTCTACGAAAACGGACCGTGTAAAGCTGCTATTGAAGACGTTTTATCTTCAAAAAGTTTCAACATCTTGAAAACAAGTACAGAAATGGCGGATGATAAAAGTGACATTGATGGAGATTTTCCAAGTGAAAGGTACATTCTATTTAAATTACGTTTTACTGGAAGTGATTATTCAATAATATTAGTTATTGTTCCTTGAGAAACACTTTGAAGAGGGAAGGCGGAAATTTTTCAGTTTCGAAAGTAGCTTGTGTTAAAATAGCAAAGATCATGATTTAACGGAGTTCTGTTGATTAAAATCAAATTCCATGGCTACTTACAGTGCATGGCTGAATTTTATTATGATATGTGCCTCAGGTACTTAGTAACTTTTTTTTAGAAACTTTTCAATATTGCCTTTCCACTCTTTGAAGATGTAATTTATTAATTCAGGAGCCTATCCATAATTATGGGTGTAGATATCATTAATTTAAAATCAAACAATACAAGAATTTTACTGTCGCAAGGATCCGTATATTTTTGTCTAATAATTTGCATCAGAGGGAGGGGAGAATTAATAACTTTTCCTACGAAATCGGCACATTTTCAAGAATTTGCACAAGTCAAGACGCATTTGGATTTCTATTCAACTGCGTGTTTGTTTGAGGTTAGTTCGGATGCGGAAGACAGCCGATTTGATCTCGTGGAGAGGCTGGACACAGAGGACCTGCAGGCTCTGCGGAACCACTTTTTTCCTTCGGAGGAGGTCGACCAGATGAAAGAAGCGAGAAACAAATTCACTCTGGGATATAAATACTGCGGAGTTCCACTGACTAAAGAAGATTTCGTGAAGGCGATGGAACGTATTTTAGGTAAGTGGTTAATATTAGTTGTGCAATACAACTGAATTCAAAACTGAACTGAAATAAGCACAACTGAATTCAAAATTTATCTTATCAAATCTGATCTTAAAATTGAGTCAATTCCGTCATGAAAACGATACTTTTTATTTTAATAATTTCCAGCCTCACGATAGCCACACAAATTTCTGCGGCGACCAATAAACTTAAACCATCGGCTTGATAGTTGATATGATGTTTTCTTTTGTACGACAATTGTTACTTTTCTCTCAAGATCTCCTATTTAATATCTTTTAACATTAATTATTTTAGCCAACAGATTTTATAAAGGCATGGGATAAATCGATGGAAAATGCCTTTGGCAGTCAATGTTTCGTAGACATGTATAACTTCAATAAATAGTACTACTGTCGTTTTCAAACTGAAAAAATACATTTATTTATCATAAAATACAGCATTTTCCAAATTGCCAAGAATAGTTGATATTACGTAAATGAATTCCTCTGATGAATTCGGGCTTTGTCTATTGTTTATCCAATTAAAATAAAAATACGTAAGTCACATTTACACATTTTGAATTTAAATTCACTAAAATAATATATTACCATTAGAATATTATGTAAAAACGACACAAATAAACAATTTTAAATACAGTTTGTCTTGTTGGTTTAGCTATTGCTTGAGTTTAGTTCTTTTATTTACTCAAGGAGCAACCTTCAGAGTATTTCGTAATCACTCGATTGTCGATTACTTGGCTGTTTCTATTAAATACCATATTCTCACGTTATTGAACGTTCAATACTCCTGCTCAGGGGCGGATTCTGCGGGATCCCCAAGCACAAAGTCGTACTGAGATCCGGAAAAATATTCAATATTTACGCATTCGTTTTCAAACATTAATGTGTACTTAAAATTAGACCAATGTAACACTTATCAAATATTTTCATTTCTTAAAATAAAATTATCAGCACAGTAGACTTTTCGATTAACAATTGAAGGGTTTACTAGAACAGGGGCATATCCCATATTTTTTTGTGAAATTGAGTTATTAGCATTAAATGAAACTTCAAATGTTTTTCTTTTAGTGTAATATGTTATTTAAAACCAGTATGTATATGCAAGTGTACCAAGTTGTATAATGAAAGTTCTAGTATAATCATCAGTAACTCAAAACTAAGTCGTTGTGGAATGGCCCCTTGTATTAACGAGCCCTTCAATTACTTGTATTTTATAGATGCGTACACGTTTGTTGGCATTTTTTGAATATTTTAAGAACTTTCTCCGGGGCGCGGGGCCGCCCATGGATTGGAGGCAAGCAACTGCTTATTTTGCTGAAGGTAAATCCAAGCCTGCCCCTGTAACGTCACAACCATCGCCACTACAATACTTTTCACACAATATTTCTTCAAGCAAATGTCTACTTACCGGAATCACTTACGTTTATTTTGGAAGTTTAAATATTTACCAAAAATATTTATAAAAATTGGCGAATGTTAAAATTACTACAAACAATCCCTCTATTCTAATATTCACGTCCGCGACGTATCGCTCTTCGTTCTTGGCCCCGGCAGAGACCCCGGCCCCGTCAGAACGACTCCGAACAAGTGAGTAACGCTCTTCTTCGTTTCATCTGTCGTGTCTCTTGCATAGAGTAAAGATATCTCTACTCTAGTAGAGTAGTTGTATCTCTCCTCTGTGGTCTGTTGTCTATCGACATCTTTTTGCTCAATGTTCTGCATAAATTCTTCTTCAATACTCAATATTTATTCACATTTGTGTCACTAGTGTATATAATTACGTTTTTAAGTATTTCGGAAAATTAATCACTACATTCACTATAGTCTTACCAGAAAATAATTTTGTAAAAAATACTTAATAATTAATTTCGGTTAATAAAATGTTTGCGATTTAGTGTGTGTTTTGATAAGAAATATATTTCTGTTCCGTTTGTGGTTTCCGGATGCTCCCTGAAGAAGCTATCAGTGTTCTTCTAGACACTTGCAATTATTTATATTTAAACAATGTCTTCCCACAAAAATGGACAGAAGCTGTTATTGTTCCCATTCACAAATCTGGAAAGGATACATTTTTAATAGACAGTTACAGGCCTATTGCCCTCACTTGTTGCCTATGTAAAAACCGCAAAGACATACCCACCTTAGACAGCATTGCAATAATCGAGAACAGAATCTACAATGGATTCGCCAATAATATGTTCACGGTGGTACTAAGCCTCGACATCGAAAAGGCATATGAAATGGTCTGGCGCCGACGTATCATGGACATAATAACTAATCATGTCATTAAAGGCAGCATAGCTAAGGTTGTTAATAACTTCATCAAAGAACGGTACATTAATGTCAGAGTAAGAGTATCCCTATCAGAGAGATTATGCTGAAAAATGCAGTACCGCAGGTCTCTGTGCATAGTGTGACCTTGTTTCTGTAGATAATAAACGAACTTCAAAATCAAACCACCTGCGCTAGTCAGCATGTACGCAGATGACTGCAATTATGCATCACTGGTAAACATCTGTCTTCCCTAGCAGTCACAGCGCAAAACATCTTAAGACACCATCCTCGCATTCTCCACTAATGTTGGTCTAAAATTCTCCAAGACGAAATCCACATCCATCATTTTCTCCAGGAAACTATCATCTGAGAAGACCCTATCCATGAACCTGGATGAACATAAGATAAAACAATGTAAAACTTTAAAATTCTTAGGCCTGACACTTGACGAAAGGCTATCCTTGATAGCTCACATTAAAACCCTGAAAGTGGAATGTACCAAAAGGCTAAATTTGATGAAAAGCATAAGCCACGCATCTTGGGAGCCGATTATACAGTTCTTAGTAGAACATTCCAGGCATTGATCAGGGCTAAAATGGATTACTGCATCATATTCTACGATGCTACAAATAAGAATATTAAAAGAATACTCGATCCTATCAATAACACTGGTGCCAGACTTATATGCGGAGCATACAAAACAAATCCGGTGATAAGCATGTTACAGGAAGCTAATTTCCCACCTCCAGATAAAAGAAGAGATCTAGTCGTAGGATATATAAGCAAAGTTATAGCAAACTGCGGCAACAAACTTCAACAAACTGCGGATGCTTAACATATGGTACTTTTTTTTTAAGTCAAAGCTTCATTCCATATTTTAAGACTTTTTTTTCAAAAGATTCTGATGCTGCGTTTTTAATTATGATTTTGATGTTCGCCATTTCTTCGCCTGTATCACTAGTGATGACACCTTCAACCTTCTGGGTTATTCTGGATTGGTATAAATATATTACACTTTCTTGTCAGAGTGGGTGGTGTTTGAAGACTTCTGACTCTTCCTGATTTTGTTAGTACATGATCAAATATTTTCTTCTTCCATCTTGCTAGGATTTCTTTATCTTATTTCAACAGGTACTTACGAAGCTTAATAACAAGTACAAGCTTTTCAACAAGTGCTTACGAAGTACTTCGTATGAAGAGGAAGTTATGTAATAATGCAGCGAAGAACGTCGAATTTTCGCCAGAAAAAGTCTTATTGCCGGGCCCTGGTAACGAAAAAGATGATAAATCCTATTGCTAAATAAAAAAAAAACTTTTAAAACGTGGGGTAGCCAGGATCCATGTTTTGGTTCTCGATACCGCAAAATCGATTGACGGAAACACGTCTGTCTGTTTCTCTGTCCGTCCGTCCGAGGTAAACGCTACCGCCGAAACCGCCAGTCGATTATCTTCAAGATTGATATTCTCCAATCGATCTAAGTAAACTTGTGACTTTGGGAGTTTCAAATGTATATTTTTCTTTTTGAAGGTACTTCACATGAAGCTTCGAGGCAAAAGGAAACGGGTTGGAATCCCGCGCAGGGTTTTTAATTAGATGAATGTGTTATTGCAGAAAACTATTGAGAATTCGAGAATCCTAATTGAAAACCATTTGAAACACATCTACACACAAATACAATCAATACGTATAAACCAAAATGTATTGATTGGAGAATTTGCAACTTTTAGACAATTTTACAACTCTCTTTTTGGATTTCTAAAATGTATGTAACGTCAAATCAAACATCTATCTATCCATCTGCATGAACCGATTTAACTAAATACTACTCAATCTATCAACATGAAATTTAAATATATTATATACATTCCCCATTAGACCAACTTAGTATTTCTTTTACCGTGATATCCCTAACGGTTTCGAATCTAATTACGTCTCGCTCTTACGTAGGTTGTTGTCATACTGCCATTCTGTGAGGTAGTAGTGTGGGTGTCGGCAAGTTAACTCTGAGGATTTGAGTCTGAGAGCGAAAATACATGTTTGATGATTGAAAATATTTTGGAAAGTTTATGTAATAGAATAATATAGCGAAGCAGTTAGAAATAATGCAGTAAAGTATGTGCTTTTGTAGCACCACTAGTTTGTTTCTGAAACAATGGCTGTATTTATGTTTTTTCTTTAAGTTCCCTATCTTTGTTGGATAGTCCTCGCATTACAAACAGCAATCTTTAGCAGTTCTTTTATTCCAAATCTCTTAACCCTTTTCTCGTCAAATTCGATCCGGCTAATTTCTGTGAAGCTTGCGAGTAAATAAATGCACGTGGGAGGGTTCCCAGCCTTTTGCACAATTTCGAGGAGGAATCAGGGTAGACGGGGGAATCAGGATGTTTCTTCAAGTCCCCTTGAGACGACCTCTAGACGTTATGTATATCTTCGTAATCTAACCAATTCAATCAATGCATTATTAATACCTCTACTATGTAACACAGCGTAACGCTGCCTCAACCGCCCCTACACAGGAACACCGGTAGCTGTCAAATGTCCGATTAATCCAAACCTAAATTGCGAAATACATTATTATTTATTTATTTATTTATTTATTTATTTATTTATTTATTTATTTATTTATTTATTTATTTATACGAATATTACTCGTATATCATACATTGTTGGTGGTTGCGCGCAGGGAGCTCTGTGTACGCGGGCAGCGCTGCGCGACTGTTCGTGGCACTGGACACGCACAAGTGCGGCGCCGTGTGGTGGGAGCAGCTGCTGGACCACATGATCGAGCGCATCGGGCGCCGCGACCGTGAGCCCGCCGCCTGCCGCCCGCTCGACCCGCGCGTCGACGTGCACCACGCTGACCACTGCAAGGTACGCTCCCCCTCCCCTCGACCACTCGCCGGCGGTCGTTCGCGATCTCGGGATGTTCACGAAGGAAAAGGAAAAAGTGGACTGAAAGGACTCCATTAACAAACCCATATCATCACCATTCCGGTAGAACACTAAAGGGAGAGCACATAACCCTTCGGACATTAATGGCAGAGAGTGGTTCAACGCCTGACCTCAGAATAAATTCATAAATAACTGAAAGAAAATTGTAAATGTTTAAGAATTAATGCTGCTTGGTTTGAGCAGTATATTAAAATCATTTACTGCAAGTTTGGTTAAACTATTTTTGGTTTTTGAATATATGCAGGATGAGTCACGTAACTTTAGCACCCCCTTTAACTTTTGTACGGTTGAAATTGAATTTGCAATGCAGTAAATCATTTCATGCAATCTTCGTGGAAGTGCATGAAAGAATGGATCCAATTGATACGTGTATTCATTTACATTTTATCAATTGTTTTCTAAGAGATATTTGGGGTAACTTTGTTTTTTACTTGTACATATTACTTACATTTTTTTCAGTCTAGCCAGACGAACGTAAAAAGACAAATCCAATGATATACATATTGTCGTATATTAAATTATCATTTTTTTGAGTAAGTTTGATTTTTTGCAACTAGTGTTTAATGGATATTTTGAATGTAACAGCCAGTCACACAAAGTCACGCAACGCTCCTCCTGCTAGCGCCTGCTCGGGGACGCGAAGGGATCTAAGTATTTGAAGATATGAAACATATTCCTAATATTCACGAAACTGTTACAGTTTTTTTCTGAACTCTGCTTTCCATCCTTCCGCATTTTTATATTTTTTTCATTATTTAAGGATTGAAAATATGGATTTGTCGTAAGTAGTGTTTATTGAAATAAGATTGTTCTTTTTACACTCGTCATGGCAGACTGAAAAAATATGTATAGTTCCATTTGAAAAAAAACAAAGGTTCCTCAAATATTTCGTAAAAACAGATGATAAAATAGAAATAAATACACGTATCAGTTAGCCCGATTCTCTCATTCACTTCCGTGAAAACTTCATTGCAATGATTTCAACCGTTCAAAAGTTATAGGAGGCGCTGGAGTTACGTGACTCATCTGAATATGGTAGTTATATTTTGTACTATTTTCCCTCTTGGATACATTATTAATTTATTACTAGAAAACAAAAGTAATAATAATATCAATAATAACAACAACAATAATGATAATGATGATAATAATAATAATAACAACAATAATGATGATAATAATAATAATAATAATAATAATAATAATAATAATAATAATAATAATATGATATATACAGTTTGAAACCTTTTTTTCTTCTCCCATTTCTAAACGATTTGCTTGTGTTGGTCGCGCTCCTGGCACGTTGATCCCCCGTGCGCCCAAGAGCGTCCTCGGAGTGCGTTGGAGCAGCTGTTGCAGGCAGCGTCGTTGCTTGCAGAGGGAGACGATCGTGAAGGTGGTGCCGATCCCGGGCGCGTCCACCTTCTGCTACGCCGTGCTCTCCAAGTTCGGCCGCGTGGGCGTCTACGACGGCCGCCTGCGCCTCCGCGAGAGCTACGCGCTGTTCGGCGGCGACACCGGCCCCGGCCCCGGCCCCGGGTGAGGCTCACTATCTGCCGGCTGTTAGCGGCGTGTGCTGATTTTCTTCCCGTTTCTACGGGGGTGGGCTCAGTTTTCACTGATTTTTCGCACATTCTGTTGATTTGGCGATGTTTTTACGGCGGCATGACCTTCCTAACGCGTAACCCCAGAGGGCACACAAGGCCATTACGCGTAGACAACATACACAATCACAACCATGTCCGCGGCGGCATTCGAACCGCGATCCTTCGGTCAGAGACCGCCATGCCTCTGCTGCCACAGCGATCTCGGCTTCTCGGATCGGCAATGCTTACATCCAAACATGAATTACGTTATTTTTATCGGGAATTGAACTTTGATTTTCCGGTGTACACCGAGTTGCTCTACCCACTAGTGCTACGCTTTTGGAGCTAAGAGCCTCTGTGACGGTTGCATTTTCCATTTAACTACCTGGGCACAATTGTAAGTTTTAACAATTACATGCCAATATATTTCCGTTTTGTATCTGTGAACTTGCCCTGGCTAGTGAGGAGAAGTTATGATACAAAAATATTTGACTATTCAAGGAACGGTTGTTGCCAATTGCGAAATGGAAAACATTTTCCCACTTAACTGTTAAAACTTATAAGTGCGTGTTATATGCAAATGATGATTATTATTATTATTATTATTATTATTATTATTATTATTATTATTATTATGAAATATTCTGTAAACGATTGATTTTATGTAAAGAACAATGTAGAACCTTAGAGGGTTAGTGAACTAAGTCGTACTAGTACTTTAATACAACATTTCGTGAGTGCATTCGTGTTTTTCGTAGGTGCGCGCAGTAGAGGTGGGTGGGGGGTTGCATTGTAAGATAACAACCTAACGCCGGTCCTCCTTCGATCTCTTCGTCTGGCTGTTGCAGGGCGGGGGTGGCGGCGGGCGGGGGGCGGCGGGGCGGGCGCGGGGGCGGGGCAGGGCGCGCCCGAGGGCACGGGGCGTCGGCGCACGGGCCGCGCGTGGGTGACGGAGCGCCTGCACCTGGGCGACGCGCGCCGCTCGCGCTCTCATCCGACCGCTGCTGGATGCTGGCACGCGTCGGCGCTGCTGCACGCGCCGCTCTGCCACGTGTCGGCTGCGCAACGTGCCGCTGTGCGCGGCGTTACGCGGCCCCCGCGCGCGCCAGCACTCGCTGCTGCTGCTGGGCGACGACCGCGGGGGCGTGGCCGCGCTGCGCTTCCGCAGCCATCCGTTCGCTCTTCCGCAAGCGCCACCCCGACCGCGTCGACAAGTACTACTGGCTGGTAGGTGGCCTCAGCAGTGAAGGCCCGGGCCACAGCTTGCCCTCCGCTTGGCTGTGCTTGGACGAACGCTACTCATTAGTTCGTCGCCTGAACCTTCCGATCCTGCGTCGTTTCAGATCGGCCCAAACTGGCCCTGCTGTCATCCTTTCACCCCTAGTCGGTTCAGACAGGCACAAACTGGCTCTGCCTACCTCCCTTCTCCGTTAGTTCAGATCGGCCCAAACTGGACCAGCCAACCGGCCATCGCCCCTAGTCAATTCATACCGGCCCAAATTGACCCTGCCAACATCCTTCCACCCCTCCGTCGGTTCAGTTCCACCCAAACCGGATCTGCTGTCACTCCCCCACCCCGTTAGTCCAGTTCGATCTCCGCGGGCAGCTCCTCGCCCTCTTCGACCGCGTGCTCTCCGAGTACCGCCGACCCTTCCGATGGCCCCTGCCGGAGGACCGTCCTCACCGAGGCGGGGCTGCCTCAGAGGCAGACGCTCTCGTAAGTAACATTGCCCAATAAACTGCTGTGTGCCGTGACGTGGGTCATCTCTGTTTTCATTGCTCCTTCCCATCCGCCTGTAGAATAGGGAATGGGCCTTGTTCCGCTTCCCATGCATGTGGTGCCCGAGACTTCCCCAACGACAGTGGCGCTGTCGCACGTGCTTTAAATTCTCTTCAACGGCTCAGAATCTTCTTAGAGAAGGTCTTTCCGCTAAATCGACGCAGGGACTTGCCGGTCTTTGCTTTCGCTGTTCAGTAATCGCCACCCCAAATGCTTAATTGATTAATTGATTAGGGATTCCGGGCGGTGTCAACGGCTAAGGTCATTAGTCTCGTAAGTGTAGTGCATTTTTATCAGCAAGTGGCAGTGATCTTTTCCCCTTGGCTGGCGAGATCCGAAATCATCTACATAGGCTTACGGGGATTTTCCCAAACACGTATCTTCCACAATCAGCGTGTCACTACCCCAGCCGCTACAAGCTCTAAGCTGCCGACCGGTTTCTCGACAAGTGTTGTAGTGTTGTGCTTGTAAGAGAAGGTGTATGCAAGCAAGGGGTGAGGACAGGACAAGGAAGAGGTCGCGCGCGGTCGTGGCCCGTTTGTTAGGGTCCTGCTTCGTCATTCGCCTGGTATTGATCGGAGACACCATGGAAAACTACCGATCAAAACAGCCTGCCGCTAGGATTCTTCTCAAGACAGCGGCTGAATTCCACCTAGCTGACAAACTTGTGTCGAAAATCCTACTACAATCGGCACTCGAACCGTAGGACCACGCGGTGATAGGCACTGCAGTGACATCAGTTGATACCCTGAGCCACCTTTGTCTGTTCCGTCTGCGTCGACAAGTACTATTCTCTGATAGGTGGTGGGCGCCGCACTCTCATTAGACCCCTTCATTAGTAGAGCCCTTGGAGGCTATTAATTGAGGTGAGTCTTTCCCCTCTCTAAACTCTTTACTCCGTCGCAATGACTGAATATTCTCGTACCAATATGCAGTTGCGCGGTCGCTAAGTGATTGCTACTGTACAGGCGACTCGACAGGGAACGGTGAGGAGACTTCGAAAATGGTCTTGATGCATCTAAATTTAAGTAGTTCTTAGTTCTTTGTGCCAGCTGTGTAGAGGGCTGGTTCGCATTTATTAGAGGCAAACAATCTACGCGGCTTACAGTCATCTTAGAGAAGAATTCCCGGCAAAGCAGCCGGGGCGTGGCTGCACTACCCCGAATCTCTCTCTCTCTCACTCTCTCTCTCACTCTCACACTCTCTCTCACTCTCTGTCTCACTCTCTCTCACTCACTCTCACACTCTCATATGTATATATATATATATATATATATATATATATATTGTAAGTTTCTTCCCCTACCACGTGATGTAGCCAAAAGAAATGTTTGTGGGCCCTTGATATCAAAAAAATCATTCTATGGCAAAACGTATGTCCGTCCGCCTGTCTGTCCATCGGTCTGTGGTTAACTCTAGCGTCTGAACGGTACAGGCGATTTTCTCAAAAATTTATGTTACCTGATATATCTAAACGGGTGTTTTAATCATATATTTTCATTTTTGGGGGTACTTTACATTCAGCTTCTAAAAGATTTTCAATTTTTTTCAAAAATGACTTCAAATTTTTCTATTAACCTTTTTTCTCTGATAGCGCAAAGAAAGCTTAAGTGGTGCAGATCCCGTGTTCGTTAAAATCACGGATATTTTGATAATTGCAAAAGTACAATTTTTTTGGCCGTCTTCCTCCAAATACAAAATTGAAGATAGAGATTATTTTCCTTAATTAAATCTTATCTTTAAAGATAGGTCTTGAAATAATATCATGCTCAATGTTTCGAAAAGATGGGTAATGTTCTTGAAATTTTGAGCGAAATTTTGGCCATTTTCAAGTTTTTACCAATTTTCTCTAAAAACCGCTGCAATTTTCTCCTCATATGTCTTGAGGGACGATAAAAAATATGGTGCTGGTCCCAAGTACAGATATTTGCCTTAGACAAACTCTGTTGTAAATACTCAGCTCTTTGTAAAAAGACATGCGCATGTCTTTAAGAAACGTCAATTTATAAAAAATCTTTTTCTCAAAAACTGCTCCAAATTTTTTTCATGGATAGAATAAAGGGCAGTTAAAAGAGCAGCGTGAGTCAAATTTTCTTTGAACTCCGAATTTTATATTCTTAAATGCTTTTAATTTTTTTCCATGATCAATATTTTTTTTGTTTCACTCTTTACTAATGCTGTTTTTCGTTTCTATTTTTCGAGGTTTTCGTTTGATTTTGTATTCAACTATTTCAAATGTCCGCCTCTTTATCATTGATCATATTTTCTAATTCATTATTCCACATCGTCAGCTTTCGATTGTTTCTTAAGTTAGTTCGTTGTTGTAGTATTTCATCTGCAGTTTGTTTCAGAATATCTACTAACACGTGCCTCGTCCCATTGATATAATTAATTTCCCTTTTCAGTCAAATTCCATCCATCTCTTGTCATCCGTCTTCCTCTAACAAACCTATTCAAAATCTCGTTTCTTTTCTTAGTCTCTCTTTGTATTGACATCACCACTATAGTACATTAAATACTCAGTTAATTCTTTTGATTCTCTTTAATTGACCTCTGTTCTTTTTAATTCAGTTTCAGGCACTCCTATCACAACTAACCAAAGGAGACTTAAACAAATAATGCGCATAGTAAAACTATCTACATTTATGGCCCGAAGCAAAGAAGGGGCCTTTTCAGAATTTGCTCAATGGATCACGAAAACTGAACGAAAAATCTTATCGAGAGGAAGTCATTTGCTCAGAAGCTGGAGCACATTACTTCTTATAGGCATTTTTAGTTTTTTTCAGTATTATACAATACAAATGATAAATATTCCATTAAATATCGGTATTAAAATATATATTATTTTTCTTTTCATTGGTCAATATAGTCTCTAATTGTGTAGAAACAGCTAAACAGCAGAATTTTTTTTCTTGGCACTTAAACTTGTTTTACGATCTTAATTATTTAATGTTATCTAGCAAATGTAAAGGAACATGCGTGTTTTATTGTCGGGAGTCGGTCAAGGGAAGCCATTGGGATTTGTGTCAAGACAAGTAACTTGCATTTAATATAAATCGTAGAAAGGAATTCCACAAAAAGGAATGAAGATTTTAATACAAAATGTCAAATATTTTAACCACAATATAACAAATAATTTTCAAAGAAACGTATTAAATAAAAAATCCAACAAGAACACTGGCTAAATGGCGATCCTTTGAAGCCACAATTTGGTTTTGGTTAGTACATTTGGAACCCTAAATCATCACTACCAACTCCTGCCTGAACAATGAGTGTTGAAGTAATACTTCATTAGCATTCAATAAGAGTGAGCAGCCCGCTGTTCAGCACGCATTAGGCACGGACTTCCAGGATGTGACATCACCACAATAAAAATAGTTCCAGATATAGCATGTGGATGATCAGTAGTCGGATCACAACTACAGCCGCGAATACCGCGACAATGTTCCAAAGAGAAAGTTACGCCAAAATGCAACAGTAATTTAACAAGTTGAACTTGTGTGAACATTCCGTACTTATAAATCACCAATTTGAAACTGAAAATAACCTCTTACTGACACTGAATTTCGCACTACCATACTTTCAACTGTGCGTTACATCATACAGACTCTACTGTCCAAGGTTAAATATTATAATTTTCCAAGGCGTTTTTAGGACAGAAAGATTTATTGTTAGATCCGTGTAGTTAAATTGCCGATTTTATTTGTATAGAATCCGATATTACACACATTTCTGACCCCCCATGCTTCGTGGTATAGGTCCCCTGAATTGTAAAAATTCTCAAAAGTAAATAGTAGGTCCAAAATAGTATAATTTTTTAGAAAGGATTTTTATTTAATAATTTGCACATTCTGAATATATAATTTTAGAGGTTAAACATATATTGTGTACGTACCAAAAAAAACTACGTAAGTAAATGTAATGTTAATGTGAATAACTATTGAAGAAATAAGTTTGAAATGGGCACCATAATGAAAGAGTATCTCTTTTACATTTCATCAGGGCCTGTTGAAAGTGCTTAAGGTTTCACATTACTGACAAACCGTTCTATTTGATAACTATTCCAGAAATATGTAAATTAATGAAATGTAAATCTTTATTTTCACTATAACATAAGTATTATTTTCTTGTCTTCCGTGTATAGGCATTTGCTTTAAATCCTGGTCAATCCATGTGGAATTTGTGGTGAAGAAAGCAGAGTCGCCGTTTCGGTCGCGCTATTGAAATGGTGTTCATAGGTTTCGGTTATAGTTTCATGTTTTGCTTTGATTACATTTATTTGCATTAATAAGTTTCATTGTATTGATATTATGTATGGACATAATGTAACAAAACAGATGTATGAAAAGCTATTCCTAACGTGCAGCGTCTCTTGAGAATTTTAAGTCTGTCGTCCGTTACGAACAATCGTAAGAAATGAGTCAGATCTAATACAGTATGCGTTCTCGTATTCAAAGAAAAGATCAGTTTTATAGATGTAAATTTGCCTATTAAGAAGGTGGTGTTATGGAAAGTATTGAATAACACGCGGCCAGTATCACAAATAACTTGGTAAATATCAGAAATCTTCTACGAATAGTCTAATGGAAAAGGGGCTGAAATGTTCTTATGTCAAATTCCTGTTTCACATAAATACGATGACTGACTACAACAATGGATGTAGTTATCAAAATGCAATAAACTAGTAAAAAGTTGATATTACTGGAGCAAATAATACAGTATTTCTAATTTGTATGAAATTGTTCTTAAAAGAAGGTATTACGAAAAATAGTAAAAGACCTTCGGCAATATAACAAGTAACGAATACGGTTACAATCGAAGCGAACTTGAACCGCGTCCGTTATTTGCTGTGGAGGTTGGCCAGCGGAGGCGAGCGCTGACCCGCCCCGCCGCTTGCGCAGGAGCTGGACGAGCAGCCCGAGTGGGTGACGGTGTCGGTGGAGGCGAGCGTGCACGCGGACGCCGTGCGGCAGGTGGCGTACTGCGCAGACAACGACACCGTGGTGTCGTGCAGCGCCGACCCCAACGCCACCATCGTGGTGCGCCACCTGGCGGCGCGCCGCGCGCCCTACGTCTTCCGGCTGGCGCGGGTGAGCACTACACACGTTCGGGCTCATCGCCCAAACTTTTTTCTTTTTTCCTTTTTCCTTTTTTTTCTTTTTTTTCTTTTTTTCTTCCCCCCTTTTTTATTGCTATTATGAATCTGTTGCAGCCAACGTTTCTATACCCTATTCCGTCTCATTCTCAAGGCTAAAATAAATAAATAAATAAATAAATAAATAAATAAATAAATAAATAAATAAATAAATAAATAAATAAATATAAAATTTTAAAATTATCAAGTTGAAACAGGAAGAAAATGTCACATTAAATATATGAAAGATAAGTGAAGAATTCTTAACAACATTTATTATACACGTCAAAGAATATAAACAAGGTGCACATTAATATTAATGTCAAATATTCACGTGTGAAACTTCATGTGCACATTCCTTCTATTTCTTAATTTCGCAAATTGTCAGAAGTCATCTCTTACTCCCAAATGGCTCAATTGTATGCAAATTGCAAAAATAGAGATATGGATAGGAACTGATCGAACGTTAGAGGAAAGAAAAAATAACTAGTCGATTAACAATTTTGCTGGAGAAGAAAGATAGAATGCGAACAAAGTAAGGATAGGAAACAACAGTATATGGGTAAATAATGTGGTATATAGATTGAATATGTATGAGAATAGGAGAGAGGAGCTGAAACGAAGGCAAAAATATCGGGAGAGGGAGACAGGGAGAAGAGACAAGGTAAGGTATAGTAAAGATATTACTCATAATTAAGTGGATAATGGTAGAATAAAAAGGGATATTAAGATTGGACTATAAAACGTGTCAGAATTAAGAAATAAAGACAAGGAATTTTGGGAGGAGGTGAATAAATGGGACGTTGTTGGATTAGTTGAAACTTGGGTTGAGGGAAAAGAGGGTGAGAAATGTTTAGAATGGCTGGCTAAAAGTTTTAAATGGAAGATGCAGTTTCTAATAGAGAATCTAAGAATGGAAGAGGAAGTGGGGAAATAATCACTGAAGTGAAGAAAGGTACTAAGGAAGAAGAAAGATATGGAAGAGATAAGGAGAAGAAGGGCGGTAGGACAGATGTATATGTGTATATACACATTACAAATCACCCATAAATCATAATAATAGTAATAGTAAGAATGATGGTATTCTTAGGCACTCAATTCCCAACAAACCCTATTGCACTTCCTATTCTGTGGCTGCGCATCCAATCAGAGAGCTTCGATCGAATCTGGGGTGGCCCTGAAAAGCGGCCTTCATTTTTATACAGGATGCATGTTACTCTTCCGACATACTTTAGGAATAGATCCCTGAGTGAAAAAAATGTGCCAAAAATGTCTTGTGCACGCAAGGTCTTAATATATTACCTGCAAAAGAACGCGCTACATCTCCATCGCACAGCTCATTTTCAATGAGATACATCTGGCGTGGAGGCGATTTGTGCTAGAGGGGAATAGCATTTTTTGCTAGAAGAGCAAAATTTTTAAGAATCCTTATATTATGTAAAGTAAGTGCTTATACTACATCTCATACGCGAGGATAACGTATTATGTATTTAATTAAGATTAACTATAAAACGTGGCATTTGCTTACATTGAACAGTGTCTCTGTGACGTCGTAGGTAGCAGAAATCAGAGAAGATGACTTGGGTATAAACACAGTTTATTTTCAATACACGCATCTGTCAGCCGTCCCATTTATTACCGAAGCGCTTGTTACCAGTCAGCATCTGCCAACGCTTCAAGAAAATACTGCCCGACATGAGCCTGGTGCTGAGACCAGTAAGCTTGCGATGATCCCTCCGTTATTACATTTCCTTCATAAAGTCTTAATTAATGTCTTCTACATTATCCACAGTACCATTAGTTCTTAGATTATTATAGAAAGAGGCATAAATTGATAGTATTACGTGCACAGGTTTTCCTCAGCTCCGAAATTCCTACCGAAATTCTTTAGTTGAATTAAGAATAAATTGTAGTGACGAGCGCTGTTGACAAAATGTAACTACCGAAACTATCTCTCACTTATAATAGAAACTGTATTTCATTAAAATAACGAGCCAAAAATTTTATATAACATTCCTGTCGCGGAAATAACCAACACCAACCCTTCTCGCATCTAGAGAAAAGAGGGATCAAGGAAACGTGCGCGGATAATACAAACTTCAAGCAGCAAATTATGGAATTATGCTGCTTTTATTACTTGTCCATTGGGATATTTAACTAGCAACACATTCATTAAGAGCTGCGAAACTGTCACCCCCCTGCAAACTTAATTTGGAAGATTTTTCGTTTAGATCATGGGACTTTTTTATGTAGACATAGTTCGCCATTTACTACAAAGTGTAGGTTTCCTTCGTAAGACATATTAACCTCAACACTTGTCAGAAATTTTGGAAAATATGTGGGCAAATTTAAAAATGTATTCTCATTGGTTTCAGTGGTTTCAGCTGACTTATGAGAAAAATCGTCGCTAACCAAGAGATGCAAGACAATATTAGAATGGCTTGTGCATTTTTTCCACAAACTATTTGTAACGTTCAGAATATCGAGATTTCGTGACTGCTTCATGCCGAAGAATAGGCTCAAGCTAATATTAAAATTATTACTGGAATCGACCCAAGATGACATGAGCTACTTAACCATAATAAAACTCAAAATTAACAGATTGTAGCATGTGCCCGTTTTTAACTGGGTTACTCATTTGTTAACGTATTAGAATTATAATAAGGTGTTAATCTATATTAGATACTAATTTACAAATTACTAAAAAAGTAAACTATACATCTGAAAGAAAACTATACAGCATTCGGCTATGTGAGCGGTACCTTTGGTTTCGTTAAATACCTAGAAACTCGAAAAAACGACAATGAAACAGTTCCTGTTTTGCGTCAGAAATACAAATATTTTATTGTGCTTTTTCGCTCTTGAACAGGGTGGGCTAAGTTTTGGAAAACCATTTTGCGTGGTTTTGTTCAGCTGCTTTTTTTACTTTCTTGTATAATTACGTATATTCAGAGTAATATACGTAGTATATAGGAAATTATGTAATGCTGTGGAAATGGATTTCGACAGAAATACTCTATGTTTTGGTCCCCTGATACCGAGAAAGTGTTTGTTTTTTTCAAAACGTCCGTCCGTTTTTTTTGAAAAATGTATTAGTTTTTGCGCATTATTGCGAGAAGTTTGTGCAATATTAAAAAATTAGATCAAAAACAGGAATTCCTCGAAAACGGCTCCAAACTGTTTAAA
>BOPP01000016.1:10232426-10277872 GCA_017312745.1 Gryllus bimaculatus
GGGCAGCGGGCGGCGGAGCGAGAGCACGCGCTCGCCGTCGCCGCCGCCGCCGCCCCTGCGCGACCGCCCGCCGCGCATCCCGTCGCCCTGGCGCGTGGCCGAGGACGGCGCCCGCCTCACGCCCGACGGCGCCTCCGCCTTCTCCGACCACGACAGGTAACGCCACACGCACGCGCCTAGGCGGACTGATTGAGAGGGCACCGTCACTACTCCGTGGCCGCAGCAGCGCCTCTCATCGGAAGCAGGGGCGGATCCCCAGCCAATCATTTTGGAGGGGCCATCATAAATGTTTGTTAAACAAGAAATATTTGTTATCCTTAATACTCACATACATACGACATACCTTTCTTCATAATTACATAATTCTAACCTCAATACACGTTTAAATCAATTTTGCCAAAAAAAGAAAGTAGAAAGCGAAATTTCTAGGAAGGGGAGGAGACATGACCTCCATGATCCCTGGATCCGACACTGATTGGAAGGTCCTCGCGTTCGAGAGCAGCAACGTCGCATACAGGGACTGTTTGGAGGGAAATTCTAGCAAGGAGGTCTGAGCGGTATGTTCCCGCCGTTTCTTCGATCGCCACGTGAGGGGGCTGGGGCCATTCGCTGATGCCACTGCGGTGCCTCCGACCGAGAAGTCCTATGGTTCGAGTCGACGTCCTTGCCGACGGCGGCAAGATCTTTGACAGTAGCTAGAATGCTGTACAGATTTCAATCGTCTAGAGGAGAATTCTAGCGGACAGCTGCTCTTATCGGTAGTTTTCCGTGATTTCTCCGAGTGAATTCCAGAGTTGTACTCTAACAAACAGGTAACGGACCGCGCCAAATCTTTCCTTCCCCTTCCTATTTACTCCCTTTACTTACACACACTTACACTTTCATGCACTACATTACCACACGTATTGGGAAACTAGTCGGGAGTTCAGAGCTTGTCCTGGCTGGAGCAGTGCCCCATTGGGGAGATACCCGGAGGCAGAAATTAAGCCTACGTGCAGGTCGGTACTCAACCTTACGGCCTGCAGGAAGAACGCCACTACACGTAACACGCACTACACTCACGCGACTAAAGATTAAAAAAAAAAACTTGATGCGCCAGAAACACTAAATAACTCTTTCACGACTAGATTCTGGGTACACATGACACAAGACACATCATAAAATATAAATAATATATCTTCGTTTTAGCTTTCCCACCTCAAAGTCAAGTGAAACTCAAGCAATTATCAGTAATAAGTGTCCTGACCGAACCTGCTGGTGAGAACCCAATTTTAAGATTGACCCGCTTACTTGCCACACTTTAACCTTCGTGTGCTCGCATGCATTTGAATCACATGCGCGATTGCGTGATGGTACTTTGACCCCCGACGAACTTTCTTCTCGTGTCATGGAGGTCACGGAGGAAATTATTGAATAATATGGAGTACACATTGACTTGAGTAAACAAACGTAATGAAAAAAATATATAATTCCATTTAAAAAAACAAGTTTATATTAGTATTTCGAAAATAAATGTTTGAAACAAACAAATGGAATAAGAAATCTCCTCAATTATTTACAATAACTTGTTTGCAAAACACATTTTGATACCTCAAACGTCTCAGCTCAAGGATAATATTTGCTGAGGGACTTCCGTGGTCCACCGATGTTCCGTCACATGTCTATATTGAGCTCAAGGTTTTCAGTGCCTTTATTCTTTTTCTGTAGTACTATTTGAATTTGATACCAAATTTACACACACATTTTCACTGATTTGTACGCTGGTTTGCAAAAATATGACCATGGAATCTAGGGACCTGCAGCAGCAGCAAAAATACTACGATATCCACATTCTCGCACGCAGCATTTTTTTGCTGCATGCCACTTGCATGAATCTAAAATTAGTCTTAATAACTATCTGTAATAAAAATATTTTAATACTTACAACGAGTTTATGGGCGTTTCTTGTGGTGGCCCCCAAAAGCAATGCAATTTTTTTTAATTTAACATTTTACCAAACCAAAGGAAATAAAGCAGAATAAGATATTATACAGGGTATCAAAGATACTTAATATACTACAGGAAGATACTTCACACATTCCTTTCGTTGATAACATAATACCTTCCACTAGTACATAGGTGACGATGGTACGCGTACAACTATTGGTACACAATGGCACTTCTGGTTGCCTGTTAGTTAGAACTGGCAAAGCCTAAGCTAGTGTAGGTAATCTACTTTTTAAAGTGAATATTGAAAATTAGTGGTAATGAACCAAAACAAGCCGTTTACGGTTTGAACCAGCACTGCTATTTATAGGAGAAATTCCACTGATTGTAGGGGTACAAATTAAAAAACGGTATTAATTTTAGTGCAACAATTCAGGTTTCACTTGCAAAAGTTTTGTATGATCTCAAATCGTAGTCGTGCGGAGACCCGAGCTCCTTATCTGCATGTTTTATTTTAACATAAAATCTCTGAGGCGCTGGTACTATGGGAAACGCCAATATCCCTGCATTTTTAGTGGTTCTTTGGTAACTTAAATACTGGGACTCTCTGCTATAGTATATAAAATATTTCTTTATGGTTTTGTAAAATAAAGTGATGTTATTAATAGTTTTGTTACATTTTAACCACACGAATACGTATTAATACAATACTTTTAAATCGTTAATAACACACTAAAATATATTCCCATAAATTACATACTTTTCAAGCATGTTTATAAAAAAATCTTATTTGATTCCGCGTACATAAAAAATTGGGGGCTTTATTTCAATCTTACGTAACGGCACATATGTTTTCGAATTAATCAATATTTTAAACAATGTTGAGTCAAGTGTTTTTTATTTCATTTTTCACAGCACCTTACTTCCAGATTCATGTTTTATTAACATTATGATCATTGCATAGTAAAGGGCTTCTTATAATGCTCTCATTTAAAAATGATATTCCTTTTTTGATAAAGAATATTTTTGTGTCGTGGTCTTCGAGCACTTGAACACGTTCGTAATATTTCATGCTACGTCTTGTGGTTCTATATTTATAAATTTTCTCCGAAAACCTTGCAAGCGGTGAGTCATAACGTAACTAGTAGTATGTTATATTCTCTTGGTGTAACGTAGTGCATCACTCTGTCTCGTCAGCCTTGGACGTCAAAACTGCTTATCACTAAATTGCGCAAGTGCGACCAAGTATTTGAATCAGTGTCAAATAAACAGCTATACTTCCATGTGAGAAACACGTTTACCGTTCCTGGAACCCAGGAAAAAGGTACCAGAAGTCAAAAATAATTTTGAACATTCTCGCTTTTCAGCGTCAGATTACGATTTGCGCTTTTATTTTCAATAGTCAAAACTGATTGCATTTTATAATGTACGATTTATTTACTATAAGGAAAGTATTTTAGGAAGTGGGACATTGATAAGAATTTGGTTTCGAGAACCAGTTCCTAAAAATAATCGTGTATAGAAGAACATTCATGTGTTCATCACAAGTTGAATAAATTTCGTAAAAAATAGACATATGAACGACAGCAAAGATGGGTAAATACAAGGAATTATTGATGAAAATGAGACTTTGGGGATTTCAGAGTCCAATAAACATAAAGAAAAGTGATTTCGGACATGTATTCAACTATTTAATTTTATAAAGTAACATTATTGTAGGAAACAAATGAATTCGTTTGGTATAGTTGCAGAAAGACAATATTACATCAAAGTGACGTGGAAACAATGTAAACAAAGAGACACGCAAGACGAAGTTATGTTGCTGGATGGGAATATTTGATGAGAACAGGTCGATAGGGGCAGGATGTATTACCGTGATCGGAAGAAATTGTTAAAAGTTGATGTTAGAACTGAACAAGAAAACGGCCAAGCATTCCAACATATGCATTACAACTGCCTAAAACAGCCTCAAGTACGACATAAGTACGACAAACTATTATTAAAATGTATGATTTGTACTATAAAATCTGTTAATCTGAGCAAGTGTTAACACATGAAGAACTCATTACTTTTCATTTAAAGCAAAAACCACGAAATTTGATCAAGCAGAAAGCTCAAATTTCCTTCTAAACGAACCCCCTCGGTGCTTTAAATATAACAATGCTCTAATGCAACGATGATTTCACAAGCTTTCCCTTTCTCTTACATGTCAGCACTTTCTTGTAAAGCTTTCTGTTGTGTTGATACAATAGAATAGTGTTGACAAATACTAACGACATTTCTCTCAAGAAAGGCTGTAGGTGTAGTGTTCGGCCAATTTGATATTTTCTGAAAAAGAATTGTGTATTGGTGCCGAATTAACAAGTAATTTTATTTGCTACTGTATAGTTACTTTTTACTTCCACGTATACATACGTATATACGGACTAATATACGTAGTATAGGGGACGTTTTGTAATGCTACAGAAAATCTATTTAGAGAAATCAACGAAAAAGGACGTATGGGATCCCCTGACACCGAAAAAGTGTTGGTTTTTTTTTTCAAAACGTCCATCTGTCTGCCCATCTGTCCGTCCATCTGTGAACACTGCTAGCGCCCAAACTATCCATACATTTTTTTCCAAATTGAAGAAACTCCGGTCTATCTGGCTCGAGTCGAAGCTTTGAGGTTTTGATAAGAATTTTTTTTTAATTTGAGGATACTTTACATGAAGTCCCCATTTACGAAGTACGCATTACGCGAAGTAAGCCCTTTAAAAAGCTCAAACACCATATTCTTCATATTCTTGAAAACGTCCCTAAAATTGTTTTGCAAACTTTTGTACGGATAGTGCTTATTGCACTGTTTAAGATGACATAAAATTAATTTTTCTGCATTCTTTCAAGTTTTCAAAAATTTCAAAATGTAATTTGGTTGAGAGGTCTCTTATGCAGTTAATATGCATATTTCCAGCAATTTGTCAACACTATTGTATTTGTGAGTTAAAGGGCTTCAAATGACGTGAAATGATTTTATTCGAAAACTCAAAAACTTTCTGTGAAAAGAGCTTCGCATTTTGAATTTGCAGTAATGCTTACGCACCATTTTCTTAAAAACGGCTACATCGTTTTCAAAGAAAATTGCTATTTAGAACGAGGTTTTTCTGTTCTGTGATATTCTTAACATTAAAAAATTGAAAAATTAAGAAAATTTCAAAAAAATGTACATTGGGTGGCGATAGATGGCAGCTGGCAAGAAGTGTGGGAAGTCCGAATAGCTAGCCAATGCCAAAGGAAATAGAAAACTAACTTGGTAAAGTATGTGCCACCTTTTATAATTAACACAAAAGAGAGATTCAAAAATGTTTGTCAGCATTAAAGTTATTGTTAAAAAGATCAACAACATAAGAATAAAAAGTGTTAAATGAAGGTGATCAACATTAAATGTTTAAATAAAACTTTAAAACCATTCATATTCTAACTTATTTGTGACAATGGCTGTACAGACAATTCAACCTTTATTTACACTTTGAGACAACATAAAATACAAATTAAACATTGTAGAATTTATTTTCTAATAATTTTCTAATAAAAATGAAACTAATTAATTTGTTAGCAACAGAAAAATAATATAACTAAAATAGGTATATTTTTCTTTCTGAAAGAGTGAAAACTATGTCAGGGAATTTGTTTTATCGGTTTCCGTAGTCCCATGAGACATCCCGTCGTCGGTGCGTCATTGATAGCGAACATTTGGAGACTTTAGTGGAAACACCCGGTTTGAGTGCCTTCCCGGTGGTTGGGTGCGTTGGCCTAGTGAACTTTGTATTGTTACGTCACTGTGAGTTAGTCTTAAACCGCATGTGGATCAACACTGAATACTCTCACTAAGAAATCGTAAAAACGTATGCAAGCGAGACGCGTCATTGTGGAATGTGACAAGCTTGTGAAGCATGCGCAATTCACAGCGCACCCTGCGTTGGAAGCAACTCTCTGCGTGCAGACCGAGACTTTCAATCGAATACAGTGAAGCCTGCCTCACCAACGGTTCCGTCAAAAAATTGCCGTAATGAGACTTGGCCGCTTAATAAAAGTTAAGAGGTTACTAGAAGCGTAGTTCAAATCTAAATTTTCTAATTACCATGCAAATGAAGTACAATACAATGAAGTACTCTGTAACATTTTCAAATACAACATATAACAAAATACAATTTCAACATAGGATTTAGGATCATTTGCGTCTGTTAATTTCGACACACGCGCTCCACTTCTCTTTCAATGTCGTCCAGAAAATCCCTTTCCGTCCTCATCAAATTGGCCAAGCAAACTAGTCTTGTAATGGTAATTCACATTCTGCAGTAACTTGTCAAAATGATTGAGGACCATTTCTAACACTACTAACGAATCAGGGAATGACATTCCGAGTGGTAACATACACTTTGACATAACACGAAGAGCTCCTAAACCTCCTCGTATTTCACAGCCGAAATGTGCCGTGATGAAGAGGGTGACGTCACATTATACTTCAAGACTTCTCTCGATCTTGATTGCTGGTTTTCATATAGGTAATAAATAAATATTTTCGTCCTTTTAAGACATTTTTTTACTTTTAAAACATATTCAAAAATTAAAAACTCTCCCTTTTTAGCATCTAAACGTCCGAGCGCTAGACAATAGTAACGTAGATAAAGTGTGGACTTTATACTCCGATTTAAACATAGTGGCATTTCAAGGTCTCGGGCTAGACGGAGAGGGGGCACTGGCATTTAATCGGGAGCTTCCTTACGACTTACGTTTTTGGCATTGGAGATCCCGGTTCGATGGCAATGTCCCCCTTTCTTCCAGATCGTGACAGAGTATAGATAATGCAAAATAAAAATTAAAAGTTTTCTATCTATTTTGTTTGTTCTTGTATATTTGATTTCTTTGTGCTTTTAGAGATCAAATAATTTCAAAAAATCTATGTACGAATGGACCGTTTTTACTCCAGACATCATAACTAGAACAGAGTGACATATTTTGGTAATTCTTCTTTTAAATTAATCACAATTGTATATTCTTGTGAATGAACTAGAAAAGTAATATTCAAATTTGAATATTTGAAAAAAAGTAATTGTTTATAAATTTATTCTGGACCTTTTAGTTCGTATAACTGTAACTTTTAGTGACACATCAACTATTCTAGTCCATTCATTAGAACAAATTATGGGTTACATGCTGCAAATATAATTATATTATTATCCTTTATAGTTTATGATTTATGATGTTTGACATGCATGAATGGGCTGAAAATTCTCGATTCAGTAAAATGTATCCGAAGTTCACTCACTAAAGCCTTGGCAGTCGCTTCGAAAAAAATAAATTTATTCAAACACTAAGAAACGTAGCAAGAAACGGTTTGAAGCATTTGAAAAAGAATAAAACACAGCATACGACCCCATATAAAAACTAAAGTTTCACGTTTGTCTTCATTTTGAGGTAGACAGCTATTTTAAGTGGGCGAGTGGAGACCTAAAGGACCATTCACAATACAAACATAAACATAACCATTACTTATAGTTGTAAACATTAACATAAATGATATACTCAAGTATTCAATGCCTAACAAAAAGTAAGCAAAATACGACTTTCTATTGGATGTGAGACTTTCTAGTTTACTATGGTTGGATTGAGAATCAATTTCGAGATATTGCCTGTGAACATGGCCCATGGTACATGGCATTAGATTGTCTGTCGACTTCGATCGTATTTCGATACTCCATTTTGATTTAACGTACTGTGATTGGTTCGTTTGTTATAATGTCTTACATAAGCATAAGCCCATCAGCTTGAAGCTTGCAAGCTTTTAACTTAAAGTCTTCGTGTTATGCTTCCGCGAAGGCATTCTGAAGGCATTCTGAGTCCGCTGATGGACGTAGCCCTAACATAAAATGTGTATGCCTATGTGGATGTGTGCGTTGCGAATGCCCGGCGCTAAGCGCGTGCGTGGGCGGTGTGTCAGCAGCTCGCCGCCGGCGTCCCCGCGGCGGGAGCCGGCCGAGCCGGCACGCGGAGTCGTTGCCGCAGCCCGAGCAGTGCGGCAGCGGCGGCGCGGCGCGCCGCGCGGTGTGCGGGCCCGAGGCGGCCGGCCCGCCGGGCCGGCGCGCCGCGCCGCGCACGCGCGCCGCACGCGCGACATGCGCTGGCTGGTGGAGCGGTGCGCGCCGCACCTCGCGCTGCAGCTGCACGACCTCGAGGAGGTGCGTACGCACGCCGCTTGTGCCTCGCTACAGCTCCGGCAACGGCAAGCGGCAAAGGTTGCAATCCCGTAATTCTAGTGCATGTTGTTGGCGAAATCCGGCTCCGACCTATTTGTCGGCTTGCGACGTGTCCGCCAAGGTATCTCCCACCAGCGGAGCACCGCCCCACCCAAGCTCTAAGCGCCCGACTGTTCTCCTGGCATGTGCGGTAGTATAGTCCCTGAAAGTGTGTATGTGCGTGTAGGGTGATGATAGAATCAGGAAGATGAAGGAGAGCTCGCGCACGGTCCATGACCTTTTCCTTTAGGTGATCCTTTAGGTGTTGATTGAAGAAATCACGAAAAACTAGCAATCGGAGCAGCTGACCGTACAAAAAGGTGTTATGTTGTGGTCGTGTTTTCCATGGAGGGGGCTTGCACCCCTTGCTGTTTTGTGTGGCACTATCACGGCACGGGCCTACGTTGATGTTTTAATCACCTTCTTGCTTGCCGCTGTTGAAGAGCAATTCGAGGATGACGATTGCCTCTTTCAACACGATCAAGCACCTGCTCATACTGCACGGCCTTTAGGCAAGTGGTTACCCGACACTAACATCCCTGTCGGACTGGCCTGCACAGAGTCCTGATTTGAACACTTTTGGGATGTTTTTGAACGTCGACTTCGTGTCAGGTCTCACCGACCTACATCGATACAGCACTCCGTGAAGAATGAGCAGCCATTCCCCACAAAACCTTCCAGCACCTGCCAGCCATGGAAAGTATGCCTGCGAGAATGGAAGGTGTCATCAAGGCTAAGGGTGGGCCAACACCGTATTGAATTCCAACATTACTGATAAAGGGCGCCACGAACTGGCAAGTCATTTTCAGCCACGTGTCTGAATACTGTTGATCACATAGTGTTTATAGCTAGTGTCGAAAATCCTGCCAGCGTCAGTACTACAAGCCTGGGACCTCTCGATCAGTTGATTGATGCCCTAAGCCACCTATGTCGACACTGAAGTTGTGTTGTTCCCACTCATCTATTACGTAAAAGTGAAAACGTTTTGTCGTTTTCATGTGAGGACACGAAATGCGTGACGTAGATGTGTTGGGTCAAGTAAATGGCTCGCACCCGGCAGGGTAGCGCGCGCTTTCGGGGCGTGCCGGCCCTGGGAAGGTACCCACCGTAACTGTGAGCTTCGAGAGAGTCGGGGATTGACGGTGCCCCGACTATATAAGGCGCTGCGAGCGCCAGAGTAGACACTTGGTAAACACAGCTGTTAGCAGCACGGTGAGAGCTCATGCTTGCGTCGAAGTGTCTATAGCCTACGTAAACAGTGTCATGTATCGATGAGTCTATTGGAGCAGAGTTGTGAATGGTATAGAACACACTTTTTAAGAAGACTGTGTTCCGGACTTAGTTTTGTCATCTTTGTATCTGGTGACCTGGCTTGTGGTACAATTGTAATTTTGGTTATTTTAAACCCGTGCTAAAGAAACTATTGTTGTATGTATTTCGTGTTTTTTCTGAACATAACAATGCATACCAAGTCCGCATCGCTCGCTGCAACTGCCCCAGGGTAGAGAGACAGGCAAACTCCATCTCAGGTTGACAGACGTTTTTGGAATGATCTTGACTGTAAAAACTACCACTAGAAGTGCCCGCTTCTCGTCGAGCGCTGTCCGCTAAAAGTCCCACCACTGGCGGGTGACTAATGCTGAGGTGACAGAAGTCATGGGATACCTCCTAGTATCGTATCTTTTGCCCGGCGAACTGGGACTCGCAAAACGATTTGCAACTCGACGTAGCTTGGACTCAATAGGAAGTTGGAAGTCACCATCGGAAATATTGAGCCATGCTGCATCTATAGCCGTTCATTATTGCGAAAGTGTTCCCGGTGCAGGATTTTGTGCAGAAACCATTATGTTCCGTAAATGTTTAATGAGATTCATTTCACGCGAGCTGGGTGGCCATATTATTCGCTCGAATTGTCCAGAATGTTCTTCAAATCAATCTCGAACAATTGTGTTACGGTGACATGGCGTATTGTCATCAATTACCATTATTTCGTTGTTTGGGAACAAGAGTTTTATGAAACGATTCAAATGGTCCAAACCAGCTGAACATAACTATTTCCAGTCTATGATTGGTTAAATTGGACCAGAAGTCTCAGCTCCGTGCAAATCAGCTCACACCATTATGGGGCCGCCATCAGCTTCCACTGTGTCTTGTTGACAACTTGGGTCTATGGCTTCGTGAGGTCTGCGCCACACTCAATTCTACCTTCAGCTCTTACCAGCTGGATTCCAGTCTGATCTGACCAAGATTTTCCAGTCTTCTAGTATCCAACCGATATGGTCAAGAACCTCGGAGAAATGTTGCAGGCGATGTTGTGCTGTTAGCACAGGCACTGGAGTCGGTCTTCTGCTGCCATAGCCCATTAAAGCCAAATTTCGCCGCACTGTCCTAACGGATACGTTCAACGTACGTCCCACATAGATTCCGGCAGTTATTTCACGACGTGTTGCTTGTCTGATAGCACTGGTAAAGTCACGCAAACGCCGCTGCTCTCTGTCATTTAGCGAAGGCCGCCGGCCAATGCGATGTCCGTGGTGAGAGGTTTTTCCTGTACGCTGTGCTTCCCAATTAATTATTTTCAAAGTAAATTAATTACAGATTAGGATTTGTAAGTATTCTCTGACCGCTCCGGATGCAGCACTTCGGCTGATGGGGCCACCGAGCTGTGGGACACAGCTGTGAAATATAACTAGAGTATGTGTGTTTATTTGTGTCGCAAAAACGTAAGAACAACTGGAGTGATTGCTCCAAAATTTGGTAGGAATACTTTTGAGCCACCAAGAATAAAAATAGCTTTGTTAAGAATAAAAAATAGCCCAAATGGTTATCCAATATATATTAATAATTGTTTGTTAAATACATTCATCAATGGCATTGTTGACGGATGATGAAAGAACAGAAGTGGGCAGCTAAGCGAGCTGGGGGGGGGGGAAGAACAGCATGCTGCGGCAGGAGACGACGGAGCGAGAAGAGCGTAAGGTTCGAAAGTGAGAGAGAAAGAAAGAAAGAAAGGGAGTAAAACAGAGAGAAAAAAGAGAAAGTGAGAAAAAGAGATAGAGAAAAAGAAAAAGGGAGAAAAAGAGAAAAGAGAGAGAGGTAGGGACGGAGAGGAAAGAAGCGGATAGCATGCCTGAGCGGCGTGCGGGAGAAACGAGTAAACAATGCGGGGTGGGCGATGTTCAATAGATGATTGTGACAAAGCTAAGCACCTCTATAAGCAGCTTGCCAAAAGAAATTCAAGTTACCAAAAGAAATCGAATACCAAAGAATACAACCCCAAAGAAATAAACACAACAAAAATAAAACAATATGGTCAAATAAGTACAAAAGTTACGTACTCTCTACAAATCTTGCCTCTTCCTTGCACAATTCACTTTCCTTTGAACACGTTTAGATTGGAAAATTTTCTCAGATGAAACTTGGAACACTCGGTAACAAATTATTTACATTCTGATTAATGCATACACATTCACATTACATGCATTCACATTCAATGCATACGCATTACTGTATGCACGCAATGATGACACGTTTTTATTAATGAAATATTTTAGGAACACTGTAGTGCCAGTCGCACTGTAGATTAACTACATTAATTTTTGAGACAATTTTTCTTTTATATAGCCCTAACGATTTCTATGTTAATATTGAATGCGTCTGCCAACAATGTTCTGTACTAAAACCGAATTTACTGTCGGATAGATTTCCCCCAGAGCTGATGGCAATCAGCAGGTCTTGCTTTTGCCAAGCTTGGAATATGGACAAGCACACCCATCTCCGCGGTGAACATCTTGGCATCACGCACAAGCCGGGAAGTGTCCTTAACCCTGATGCAGTTCATCTCCGGACACAGATACTACTTTCTAAACTATGTGTCGAGAAGAAAGTAAGTTGAAGGCGTCTATTGCAGACGACGCTAGGCCACCCCTTTTTTTGCTGATGAGGACTGATACATCTTTGGAAGGAAATGTTAAAGTAATAACACACGATACCAATATCTCCGGGAGGCTCAACGGCGAAAAAAAGTATGCGAGATAGCCACCTACTAACAGAAAGTCTTCCGCTCCAAGAAAAAGTAGGAAATCCTGCGCCCGTATCCGATGCTGATACGCTATGGTAAAGGGAAAACGAAGCAGAAGTCTACCGAGAGAAAATTATGGAAATGAAGGACAAGGCTCCACACCGAAGTGTACGAGAACGGTTTCAAGATGGATCTCCGTTTAGTTCATGGGATGCCCGTAACGGGCAATGGCGATTTCAATGACGAAGTTTATTAAAACGCAAATCGTTGATCCCTTGATTATCTAAGGATTGCTTTCATTCCTTAATACTCTAAGGACATAGTTTAGAGTAGTAACTCAAAAGTATGCTTTACTCTGTGATAGGCTCGAGTTGCTTGGAAGCATTTCACCATACAACCGAGGATTTTTACTCTCGAATAATAGCCGTATACCCATAACTATTACTCGTTAACAACTTGTTACTACGAGTCTTTTACCATCAACAGTTTCCAAGATTATCATTTTATCACTATTTCCTGAGCTATTGCATAAAAGTATATCTATTTTTCATGTAACTAAACAGTGTACATCTTGCTTGTTAGCAGACTATACCTAACACGTCGTGAATAGTGTTAAATAAAAATAAAACTTTTTTTATCGGTGATCAGAAGTTTATCTTCTGAACTTTATTTATTATCTGCAATGCCGGCCTTATTATGGCTTATTGGATCCCAGGGCAAAATATTAATTTATCTTCAAAAACGGAGTTTATAAAATTACATCCACATAAGGGTCAGAATCATTACTGCATGAGTTTTTGGAACAAGAAATTAATTTACCCAGAAAAGACAATTTATCTAAATAAAACACAGAAAATAATTTTCATTATTTAATAAACCAATGTATCTTTGCTAAGGAAACTATTTTACGATGCGGTACCTTTTCAAAAATATAGCTGTTTTCATGCAGGTAGTTTAATATAAGTATTTGGGGAAATTAAATGAAGCGAAATAAACAAAATTTACTACTTCTTTGACACCTTTTCGTGAGATTACTAGATTTTGCCACCTTTTTCCTCGTTTTTTTCCTTTAGCCACTTTTTCTCTACTCTTTTCTACGTTTTCAAACGATTTGGGTAGAAAAATGTATTTTTTCTCTTCTTGAACAGCATTTTAAAATCTTATTTAATCAGAAGTCAACAATATTAAATAATTATTGAAAGGTCATGTAAGTAAACCAACAGTAATTTTTATCCTAGCAACAATCGTCAATATTCAGCTGTAAAGACAAATTTAAATTTCAACAGTGTTGCTGCAACAGTTAAACCCTTTCCCGCTGGATTTAAAGTTCTGCTAAACAGGCAAATCAGGACATTTAAATGAGTGTGCAGAAATCCACTTGCCTGTGACCTGAGGAAAATGTTTACTCATGCCATTGTGCCGCCGTCAATAATAAAAGAGAACTGGAAGTGCTTGTGGATCGGAGGGGAAAGGAAAGGGGAGTCAGGGGAAGTTGCTTGTGCCCACGCGGGCAAGTGCTCGTGCTGGTACGTTCCGCTGACGCGCCTGCGAAGTACGTTCTACTGCACGTTCTGTGGGAAAAATGCGTTCTGTCAGTACTGGCAATTGTTCAACAGTTTTCTATCTCGTACAGTGTTTGATAATGCTATGCGTCACCTCTTACAGACTCTATAAAGAAGAAAATGTTGGTGCAAAATGATAGTGTATTCTAGAAACTGAGTTCATGTAAGTGGTTTAAGCCTTAATACAGTTGTTTCAGCAGCATCTTTTTGGCACCTTTTTGTATGTATTTTCAGAACCTTTTTCACCCTTTTTTACCCTAATTTGCACTTCAAAATCCTTTCCCTAATCATTACTAAAAATTATTCACTGTGCAATATATACCCAGATTAACTAATATCGCACAGTGTCATATAAATATTTTATTAAACAGAATTATGTATTTTGCAAATATTACTTCCTAATGCAGGTAGTTCATAAAAAATTAAAACAGCTAAATTACACTTAAGAGTGTCGAGCAATACATGAAATAAAACTTAAAACTTTAAACTTAATACTTTTACAGTTGCAAAAATACTGGACCAACAGAAATAAATTGGACACACTCATGTTCTCAACATACAAATATGCTCAAAATCACACAACTGAAATGGCGGAAAGGCCGTCAGGATCCGATGCTCATACGAGCACTAGCCGATGACCTCATCGCTAAGGATGATAGGGCGGAAAGCCCAAAAGATCTTTGCTTCACATCTTGCAAATGGCAGAAGGTGCAGATCGCCCCCTCCCGACCATTATCTAGTACACGTACCCTTACAGAAAGCAATGTATGCTTTATTTTAAATATCCCTTTATATCTTCCGTCCGTTCCGCATCGACCAAGTGCTAGCTATGTTCTACATTATTATTAATTGATTGATTAGTGATTCCGGACGCATCAACGGCTAAGGTCGTTAGTCCCGTAAGCGTAGTGCATGATGTTTTCCTCTGCGGAGGTGGTGGTCTTCCTGCTGGATGGCGAGATCCAGCGCCGACCTACGTCGGGTAGCGCACCAGCGTGGCAGCACCCCAGCCGGGACAAGCTCTACGTTCCCGACTTGCCTCCCCACATGTGTGATAGTGTAGTGCCTGAAAGTGTGTGCGTAAGTAAGGAATGAGGATAGAGCAAGAAAGGGGAAGCGGCATTCTCCTGGTGTTGTCGGAGAAACCACGGAAAACTACCGACCAGAGCCGCCGGCCGCTAGAATTCTCCTCAAGACCGCGGCTGAACTCGACCCAGCTATCTAGCTAGTAGCGAAAATGCCGCCACCGTCCACCAGGCACCCGCTAGTGGGTAGACCGGTGTGTGGGTGGGCACCGGATCTCACCATCCAGCCGGGGATAAACACCACCTGCTTACGGGACTCATTACCCCAACCGTTGACGCGCCGGGAAACATGCAACAGTCAATCAACCAACATGCAGTTTTTTCATCACTTCCGCTCAAGATGCAGCATGATACTCGCATTTACGAATTCCCTACCTACTTAGACTGGGAAATGAAAGTATGGGTCCGATACTCCATTTTTCAAAGGGAAGCCATGTCAGTGATCTTATTCCAATGTTAAATAACTTTTTTATAATAAATTGCTAAACAAAAAGAATACAGGGGCTTTGATTTTTCTTTAACTGGAATGAAGTAAATTAAAAAAGTAGTACTCGATAGTACTATTTGTAAACGTATTACAGTTACTTAGCATAATAATATTTTGATAAAGCTAACATTATAACTATAATCAGGGCCTTATTTATGGCGGAACTCGGTAAAACGGCGTTCTCCGGTACCACGAGAACAAAATAGGATTTTAGAGATTCATAATGATTATTAATTTGGAGCGAGACCTAAAATTTATAAATCAAGAACTCACTATATTTAACCTTTTTATGAAGAGAAATTGAATGGCTTGTTTATTAAGCTACGCTTATTTTTACATTAACGTCAGGAAGTCATGAAACTGTATTCTAATCGTATATATAAATCTAAAAAATAAAGATACCGTAGGAACGTACAGCATTCGTGATGTACAAGATACTGTTCTCACACTGACATCTTATTTAAATTTACTAGAAAATCCCAGTCACGTTTGTTACTAAATGTTACTAAAGAAGTAATTTAATAAGAAATTACTTCTTTAACACCGCTTCATTAGACTTCGTAAACAAAACGAAATTGTACGTGAACACGTGACATTAAAATTGAAGATGTAGTTCGTAAGAGCTCATTTTAGAGGTTACGAAATTGTTGGATTGATGGAATAGATTTATTAGGTTTTTTCTTTCGACCGTTTCTGTAAACATCAGAGACCAGAATATGTAAGTCACGTTTGCCTCCATACTTTACCATTCGTTCACCGTACTTTATCCGTGCGTTTTCACATGTTATTGGTAGATATTCGTTTATGGAAGCATCGTTGCATTCAACATGTAACGATAAAGGTCTGGCTCTATTATATTCAAATAAGAAATGTAATTTGTTTCAAGAGTCGTCTTACCACACACGAAGTCGAAAAGCTTGTGAAAGTGCTTTTGTGCAGAAGCTACTTCTGCTGTGGTTGTGGTGCCCATCCTCTTATAGCTATCTGCTCTGCGACAAGAGCCGTGCGTGGCCGGGAAGGGATGTGCAGACGGAGAGGGAGTCGCTGAACGATAACCTCTTTGAGCGAATGTTGATGAACGCCGAGTCGCATACCGCGAACATATTGTGTTTGTAGCAATGGCTATCTCTTTCCTTGAAATGTCACATCCTTCATTATCAGAAGGACAATATAAAAAGTTGGTTTACAGAATTATACAGGGAGTCTCACCAACTATTGGTCACTCTCGTAACTTCTAAACTGTTCGCGAAATCGACTCTCAATTTTCGCTCAACAATGCGGAGTTAAGGGGCAAGTGATATGGTGAAGAGATATTGTTTGAAATATTTTGTTTTCGACAAATTTAATCTTTTATTTTGGAAATGGAACCATGTATTTTTCTCACTAGCAATAGATACCAGGTCATAAAAAGAGGAATACAATAGTGTATCATATGTTAATATTTTGATAGTATTTTGTGCATAAAATTATAGTTTCTGACCTGAGATTTTAAATTAAACGTGCAATTTTTCCTGTAGCTGCCGTCGCAACTGTCGCTTTTGGCGAACGTGACCTTCGCGGCGCCACGAAGGCAAACTTCCTCAAAGGAGACAGTTGAAAGGGTCTTGTATATTTAATTTAAAACCACATGACGGAAAGTACAATTTTATTCTCAAAATACTATCAAAATATTAACAAATGTTACATCATTGCATTCGTTTATCTATTGCTAGTTCATGGTTCCATTTAAAAAACTAAAGATCATTAAATTTCTTGGAAACTAAAAATATTTCGAACAATGTCTGAACTGCACATTATTTGCTCCATGAAACCACATTGTTGAGTGAAAACTACATTTCGGTGTCAGGAACCGTTTAGTTATTATAGGGGTGGCCTATAGTTGGTGGGACTCCTGTATATAAAAACAGACAAGTGTAGAAAGCAAATGTAACAATGTAGTGTGAAATAAAGTCATGGATCAGTAGTTTACAAATGTGTTCTCATTACTAAATATGCTCAAAATTTTCCCCAGTTTTACTGAACTTAGAACACAAATAATTACCAATGATTTATAATGATGATTGCGCAACTGGAATGAGAACAATTTGGATCCTGTCAATCTGATGTACACTGGACTATTGCACTTCTTCGTTCATCTTTAAAGATGTGTTTCAAGGGATAAGATTCATCAGTGTAATGACTGGTCGTACTAGAATTAAAATAGATACAATTTTTCTCATAAATGAAGATAACAAATTTGTTTTGTAATCTGAAAATGCAGGCAACCAGAGTCATGTCTCCGAAATTTCATATGGCATATATTAAATTAGTATTTGTTTACAACCTGGTAGCAGAACAATACAATTTACATATTTCAACTAAGAATAGTAATACAATGTAATTTTAAAGCATTTTAAGACAATAATATAATAATAACAGCATTACCTCTACATTTAATGACTGTCTAGCACGGAACTTTTAACTA
Source organism: Gryllus bimaculatus (assembly GCA_017312745.1). Lineage (NCBI taxonomy): Eukaryota > Metazoa > Arthropoda > Insecta > Orthoptera > Gryllidae > Gryllus > Gryllus bimaculatus. The sequence continues at coordinate 10,250,247 of BOPP01000016.1, forward strand.
AAATATACACTTCACTTCACTACACTTCATTTCACTACATTTCACTTCACTACACTTCACTTCACTTCTCTATTTCTCTATTGCACTACACTTCACAACACGTCACGACACTCCAATTCAACTACTACTTTAAATATAATTGTATATTTAATAAACCAATGCATTTAATAGTGTTTATCATAATACTAATAATAAAAATAACAATTATAATACAATTATAACTAAAATCATAACTATTTTAATAAGCCTAACTTACTAACTAATACACATGTTTGCGGTAAACTCCGCAAAGATAACGCCACCTCCCGCTACAAAAATAAGCACTACACTTTTGGGACTAATGATCTTATCAGTTGACGCGTCCAGAAACGCTTATCAATCAATCATTGGGCTACTCCCGATTCTGAGTTTATATTTTCCATTTTGTCCACATTAAAGATTGGTCGTATTATTATAATTATAATTCTATAAATTTTTTTATGTAATTTATTATATATTATTAATTATTATTATTATTATTATTATTATTTATTTCGCGAATTGGCCATCATAAGGATCCTTGTACTACGTGCAGCCCTTGGGGCTCAGGCTTGATTATTGGGGTAGGTGCACGTTACTATTCTGTATTAAATGCTGATTCATGCATTTTTATACTCTAAGGTCGTTAGCCGTGGGGAATGGGATGAAATTATGATGATAATGGTGATGATGAAGATAAATATACACACAAACATACAGAGACACACACAACACAACCATTCTCGAACCACACGGTTACATTTATCCCATAGCAAGTGTACGTATGTGACTTTTGGGGGAGGGGGATCAGCATTCTACGCAGAATCAAATTGTTATCCCCCAGGGTTGCTAGTCCTGGGGGTATTAGATATGGTTATAGAGATAATGAAGGGAGAATGGGTAACAGAACATACACAAATACATCCACGCTAGAGGCGGGACGCGATCCTTCCGTCCGAGATAGTGACGGCACTGTTGCCTTAGCGATCTCAGCTCTCCGGTTTATTATTATTATTATTATTATTATTATTATTATTATTATTATTATTATTATTATTATTATTATAATAATTATTATTTATTATGGTTGTTGTGTTGTGTGGTTTTGTTGGTTGGTTGATGATGAGATGATGTTATCGTGCCTTGGTGTCTGTTTTTGTGTTTGCAGGTTGCGCTTATCTCTTGCAGGCCCTGCCGCCTTCACTCTGCGCAATGCGCGAGCGGGGCCTGGAGCCTCCGTCGCAGACGAGCGCGCTGGCGCGTTCTCTGAGGCGGCATCGGCGGCGGCGGCGGGGCGAGGTGCGGCCGTGGGGCCGGCGCGGGCCTCGGGCGGCGGGGCGGGGGCGGGGGGTGCGCCGGGCGAGGCGCCGGGAGACAGAGCATCGCCCGCCGAAGCACACCTGATTGGACGGCCGGTGGGCTCCAGGGGCTCGCGCGCGAGGAGCGACGAGGCTACGAATCTTTAAGTTTCCGACTAACAGTTTGGGAAAATTAGCGGTAAAAGAAAATTTTACCGAACTTTCAAAGAAAAAACTGAAAAAATTTTGGAGAAAAATTGAAATCAATCAATCAACATCTGGCTTATCCTCTGAAATATCACGGTATGTAGTAGAGGGATCACTGACTTTGAAACACAATGGGAAAAAACTAGAACCTCAAAATGTCCATGCTAATAGTTAGTTAAGGAAATAACGCGGGTAAAATAAAATTGGAGAACTTTCAAGAAAAAAAACCTGAAAAAAATTTGAAAAAAATTGAAATCATTTCGTGGTTCTTCTCTCTCTGAATCACGATGTAAGTGGTAGGATCACTGTACTTGAAACTTATGGAGGCAAACGAGAACAAGAAGACCCAATTCGATTCTACTAATATATTAAGGAAATCGAACGCCGTAAAATAAAAAATTGAAGAACTTTCAGAAAAAAAAAAAAAACTGAAAAAAAAATTGAGGAAAATTGAAAAATCATCGCTTTCTTTCTCTCTGAACATGACCGTATGTAGGTTAGAGTCACTACTTGAATTTAAAGTGGATGAGCAACCTAAGAAAGAAGAAGAAACCTCAATTACTGATATTGCCATCTAAGAGTTTGTGTTGAAATACGGGCGTAGGAAAAATAAAAGATTTAAAATAAAATTGAAGAACTTTCAGAAAAAAACATGAAAATATTGAGAAAAATTGAAGAATCAATCGCTTCTCTCAATCTGAAATCACGACGTAGTAGGGTAAGATCCTACGAGAAAGACCAATGGAAGGCAAATCGAAAACTTCAGTCCGGACTAACAGTTTTCGGAAATACACGTAAATAAATTGAATAAATTCAAAAGAAAACTGAAAAAAAGATTGAGAAAAAAATGAAAATCATATAGCTTCTCTATTCTGAAATCACGATATGCAGGGGGTAGAGGAATCCGGCTTAACGGAGACTCAATGATGCAAAAACTAGAACTTCAAGTATCCGATTAAACTATAGGTATAGTTAGGAAATACGCGGTAAAAATAAAATGGAAGAACTTTCCAAAAAAAAAAAAACAATGAAAAAAAAATTGGCAGAAAAATTGAAAATCATCGCTTTACATTTCTCCTCTCTCTCCTGAAATTTCACGGTATGTAGGAAAGACACTACGAGAAAGTCAAATTGAGTGCAAGAATGAAACAGAAGTGACTTCAATGCCGACAATAAATTTGGAAAAAATTTGAGACGCGTAAAATAAAATTTGGTGAACAGAATATGTTTTTTTCCAAAGAAAAAAAAAAAAAAAAAAAAAAAACACGTGAAAATATTGGGAGAAAATTGAAAAAATTTTCAATCGGCTGTATCTCCTCTGAAATTGACCGTATGTAAGGTAAGAGAGTTAGACTACTATTAAAGACGTCGGTCATGGAGCAAGACTAAACCTCAATGGCGGGAGGAAGGGCGTGGGGGAGCGTCGGGCGGGGTGGGGGTGTGCGGGGCGGGTGTGGGGTGAGGTAGGGGGCGCATTATACCTCCAGACGCCCCGTTTTTAATTATGTGTATTCTGTTTTTATGGTTTGATTGGTGGCTTGGGCGGGCACGACGGCGGCGGCGGCGGCGGCAGCGGCGGGGCGGCGGCGGCTGCCGCCTCCCGCAGGGCCCCCAGGAAGTAGCACGCGGCTCGGCGGCGGCGGCGGCGGCGGACGCGGACGCGGCGCCGACGTCGCTTCCGCACAGCGCCGCAAGCATCCGCACCCAGCGACCTCGGCCGCTTCGCGTCGGATCAGGACGAGTCGTCCACACCACACGTGCTCCGTCCGCGAAGACGTCTTCCGACCGGACGGGCGTCCTGACGTCCTGACGGGCGTCTTTCGAAGGGTCGTGCCCTAACGCCTTCGGCAGGTGCGTCGTTGGCACGATTTTACAGCGATTTTCTTTTGTACGGCGTTTACAGCGTGGGCAATTTTACACCGTTTTTATACGTATACATACTTTTGCAATATGACAATGTGCATTGAACCTCACCAATTGTGTCTTCTATTCTATGACCAAGTGCAGGCGCAGTTCCAGATTCTGTTTACAGGAAACCGATCTAATAACATTAAAAATAGTCCTTGATCTTTCTGATACGTAAATTACATGCCAATATCTCAGGAAACAGTTTTTTAAGTCCAAAATATTTAATTCAGTATTGTACAATTGTTTATTATTTCGTTTCTAACAAATTATAATTGTAGGGCCGTATTCACATCCAAGCAAAACAAGCCGCTGCTTAGGGGCCGCCGTTCACGAGTAACGTAGCCCCGCGCCCCTGAAAACTCGTCAAATATTTGGGGGAAAATCATTAGAATGTATGTACAAAATAACTGTTGACGAAATAATCTACTGCATTAAAAATGTATTATATTATGATTATTTTTTAGTTAATTAGGAGAACTTTTTTCAGAGGAAAGGAGTCCCTACTACGATTTTGTATTTAGGAGCCCTGGAGTACAATATTCGGATAGGTTACCTGCAAAGCACAGTGCGAGAAACGTTTTCAATGAGTGGTTTGCTCTGTAACGCGGAAGCTATGTAATCTTGTCCCTGGTCTACCATGTTTTAATTCCCTATTTTGTTGGTTGCAAAATGAAGATTGAGATTCATTTTTGCATCACTTCAAAATCCTAATGTGGCCCTTATTACCTCTATAAAACCTTTAGAGATATGTTGTTGTTTTTCAAAATTATTTTCTTTACCATTTGGCAAAATTATGGCGTTCAAACTCTGGAGGTGCTAAGACACTGCTGAACTAGCAAGAGAGAGGAATACAGCATTTTTCAAACTGATTGCAATTATCGTTTGAATTGAGTCGCGTTGGCTTCAACCACATGGGACAGAACTGAACATAACACGCTGTTTAAAGATAACATATCTTCTTGTTTGTTCTTTAATCCCACTGCATGTGAATTTGTACCACTGCATGTGTAGCAATTTTCAAACGATTTCAACAAAACAAGATCAGGCAGTCCGATTCATAAAGCACACGTAATACACCGCATTTAGTGTACTTAATTGCTAACAAATTACAAAAAATTGTTAGAAAATATACAAAGCAAGGAGTATCAAATTACGTTTTCACTTTTGTTTTGTTCTTGAAAGATAATTTACCAATTGTGATTACTTTCATGTTAATCCCAACTAGACACTGTTTTTTATCAGTCGAGCCCAGTTGAGCAGCGTAAATAAATATAATATTGCTTTCAGCACACTTTATGATTAAGTACGAAAACAATATACGGTGCAAATCCATACATACAATCCATCAGATGAAGATGTTTAACTTTAGGAAATATAGTGGTGCTACAACAGCACACACGTTCTTGCAATTTTTACAACAGCTACGCAATATTATACTGTTACGTGAACTTTCTAATGTGTTCCTAACCAGTAATATTTTTTCTCCGTGCGAAATACAAACTGAGGTCCTTGGAGTCCCAAGGCACGTTACCATTACATCATCACTCGCACAGCTGTACTGAGAATTCCTGAAGCTTAAAAGTAGTTCCTTCCCCTCAATTATTTTTAACTCATGTAAATTTCGAAAATCCAATCTAATTCTTTAGAACTTATTTCGTAAAGTAAAAATACCTAACATCAACATTGTATTTTTATAACGTTATTTTTTGAATGTTTTGAAAATACATAGAGTTTGCCGAAATGGGACCAATACTGTTTTCTTACCGTTCTTTGTTACATGTGGGGGGGGGTTAAAAAATTGTATGTGACCTCATTTCAAGACTCTTTTAAAAGACATAATTCATTGGGAAAAATATCTATCTCCAAAATTCTAGTTTTAGAAAGACGACGACAATATTTTAAATCTTTGCAATTTTTGACAATTTATAGATTTCAATGACAATTAGACACTACGGGTCATCTTTACGCTACACGAGGAAAAAATTAAAACCAACAAATGGACACATTTTGAGAAAATTTTAAAAATGTTGTTGGGGCTTGCTGTAGAGTCAAAATAATCCAAATGTATTATAGGAATAATACCTCCAAAATATTTACACTACTATTGTGTTATGAATTCAATTTTAAGACGCCCTGGCATTGCTCTGGAACTGCGCCTGTTCAATTACGCTGTTGGTATTTTCTGTACTGACATTTTCTACCAAAAAGAAACATTTCCCCCAGAGTTATGTTTTCTATAAAAAGCAATTTCTCAAAATAATATAAGCAGATAATGATTCTGTAGCAGAACCGCGTAGAAACAATCCTTGCGCTAAGCATGCGCCGAAATTTTTTAAAGCTGCGCCGCCTCTATAATTGTCGGCTCCCTCCGGATAGTCTGCCGTTAACTTCCCCTCCATCTCTTAAAGTGTTTTCGCAACGCGTTTGATATCGGTGGCAGTTTATAATCTTAAAACACGATTGCACCTCATGCCTAGGACCTACAGCAAGACATAATTTCTATGTTGTTAGAATAAAGGGAATTTTGTCATTTTTTGTTATGTCGGAGTTTTGTTGCTTAGGCAGTTGAAAAGGACAGAATCTACAAACTACACCACTAATCTATAATTAAAATGGAGTGTATTTAATATTTTTTTAGAATATTCTCTGATCACACAAAATTATAGTTTTACTTTTCTTCAAATTATTGTATATTCGTCAATTTCCTTAATCCGAACACAATCGACCTGTCGGTGACAAGGTCTATCGTGCTCTGTTGTCCAATCGCCACCTCGTGGACGGACGAGTGTTGAAGTGACGCTTCCCCTATGCTTCGCGAGGCAAGTGCCTTCCTGGATGTTTTCTACTACGCGCAACAGCTATAGAAGCCTCAAAATGAATGTTACAAACTTCTAGGGCATGCAGAGGGGCCAAACATGCTTTGTTTGGCCAAGGAACACATTGTGGGAAATTGCAAATAATAGAGTTACATTCATTTACCTATACTTGCGATATTTGCTCCTGAATTTTAGGCAATCTCGCATGCGCAGATGTTCGGCAGGTACATAGAATCTCCTTGGCTGCATCAGATCGTGACCTACCGAACTTCTGTGCGCATGGAGTTGCCGAAAAATAGGGGCAAATGTTTCGTGTAAGGTGTCTGAAAATAAATATTACAAATTTCTATGGTCTTTAGAGAGGTAATAACTGTTTGCCAAGGAACATGTAACAGAAAATATAACTCCATTATATGCAGTTTCTTAGAGAATGTTTATTGGGAAACACTGATAGTTTTTGTCTCCTTGCACGCCCTACAAGTTTGTAGCATTTATTCTTTTCACGCTGTGTAGATGCATAGAACTCCGTTATATGAAATGTCCAATTACATGTTTATTGGCACAAAGTGAACATTATCGATCCATCTACTTACCCTAAAAGTGTATAAATTATTTTGTGAGACAATCCTTGTTGAGTAACGACACAAATCCTTGCCACTGCTTCAGTAATGGCCACTTCAAGCACAAGATTTTAAAACTAAGATTTGGAGGTGTCCCTCTCTGTTCAAATTTGAATAAAGTAAAGATTATGACTCCTAAGGATGAGGATTAGAAGATAATTTATTTATTTCCCTTTATTTTATATTTAAACAATAATCTAAAGACATCTTATATTGGCATGGCAGTGATTTAACATAAACCAGTACTTCTTTGGTCTTTAATGGTTTCAAACATGTTTAGGAGTTTAATCATCGTTTAATCGTTACCAAAACTTTGCAATTTTCAAGTGGCTCTATTGGAACAAATTGGGGCGTGTAAATAAGTTAATTCAAAATAGAAAAAATTATAATTGGCCATTTTTAGAGATCTTTCCCAAAAGGAGTATGCTACTCACACTTTAAGTTTCACCAGATGGATTTAGAACTCAAACCTAAAGGTCTTGAGAGAACAACGAAAATGTTTTTTGCTGTGGCCACTACTTTTTCTTTTACTCTATTTATAATAAACGAAATAAGATGGACCATGGAAAAATCTATTGACGCTGTTTATTTCATACTCTGTGAAGTCTCCATCAACTGCAACAGCTTCTCTAAATTTTGGAACTCATGTCTTTGAATATCGACTGAAATATATATTCTGGTGACACTATTTTTGAATTATGATAATACGTTAATGTCAACAAACTGAATGTAAATAATTGATTTGCAATATTTGTTATGTATTTTATCCTAATTCACTCTCTGATACTAAATAGGCACATCATATAAATAGGAAATCTTATAAATAAGTCTGAATGGACTTGGGACCACGGAACTAAATTGTGTAAGACACTTACGCGCAAAATATAATTATTAAAAAAAAGTATGATACAAACGTATAAAGAAATTCTGTTTAAATCTACAAAAATTGTGGTTCTAAAACATATTTAACTTGTGACCCAGGGATATAGCATAAAGAATTGTTCAACAGCTAATGATAACATTTTAACATTTTTCGTCATTGTGATCTCCCTTTCGAAATACTAAAGAGACATTGTGTTCTGCAAAATATCGAATTTTGTCATTTATATTCTAAAGAAATGAAATATTCTTCCCTAGGCTTTAATAAACCAGGCTCCACTATCGATTCCTCTATAACTGCAGTTAGACACACATATTGCAGAAACTTTTTTTTTTATCTGTACCGCTTAAAGTAGACCGTGGTTAATAGTTGTTTGTCAGGAATATTTTTAGTGCAAAACTTGAAAAACAAATTCAGAGGGTGCTTTTCATACGTAATTTCACTGGTGGTTTGAAAACTGAAGATCAATTCGATCAAGATCGCCTAGCGACGAGCGGACTTATCTGAGAAATTTCAAAACATGAGCGTAATGTGGTTAAACGATTTCACGAATAAACGCCATAAATCGATTGAATAGTATGAACATAATGTTAAAAATACCAATAAATATGTCTTGCTGGGTTGATTCAGACGCTATATTGACTGAAGTTTCTGCCATGGATGGATAATATTTCTTTCTTTTCCAAAACAGTTGAACGCCATCTGTGGTAGGATGCGTAACGATAGCAAAAGGTACAGAGTGAACTTTTGGGTTTTACGCGCCCGTGATTGGTTTATTTTGTTTATACTTTGGTTTAACGTACTATAAAACGCTATTGGCCGCATTGAAACTAATAATTCATGAGTGGAATAGTCACTAAGAGACTATCCGAAATGGACCTAAGGGCCACCTGGATTCATGTTCGGAAAGTACGATGGGGTTCTTTTCGAATAATTGTTTCCAGAAGAGCGATACTTTATCGTGAGAGACCCAGGTAGATCCCCTCAATAATAAATCAATCAATAAACTAAACTCCGCACTATGAATATTCTGTCAATGTTTTCTGAACTCAACGAATGAGCCGTATTTCAGTTATTTGTCCAATTGTTTAACACTGGTCTGGTTTTTCTCTCCCCCCCCAAGAATATGCGCGAATGTCCGTGAAAAGTGGAAGAAAGGAGGCTCATATATCAGTAATATCCCTATATGCCCCGTACGACGTCGGGAAGGGTAACAAATAAAATAGTAGAATTCACGTTATCAACATCAGCTCAATAAATTCCGAACTAAATCACAGATCTAAATCCTTTTTCAACGTTTTCCTTCCAAAACCTGGCGTGAATATTGAGGTTACATACCTTTTGGGACCACATGTATATTTACTTTCTTTTAATGGGAAAATTAATTTTTTAGGTCAAAACTGATTTCATATTAAAACAAATTAATGGCAAAATGGAGTGCTATCAGCAGTCGACAAGCGCCCTCTTATGTCTTAATTATTTTTAGTTCTTTATTGCAATGTAATCCGACTTTCTAGGAAATGCTGAAGTGTAATGTGCTTCGATCAATGCTGTTTACAGTATATGACCGCTTCCTGAGATTGTTTTTTATACTATTTCACAGCATTCGTTTTAATTTGAAATTAAGCATAATGTGCGTAAGTTCCAAATAAAAATCGTTCTATGCCACTTCTCGCTGTCTATAGAAAGTTTTATATCCAAATGCCCCCATAAATTGTATTATTTTTATAAATAGTATTATTTACAGACACATTTTTGTAGTTTTGTTGTTAATTATGTATTAATGTCTAATATTGTAACTTTCTTTGTCTGAAAATTACACATTTAACTTTTAATCTCTCTTTTACTTTTCATGACAAAATATAAGCAGAGTTAAACATAAACAAATATACTCAGTGAATGTAAATCAGAAAAACATGTAATTTGAACTGTTATTGTGTTAAGAAGGAAAGTGGCTAGAATTTAAATTTTTGTATCACATTTTACTGTATTCTTATGATTATTACGAAATATATTCTGTATATTACTAAAGAAACTAAACCTTGATTATTTTTTTCAATGCTTTGCGATGTGTATTCAGAGATTTAAAATTATACTTGAGATGTGTTCCCTATTATACATTTTCATCTTGTTTCAAACAATTTTATTCCATAAAATATTACGCTGTCAATTCTAACACTAGAACGTGAAAACGGAGCCAATGTTGACCTCCAAAACATAATACCATTAAATTGAAATGATTTGCAGGCAATAAAAATTATGATTTCCATATATCTGTTATTGCATTTCTATTTCGTATAAATCAAAAATGTAGAATGCCCAAGGTAAAGGGGTAGAAAAAGAGCTTAATTATTTATATCATCACTTATGATTATGAGGATTGAAGGAAGAATGTTTTCTTGTTCTACTGCATTGGGCTCTCCAAATCGAAACTTACTCTAAATGACATCTTTCAAAAATAAAACGACATTTACAGTTAATTGTAATAAAAAGACGAAATGTTTACCCAGTTGAGAGTAGCTCAGAGCCGTAATGCCAGCTCTCTGCAGCTATTCTGACTGCGTAATTTCTAGGGTTCGAGACCTGGCAATCGCGGAATTTCGACCTTAGTTAGATACCTAGGTCGAATCTAGTTAATTCTGCACGGAAGACAATTCGATGTCTCACTGCTCTTGTTGCTAGTTTATTTGGTCTCTCCAATCAATAACACGCGAATTCCCGAGCAGAATTAATAAACAAATGAATCTTTGAGTTATTTGTCAAAGAGTAATGTTCAGCGATATCTTCATGATTATTTTAATGACCTTTTGGCAAGCTTAGAATTAATGCAATGTCTTTCAAAAAACCTTATATTTGCTACTTCTACCTCTCACTTTACTGAATTATTTTTATATTACCTTCTTCTGTATCCGCAGTAGCAAGATGCTTACAAAAAAACAAAAACGAAACAACTTCTGATCAGACAATCTGTATGCTCTGCCGAGTCACGTGCTCTCGCAAACACGAGAGCAAATAATATAAATGAAGTAGAAGTTCCAGAGATAACATGTTCTTTACATGAGATAAGATACAAAGCAATTAATCAGTTGTTCGTATGATTTGTGTAGACAGTCTTCGGGGAAAATTCCTAAACAACTGAACTGCGGCTAACGGATACTATGACAATCATGTGTTTTACCACTGGCAGCGGATCCACGCTGATTGCAATCCTGCTTTTCCTATTTGCGACAATCCAAGGTAAGGACAATCGTATAGTATATATAATTTTAAAAATCAAGGAATTGTTTTTATAGCAAGCCTCATTAATTAACGGCTTTTATATTGATATAAATAGTATTAAATTCATTACACAGTATACAAAATAGTTTTCAATATAAAATGTGTATAGTACGGTTTTACGTGATTTTCCGAGGACTCATAGCAAAGCATGCACATTATTTTATATCTTCTGATTGATTCAATTCGATAATTCATGAATTATTTTTGGTATTATTTTAATTGTTAATGCTTCATTAATGAAATTTAATATTGTAGTTCAACATTTTTACAAAATAATAATAGACATCGAGAATAAATTCAAATCGATTTCACAAGATGTGATGAACACACAGGAAGTACAGAACACCCCGGGTGTGGTTTGCCTTGTTTGTCTCAGCGTGATTTAGTTCGCCAGGGAGTGAGAGAGTGGTTTTGCTAGTAGCTCAATTGATGTTGATTACGCCGTCACGTGCAGATAGCTCAAGGCCGCTGGAGGAAGATTATTCGCGCGCTCTCATCACAAACTTTCCCTCTCGACCCTTGCCACCAATCACATCTCTATTTAAGAACACGTTGAATACCAAAAATCGTCAGATACCAGTGGCGTATAAACATTGGACAAACACATATTTTTCTTTACAGTATCATTACCTGATTTGTCACGAAGTTGGTGGACGTTATCAATCGAAAAATGCAATTACTTATTGTGTGGTAGGCAATTCGGTACGATCGTTCGTAAATTCGAGAAGACCGCATTTTGGTCGTTGTTCAAAGCATCATCTCAACACATGTTCATCTCAACACATTTAGGGCTCCCCAGTATGGTGTTTATTTTGAGAAGAAATGGTGATTATTATAATGTAAGATAGAGGTAAATAATGAGAAGAAAGCTTCAGGAACAGAGAAAAATGGATAACTCGAAGGACCCATGTCGCGAGCCCGTTTTGTCAATCACAAATACCACACGGAGTGACCAAGTCTTGAACACCGGAACGCAAAGGTGAAACATTCGACGCTTTCCTACGGGTTGTTTCATTCGTCAAGAGACATTTTAGGTGTCAAAATGAAACAGAATAACACATTCATACCCTGAAGATACAAAAAAGGCTGGTACACTAGCCTAAAATCGTGTAGCGATCCCGCTAACACGCAGAAGGGCCGCAACACGACGTGACTCGACTAATGTCTGAAGTAGAGCTGGAGGAAACTGGCACCATGAGTCCTGAAGGGCTGTCAATAAACTCTAAGAATACGAAGGAACAGCACGTTGCAAGGCATTCCAGATATGCTCTATAAAGTTCATGCCTGGGAATTTTGGTGGCCAGTGGATGTGTTTAAATTCAGAAGGGTGTTCCTGGAGCCACGCTTTAGCAATTCTGGACGTGTGGTCTGTCGCATTGTCCTGCTTGAATATTCCCAAATTCGTCGGGTGGGTGAATGGACATGAATGGGTGTAGGTGATCAGACAGGATACTTACGTACCCTGATAGAGGCGTATCTAGACGTTTCAGGGATCCCCCATCACTCCAACTACACACGCCCCATACCATCACAAAGGCTCCACCAGCTTGAACAGCCCCCGTTGACATACAGAGTCCATGGATTCAGGAGGTTGTCGCCATACTCGTACACGTCCATTCGCTTGAAACAATGTGAAACGAGACTTTTCAGACCAGGTAACGTGTTTCAAATCATCAATGTCGATGTTGACGGGTGAAGGCGAGGCGTAAAGCTTTGTATCGTGCAGTCATGAAGGGTACACGAGTAAACCTTTAGCTCCGAAACCCCATATCGATAATGTGTCGTTGAATGATTCGCAAGCTGACACTTTTTGTTTGCCCAGCATTGAAATCTGCAGCAATTTGCCGAAGGGTTGCACTTCTGCCACGCATATAAATTCTCCTCAGTCATCGTCGGTCCCGTTCTTGTACGATCTTTTACGGCCGCAGCGATGCCGAAGATCTGACTGATGTCACTGTCCCTTGATTTCAAACCGATATTTTAATTATGGGGTACTTTACATAAAATCCTTGACATTTTCAAAAAAATTGCGCTTTCGGTTTTTAATAAATTTTGTTGTTGGATATTCTGAAGGATGTTTAAGAGAATGGTGCCGGTCTCATGTCGGTTGAAAACTCAGATTTTTCGAAGAAAAGAAATGTCGGCGTCTTCCTAGAACTAAAATATTAAAGATAAAGTTTGTTTTCCTTTAATGAAATCTATTCCTTAAAGATAGGCTTTGAAATAATGTCAAGTACAGTTTTTCGAAAATTTGAGTATTTTTTGGGTAATTTTGAATCAAATATAAGTAATATTTGATTTTTGTTTACACATTTTTTTCTCAAAAATGGATTCATCATCATCTCATGCAAGCAATCATCTTAGGCCGGCGGGCGAACGAAACTGAAAGGAAGACGGGGTGTGCTGTGACGGGGGGGGGACAGGGGGGAAGGTAGACAGAAGCAGAAAGGGGCGACACGAGGATGTATATACATCACTTTCATTTTATACTGCATAAACAAATCATTCCTTTTTCTAACAGAACAGGGCTGCTCAAACGCGCGCCAGACGGCCCGCGGTGGTCCGCTGCAATTGCCCGCGTGCACTCGTCTTTCACTAGATCCGATTGCACCCGAGCGCCTTCCCGCCCCAACCGTTGGGCTGACTCGACCCGACGCGCAGTGGGCTACACTGGTTATCCGCAGGTGGCATGTCCCCACCAAGGCCTATTGTTTTCGTTTACCTCCATTTATTTGGCAAAATTGATGTAAATATTAATTTATGTTCAAATTGTATAATTGTTTACACAATAATATTGTATAGTATTATATCTACAGTACCCTCATAAAATAATATACAATATAATAACAAATATGTGTATTATTTAACAAAAACAAAGAGGCGTCTTCGGTTCAGTAGACGTGGCACGAGCCATTGGGCGCTATTTAGAGTGCACACGCTAATACAAATAACAACCCTATATTGATGTATCCTGACATGGTTGCGAATTCTAGGGGCGCCTGAATACCTAGATAAGCCTCTGATCAGAGCGTGCAAAATGGGCCTCTTTTGAGCAGCCCTATAAAAATAATCGTATCGAATAAATATCCTGGCAACGCTAGTTTTATTGTAAAGATAAGATTTTAAAAGTTGCTTCCTTCTGCTACCTTCACTTCAAAATTCGCGACATGTCGACCATTTCTCCCTTTTTTTTGTATGAGTGTAAGCATATTTCCATTTGCCTAACAAGTGGGTGATAGTTTTATTTTGATAGATGATTTCATCCATTACAATTTAACAGTTAGGCATCTGAAAAATATATGTCAATAATTTTCAGGTGTTTTGGGAGACCAACCATCAACTCACTACACTCCTTCATAAGTGTTGCAACATCATTAAATGTCATTTTTAAAATAACTTAATATCATTAGCTTCTTGACAAGACAAGAATGATCAGTACATAAATAATAATCAAATATTTTTAAATACCTATTTCAAAATAAAGGGCGCACATCATAAATATCATTTGAAAATATTGTTAACACATAAATAAAATGATACTTTTAAAAAATAAAAATACATTTACCAGGTGAATATTTGTAAATTATGCTTTTTTTCTTTGTATAGGACTGGTGATATAATAAGTTTCACAGTTTGTGGCTGTGTTTTAGTCATCGTTACCTTAATTTGTTGTTATTTCTGTCCGATGTGCAGTATTTACAAATGGCGAATGAAGCAATCTGATGGTCTAATTTATTCATCTTCAAAATCAGGTAATATTTTGACTAAAAATACTTTATATCACTAGTTATATATGTCTTTTTAATAAGATTAAATAATATGGTAAAAAAAAATACTTTATTCACAAGCCACCTTTTCAATGGAACCTAAGTAAGTAATATAGTCAGTAAATAGTGTTTCATGAGCATGTATGTTTCTCTGGGTGATTGAACTTGTCTAAGCACCTTTACATTGTCCTAGTATTTGCCATAAATTAACCTTTTTTAATTTTAATTTCCTACTTTCTGTACTTCAAATCTGCTGTCAGTAACCCAGCTATTATTTGAAATATTATTTTTCCTGAATACCACCCTACCAAAGTTAATATAAGGAGACATAAATCATTGTTGTTTTGTCGTTTCTTCACTGTTTTGTTGCTGTTTTCTTGGTGTAGTGTATATTTTGTAGTTGTTAATGTTGTGGTTTTGTTATTGTTCTGATGATGCTGATGCTCTGTTGTTATATTATTGTTGACATGTTGTTATTATGTTGTGTAGTTGGATCACTTTATATTTTTGAACAAATGCAGAAATATTTAAAGCTAAAGTTTTTACTTATAATATTATTTTTTTAAGACAAATAATCTTAGAGATTTAAAAATTGTTGAAAATATTTTTTCAATGATTTTTAATCATATTTCCCTTAGGAACACTTTCCATTAGTTTATTCTATTTTCTGTAATATAAAAAGTAATTGTGTTTTATATGTGATTTTAATTGATCCATGTTTTTATCATCAGATTTTTTAAAAAAGAATCTTCATTTGATTTTGTAATATCAATATCTGTATGACTTAAGTTCCAGGATATGGTACCTACCCTACAACATACCCAGAAGGAAATACTCAATTAGAGACAGAAGGATATCAACAGAATTCTATTTCAGTAAAAGGCATCAATTCTGTGTGACAAAGAATTATCAATAGGAAAAGGTATGTAACCAATCTGCATTGATTCAATTAACAAGTCTCAGCATATGAAACTGATAAACACTCATAAATTAAAAATAATAATTTGAATAATTTTTTTAAAATTTATGAACAGCACATTAAAAATTGTTTTAAAAAATGAAAATTAATCATAGGTAAAGTAACCACAAGAATTTCAATCTGGAATTACGAAACTGTAATATTTGTCAAAACTTACCTACTTAACAGTGGGAACATATTTTCATGCAATACTGATATTTATAGTTACAACACATATCATAGAAATCATGTTCATCAAGTGCTAGTATCAACAGATATCCAGATACAAAACATATATGTTTTTTTACAACGCATTGCCAGATGACATTAAACAATTAAAGTCGTTACACAAATTTAAGTTGAAAGTAAAAGTTTTTCTGCTGAATAACTGTTTCAATACAATTAGAGACTATACTGATCATCTAAAAGAAAAATAATGTTTATTTTAACAAGTGATACATAATGAATTAGTTTATATTTGTATTGTATATTTTTTTTAAAAAAAAACAGTATGATTGTAACAGATAATGTACTACAGCTTCTGGGTCAATGACACCCATCTCAATCAGGTTTTTGTCCAGTTTCCATGATACATTAAGCAAATGCTGAAATGGCTCCTAGTTTTGCTTCTAGAAGTAAATGTAGCTTCACTATGCGCAAGTTTTATTGAACTCTTTCTTTTGCTTGTAGTGGTAGGGGTAGAGGTAAGGGCGAGTAACTAATTTGTTAGCAATGCAGAAAAATCAAATCTGCAATTCATTTACCTTTGCAAATAATCTTTCTATAACTTGGAAATGAAAATTCTAGGTTTTCAAATGCTGCTATTTCCATGCTTTCTTAAATTTTTTTAAATTAATTTCTTTATCTTTAATTTTTCTCATCTTTCAACTATTTATAGTTAAAATTATGGGAAGGGATTCTGGAACTCAAGAAAACGTGTGCAGAGTATCTTCTCCCCCATACGTCAAAAACAGTTTTTACTGTTTTTTGACTGAATAAATCTAAGTTGTATGAGAATGATGTTTCATTGAGTTGTGTAAGGATGATGGTTCATTTAAAACATTCTCTTGGAAGGAAAATAAGCATTTTTAGTCATATGAAAGAGGACAATATTTTTTTCAGATTCTTCGCAAATGCAAGGAATGGAAGATCTTTCATACAACAATCTCTCTTCTCTACGTTAACCATCAAAGAAAACATCTCGAAAGTGACATTAAATAATACTCAAATCTAAAATAAGAATTATAATGTAAGCTTCGTGATTTGAGAGAGGAGTCAAACTTTGTGAATAGAAATCTATCCAAAGAGAAACTTACAAGTTTAAATAATGTACTGGTAGTAATCACAAATATCTTTTTTTTTTTATTTCTGCTACTTGTAAACTCAAATATTTTACAAAGAAAATGACCTACTTCAAAATCAGAAACACAATCACTGGTGATCTCTGTCTTGCCCTAGTGAGACAATGTTGTGAAAGATCCAGCATGAATCTCTCACCTCTCAGTTTTAAGGTACCCATTGCGAACATACCATAAGACATTTGTGATTATAATTTTGAAACAAAACACATTTCTTTTGCCTACTTCTACATTCTAGATTGCCCTACTTTCATCTTGATATTCTTCCTTCATTAAGAAACATTTTCTCAGCATTTCTTATCAAGGACACCTTTTTGGAGTATGGTCTACTGAGCTTTATTCTCAAGTATACCTACAATAAATGAATACTGTACCTCATCACATAAGATTCTATTCTTTTATAATACCTTTCATGTTTGACTTAATACTGATTATCAAGTTTCAGTTTAACAAAAGATAAGAGTCATTTAGGGGTTGGTTGATCAAGCTTTGAAACTTTCTAAACCAACTTTTGAAGACTAAAACCTAAATATTCTGAGGAATAATTCAAGGATCACTCGATTGTGAGAAATATTTAATCACTTAATGAAAATGTCCACATTTTGTTAATAAATACATAAAGAAACCGATTGTACATATTAAAATTGATGAAAAAAAATCTGAAATTAAAGTAGGAAACACACTTATTTTACCATATATTCCCCCAATAAAAATATACATTTGAACAAGAGATATTCGGAAAAGGGGAATTAGAGTAATACATAAAATCTTCAATAAACAATTTATAAGTACTAATTATAAGGAACCCATCCTGCCCTATGACAAAGAGAATATTTACCAAATTGGATGCCACGATTGCCCAAAGAAATATATAGGGCAAACTAAGGGAGAGAAAAAGGCATGGGTATAAGAACATAAAAAGAAAATTTTAGAAATACCTCATAAATTAATTTCAATTTAAAAACACAGGATTAACAAAAAGTACAAAATTGATTTTGAGAAATTAAAAATTTTAGATCAAGGGCATTGAAAATTTCCAATGTTAATAGTAGAAACTGTTAATATTAAATTAACCTGAACCATGAATTCAGTGTTAGAAATAAATCAATTCACTAGTAGGTATGACGACTTACTCTATTTAATAAAAGAAAAGGAAGTGGCATTACGAAACTAATCTAATCAAACCACCCCCTTCCTCCATACTCCACTCCCTTCTGCATTCTTTTCTTTTTTCTTCAACTCCTAGCAACTACCCTCCTTGCGCAGTCTGACACTTGATAACATAAGTAACACACATATGTTCATGTCATTATAACTGTCATTACGTTATAATAAATGAAACTCTATCTGTATTATAACATACGACTTTGTATTGTTTTGTAGAAACTGATGATGGGAAAAAAACAGGATCCCGATATGTTGTTATTGAAGAATAAAGAAATGTTTTTGTATTTACCTGGATTAAATTATTTACCCAAATTGACATTTTGCCTTACACTAATTAACAATTTGATTTTCTGTAAATATACAGAGGACCATATTCAAAATAATCTAATTTCAATATTAATATAACAGTCATACAATGGTGTTCCAAGGTAAAGAAATAAGAAGAGTTAAAGTGGTAATGGATGAAAAATTATAAGTGTCAGTCTCAAGATTGAATTACTTACATAAAATTATTGGACAAAACACAGAAGACCTAGAAAGCAAAATATAATACTACAACAGAATCAATTAAATACAGTGAAACTTCTTTAAGACGTTACCCCATATAATGCTTTTCTCTTAGTTACATCAAAGTTTTCCCAACTAAAAGCCCATATTCACAGTCTTCCACTTTATAGTGTTTTCCTCTAGCTGGTGATCAGAATTCATTGTCCCTTAAAAAAAGATTATGTAGAAGTTTTACTATAATTAAGAAGTATTTTGGAAGAGGCATGACACAGGAGATGAATTAAGAATTTACAACATAATGTCAAAATCAATGTTTCTGTAGCTCATGAAAATGTGGAAACATCCAAAGGCTGAAAATTAATTATTTCTACATAACATATCAGGAATCACAAAACTAGATAAACAAAGAAATAAGAGCAAAAGAAAGAGGCTCAGTTATAGAACTTAGAACAGGAAATAAAAAAGAATCAGAAATGATTGCTCATCCACATTATCAGAAAGATTGTGAAAAGCTATCTTAAAATATAAGTTCGTAGGACAAAGAGACAAAGGAAGACCAAATAAGAAATAAATCACTGAAAAAAATTGAATAATAAACATCTATAAATAATAGGTCTAGGAACAGGCAACATGTGTAGTGCACCTGCTGCCGCTAATGATGAGGATAATTTCTTGATTTGTTTTCATGATTTCATTGTGCTGAAATTATATACCCTACACTGCATCCCTTTTTTAACCAATTCTATCTAGTTTCTATTTTTTGATACCTTTATTCTAAACATTCTTATTTTGATCTCATAGTCCTTAATTCTTAATATTTACAACTTCACTTTTACTTTTATTTAATATTATTGATGAGTTTACCAATTCTTTTTTTGTTTCATTCAACAACATATCCACATGTAACAGAGGTACATCATGTTTGATGTTGATTTTCTACTATAAATCCAAGAAATACATTATATGATTAAATGTCAGAAGCTAAATAATCAAGACAAAAATTCTGAATATCCATTTTTTTTATTTGTATTAATACTTTTGAATTTGCAATGAACTACAAACACAATTCAGAGGAAACAACAACTCCAGCAAACTTTTTCACTGGAACTATTTCATAAGATCAGCATTCTCCTGGTGACTACTTCAGTAAATTAATAGTTTTGGTTTTGTGTAGTAAAAACAATTTTAAACAAAAACATTACGATTTTATTCAAAATCAGTTTTGGGCGGGACAATTCAAAACCTTATTTAGAAATAAATTTCTGAAGAGTCACTCATCAATATCAAATATACCAAAACATACGGATATGTCCCCACCCTCCTCCAGTGGTGATGTCCATGATAATTAATAATTTCATAGATGAACCTCCTCATTAGATCATATCCATTTTGATGAAGTCAACATTATTAGGTTTTGTGTCTGTCTTGAAAAGGTTTTTTCCATTTTATGATGTATAATTATTTCAGTGTTAAAACCATGAGTAAGAAACTTCAAGTGCTATTAGTAAGGGATTCACAAAAATGATTTTGTTTTTCAAATCAATTTTCAAACACTGGCTTTTAGAAAGTTCAACTCAATCATGCTGCAAGCAAATTAGCAGATTTGCTTTCCAAAAAATTAAAGAATTTGGTGGATGCTCCTCAAAAAAATGAGATAATAATACATTTTTGTTCAATAATAATCACAAAACAGTTTCAAAAGAAAGTTTGGCATAAAGTATATTAACTCACAAACAATTTTTGTCACATTCAGTGCTTATTGATTAGTTCATATGTGTCTAAATGTTTACACAGGGATTAAGGTCAGTAATAATTTATGAAAATAACAATTTTCACTGTATTATAACATATGTATTCTATTTTAAAGTAAATTAAACATTTTCTTCTTTTAACTGGCATTACAATTTGAGTGAGTCTATAAGCATGATTGTACGTGGTCACCAGTTTTGGTCAACGTTTTGGTTTAGTTGACCTATCTTACATTTTATATTGCTCTGAATCCAAGAATGACAACCATTTTGTGCTGGGATGTCAGGTTGATCATCTTTCATCAACAAACAATGATAATCAATTAAAATATCTCTTAATGCAAATATTTTATTTATATAAAAATATTAAATCATTTGAACAGTTGATGACAAAATTACCATCACACTTAATGGGATTGCTTGTTAAAACGCCTTTTGAAACTCCAAACTTCTTTTCGAGTTTTTCCTCTTGTAGGTGGCTTCCAGCTTCCTTCCATGTACATAATTCGGCAGTAGCCAGAACTCATTGAAACATTTCCCTTGATACTGTCTTTCTATTTCTTGTATATATTAATGGAAATACTTTATTCTCCTTGCTCTTCACTTACTGCTCCCAAATTTTCAGGAAAATAGTCAAAGTGCGCGTTGAGAAAATGGACTTTTGAGTTCAAGGAGCAAACCAAGCTTTTGAAATGCTTCCAACATTGTTTACACCATTTTCTTGTGATTTGGGTTCTTTTGGTTTCCAGAAAGTTTTTTATGACCACAGAAAAGTGAACCAACCTTTAATTTTTAAGTTAAAGTCATTGAGCTGTGGAAGTCTTTGATGGACCTGAGTTTTGTAACATCCAGCCCAACAAAAATACCCTCTTTCAGTTTTGTCTCTGATAAAGCTGGAAATTTGGATCTCAAGTATTTGAAGCATTTGCTATCTTTGGCAAATGTCTTAAAATTCTTATTCATTATTCCTAATTTTATGTGTAGAGGTGGTAATAAGCTCTTCTCAGAGGGTAGCAATGTTTCCCTGAGGATATTCTTTTCACCAACAACTCAAATTCTTGGTAGCCAATTTTTTTTTTGCTTCCACTGATTCTGTCGATCTCCACTGCCCCATAAACAGAGAAAACCAGGGTATTTGGAGAAATGGTTTCATACTTTGAGGAGATCAAGCTTTATCTTGGTCACAAAGTTCTGATTTAAAATAAAATAAATCTTCTTATCAAAACCCATAATTTTCAACGGCAGCTTTTTCACCATGGTTTCTCCACATTTGATACAGAAACTGTATGATGAATTTATACACATTCTTAGAGGTATTGAACTAATTTTGAACCACACAGACAATATCTGATTGAAGACTGAAATAAAATAAAAGATTGTGGAGAAATCCGAAAACAAGTTAATGCATGCATGAACATGTGCGGATAAGTTATCATGACTACATGATAACAAACCCAAACATGAATTAGGTTGATACAATATATATCATATTATGAGTAAAACTATTTCTCCTTTGTGTTAAAAACATGGTTATTTATTCTGCCTCTGGGCCTAATTTACCCGTTGATGTAACTGAAACACCAGAGAATTCATGTAAAATATTTCTTGAGAGAAATTCAAATCTAAGTAAAAATTAGGATGAAATAAAAATTCTGATTATTCTGGGTTCTAGAGATGGGGAATTATTAAAAAAGAATCAATTAATTTTATTGTTTGATTAATAGGCATCAATTTATTCTTCTGAAATAGTCAGTCGATTAATATTGTGATTAAATTTTCACCAGCAGTGTAACAAAATAAGTGCAAGCCTGCCTGCAAAAACTTATCTGGGCCCCCTTTATAAAAGCGTATAGCAAATAGAAGTAATAATACAATATCCTTTTACAGATCATCAGTCTATGATTGCTATGTAAGAAATCAATGTTACAATCACATTATATTGATTTAGAAAAAGGGTTATATAAGCTGTTGGTGAGTTATATTAAGCATTGGCGTAGGGATGTAGTGAACCCTTCGCCTGAATGCCCTTACTGAAGAGTGGAGAATGCAGCAGTAAACCCAGTTTCCCCTACCTATAAGAGAGCAGTTGGCCACTTTCCACACCTTTTGAAATATCCAACTTTCAGTGTCCATTATTCGTTCTCTAATGTCAGACCCAATGGGTGGATTGAAGGGGTGAATGTATACAAAACTTACAAAACTTCAATTCTTACTTATTTATGATTTCCAAAGTATACATTGGACAAACCAAGAGGAAACTAAAATTAAGAACACTGTAGAAACATTAATGAAGTCACACAGAGACAAAACTCAATATCCACATACCGTTCAGGACAAGGCCATACCACAGATTTTAATAATGTAGACATATTAGAAATAGAACAAAAACAATATACAAGAACTGTATTAGAATCGTTGTTCATTAAGTCCAACAATTGCTTAAACACTCAAGTCGATTCTAATGTGTTTACCAACGTATATGATTCAATTTTTACATACTTTTTATATTAAACATTTATTAAGAAAAACTTTCACAGTTTGGTAATTATCAAAATCATATGTACATACTTCCTTGTTATCTGGTGTATGTCAAAACCACCCATCAATTATTAATAATGTAATGTTTCTCCTGGCAGGTGATGCAATATTCATTACAATAAGTACTATATTAATAAGCTACACCAGTAAGTTTAATAAAACTTACGTTAGTAAATTGATTACTCTATGTGGCTTCCATCAATAGCAAATTACCATTAAATAGTCGAAAAATTTATCCCCTACTCCACATCCTTCTGACTCCTTGCATGACCCATGCCGGGAATACAGAGCCCTTGCATTCTACATGGCCCATGTATACTCTATATAATTTCCACAAATATGGCGTGCTATCGTACGTTTGTACCGTGGCGTGAATGGAAATTTGAATAGTATTACAGAGTTATATTTATAAAAAGGTATGCTTCATATATGTATATTGAGTAATTATTAGTTTAGTATGTATTAATTTGTCTATTTTATATTATATTTATGTACTTAACCTGAGATTATCCATTGTCAATGTAAATATTATTTTTTATAGCCTGATGATCAGGACAAATAGGTCCTCGAAACTGTCGCAATAAAACCTATTACAGAATGTGTTGGCGTTGACCGCCAAATTACTTCAAATTTGACGCCTTATTTTTTATTAGGGCATCTTTGATGTTCTTTGAAGTTGTTTCAGAGGAAAGGATTATACATTTCAAACTTGGCGCTCTCGGGAAAAAAGCCGCGCGAATTTCCCTGTTGTCCAAATACTTCTTTCGTACAAACGTCCTTGAATGCCTTTGACTTTAAGGAATAACAAAATAATTTTGTTGCCACAAACATAATCATCAAAGCAAAAACACAACAATCATTAGAAAAAGAAACTCACAAAACTTTGCAAGCACTAGTAAAATTGTTTCAAGACAACAAACTCATCATAAACACCAGCAAGACAGTCTCTAAATTTCGTGAATCCTCGATCTAAAGAAAAACCCTCACGGCATTTAATCATAAATAATAACCCTGTAACGAAATCTCATGAAACTACCGTCATCGGTCTAATAATTCAAGAAAATCTCAAATCTTAACAAGAAGCTCACCAAATCTTGCTATGCCCTATACACCCTCAGGTCAAGCACAAACATTGAGACACTTCGAACAATATGTTTCGAAAATGTGCACTCACGCCTCAAATGTGGAATAATATTCTGGGAAAATGCCTCTGAAAGCACTCGTACATTATCTAAAAAAGAATATTGCGAACAATGACCAGCACTCATACGCTGGAGTCTTGCAAACCCTTGTTCAATAAACTAAGGATTCTTCCTCTACCATGAATGTATATATTTGAAATAGTGGTCTTCACAAAGAAAATTCTCATGGAAAACAAAGACACTTTTTACTTTAAATTCCGATGCACACAACTACAACACCCGTCAAAAGGTAACCTAAATGTTCCTCTCTAAAATTACACTTTATCCAAAAAGAACCCTAATAGAGGGCACTACACTACAACAAACTAGGCAATGATATTAAAGACATAAAAACAATACATACATTTAAAAGTAAATTGAAAGCTTTCCTGCATAACAACATGTTCTACAGTGTAAAGGAGTATTCAAATATCAACATTTCTCTTAAAAAAATAAATAAATAAGAATTTCTTATCCCATTAGACTTTCTGTATCATGTTAACTGTTTCGAGCTGAAGCAAAGAAAAAAGAACTGGCATATCGCATCCTGTGAAGTAGGAGAATGCCTGACAAAAAACATAACAAAAAAATGTTTCTCTCTGGATTCGCTAGACGCATTAGGTGCTGCAGTAGGAGTAAGTGTACAAATCGAAAGAAGAAAAAAGAAAAAAAAACTGGTCGAAACTTTCCTCCTCCTCCTCTCCATTTTAAGTTTTAAATGTAGGATGTACTAATATTGTTAAATTTCATGTAGTTGCTAATAGAATTGATATGTATTGTTTATTATTATTATTATTATTATTATTATTATTATTATAATAATTATTATTATTATTATTAATTAACGTAGATTGTCAACTGCTTCCTGGTAGTTTGGAGTGTCACCGAAAGATGGCGACAGTTCCTGGGCAGCCCCGCGCAAAGAGTATATATTAGAGACGGCACTCAATGTTAAAAGGAAGTGCCTTATTTGCCCAACTTGCGGTGTCGCCACATTGTTCTGTATAATTTCTATTGGGTAAACGGTCAGCCAATAGCGAAGAAGTAATCGGTAAATTTGAAATAAACCAGCTACGCGGGAACTTTAAAATTTCACTCTCATAATTTTCACGACTTAATTTATTAAAAAATACACAATAATTATGAGGATTTTATGGAAAGAAAACTATTTTGCATATTGATGTTATACAATTTCGTAATTTCATTAGTAATAATAATTTTGTATTACATAAGGTAATAAACAGTACACCAGCTCAAATGCAACTTTAGTATTTACTTGTTAACTGCGAAATTAATGTGAATACTATGGAATACTACATTATTACTAACATTACGCATGAACAATATTGTACAGAATTCAAAAGAAACAAATGAAAATACTACCGCACATTTGCCCAGGTCAAACAAATAGTTATGATGCAAGTGCCGCTTTATTTTGCGCGTAGGAAAGGTAGTGCCACTAGGCAAATAAGACAGGTACCCATTTCTACAAGCAAAATAAAATAACTTTAACCGTGCTTTTTTAAGTGGCATTACTGCCTACTTAATTGTGTACTGTTACATTAAGATCAGTAGTATCTTATTAGGTCACATGAACGTATTTTGTTTTCTTTGTTGCTTTCAAAGTTTTATCTGAGAATTTGAGCATTGTCCCACTTTTAGCAGTAGTGCAAAAAATTGAGCTACTCTAACTCTTAAGCAAATGTTTACCCATGTGGGTTAATGCAAATAAATCCATTGTTGGTTCCATTTTTTGTAGTAACTGTGACGAAAAAGTGGAGGTTGTGGAACCACTTGCCGAAGTTCCAAAAGAGTCAACAAATGAATTGCCAACCTTTTGTGGTTGAGGGTACTACGTAGACAAGGGGACCACTCATCGTGTTTCAGGTTATTTTGATAAATCGCAGAAAATAAAGTCACTGGTTATATAACATTGCGTCATTAGGAAAATACCATCAGAAATTTTAGTTCTGAAGAAATTACAGTTATTTACGCTTGAATCGATAGTGCAAAACTTCACCTTCGATCCAAAACAATTCCGGCTGTTCCAATGTCAGAGTAGTACCCCAATAAACGGGCCACGGACAGCGCGCAATCGTTTCTTCCTCTTTAAGGGGGCGACAATAACTTAAGGAAGAAAGAGGAAAGATCGTGATTCGCAGTTCGTGGCCCATTTGTTTGGATACTACTCCGGCATTCGCGTGGTATTGATTGTAGAAACCATGAAAAAATACCGATCTGAGTAAGAATATTACTCCAGACAACGGCTGAATTCGACCTGCCACTGTCGAAAATCCTCTGATCTCCCGGTCGGATGCACTTCAGTTACATCAGTTGATTTCCTGATCCACCTTAACCTCCTATACATGGGAATTTCAATAAAAATGGGTAATCAAATAGGTTTCAAATTAGTACAAGTATTTCAAGAAACCTTATTCATAAACTTCTGACAAAAGTTTGTTCGTAACTAATGATGTTTATAATTATTTCATACAAATCTAAGCTCATCATACCATACTCATCGTTATAGTTCAGGGTTGTCCAACTGGCGGCCAGCGGTGTCTTTAACTTTTTCCAGCTAAAGGATATTATCTTCTTCTTCTTCTTCTTCTTATTCTTCTTCTTCTTCTCCTTCTTCTTCTTCTTCTTCTCCATTTCAGGGATTAGGCAGAAGTGCCTGTTCCGTCTTCGCTCTGCACATCAGACCATCTCCTTTCTGGCGGCCCGATATCTCTTCTTCCCTTCGCGTGTAGTCATCACTAATTGTGGAATACGATCTTCCTCCATTCTTCGGATATGGCGCCCGCCATTCTTTTCCTGTTTTACTACGATCCTTCATTTATGTTGGATATATCTAGTTTCTACGGATTCCCATTTCTTATCGTCTGTTTTGATGCAGCCGTTAACTTCCCAAAGAAATCTCAATTTCTGCTGCTGGAGTCTTACTTTCGTCTCTTTTTTTCATTATCCCAACGATTCACTTCCATACAGGAGAAACGTGGAGCAGCCATTGTTTATAGAACTTCATTTTTGTGTCTTTCCTTGCTTTGTCCTGTAGTGTTCTGTTTATATTCCACAATTATTGAAATTTATTATTTTATTTCTATGTCTTATCTGTGTCATAAACTTGAAGTCACAAAACGGTAATTAAAATTGAAGTCTGCGTCGCGATCACTGTTGTGTCAATAAACTATTTTTGACGTTATGGGTATTTACCGCAATCGGCCATAAACTTGTCTCGTTGTTAGAAATTCGGAGGATATACTTCTTTATTTCCCAGTTGATGCAGTGTGTATACACTTTTTGCACAGATTCATCTCACTTTCTTGCAGTATTGTAACTTCATCTTGCCCATAAAGTTAGAACGCTTTAAGTG
>BOPP01000016.1:10278327-10305136 GCA_017312745.1 Gryllus bimaculatus
CATCACATCCTACAGCTCCGCACTCTGACACAGAACTCAGAAAGCGCCTGCGCACCTTTGTACAGCGAAACAATCTCGTCTTCCATTGGTGATATTCATGTTCGATGGTGTGCGCCGGAACCCAAGCCGCAGGCACACGGACACACGCCCCTGCCCGAGCTAAGATAATCGCTCCCTCGATCCCAGAGTCATTATGGTGCAGATCTATACTTATTTTGTTGAGTTCCATGATTTCCCAATGATTCTTTAATCTGACACGGGAATACATATCTTCTCTTCGCCTTCCTCACACCGCAGACGCAAACAGCCCCAGCATAACGACCGGGCAACTGGGTTTTCGTTTTGAAGGAATTTTTGATGATATATATGGCTTTATCTTTTATGGCTTTCGCTATACAAATCGTTCCATACTCTTCAGTCCCTTCTTTTCTGTATGATGCTCTTTATTTTCTTTCCTAAAGTTTCATTATGCATGCACCTCTCTATGCATTCTTTTATATATGGCCATTCCTTATCCACATCTTCAAACATTTGGAAACACTGTGAGCAGGAGGAATTGTTGTAATCGGATTTGAATAGGTCTTTTTATGCTTTCTTGTTTCAAGTTAAGACACTTTGAAAAATTTCCTGACTTGTCTCTTTCCTTGGTGTCAAATTTTCTCCATTTTGCTACCATTGGCATATTGTGTTGCATCACTAGGTAGTGTCGAATATACTTCACATTCCTCGGTGTACTTCTACATTCCTCTATTTGGTTACTGAATTTTATATTTGGCGATTACATATCTATCAGTGATCTGAGGCCTCTCGCACTCCAGGCTGAACTTGTGTATTGCTTTTTTCCTGAAAAAGGTAATTAGGCAATTTTCAACTTATTGAGGTCTGCAAAATGTCTAAGTTCTTCTCCGTTTTTATTAAGTGCTGTCTCCAAATACCCCGACAAACTCCCGGAATCGGGAATGTTACCAACCCTTGGCTTAGTCGCCACAGACGAGGACATGATTATTTTTGTTATTTTGGCTTATTT
This sequence comes from Gryllus bimaculatus, assembly GCA_017312745.1. NCBI lineage: Eukaryota > Metazoa > Arthropoda > Insecta > Orthoptera > Gryllidae > Gryllus > Gryllus bimaculatus. The sequence continues at coordinate 10,279,355 of BOPP01000016.1, forward strand.
GTTTTCGAAAAGATCGTCATAAAAACGTCCGTGTGTCCTCTTTCCTGTCTTCTTTTGGGCATCATCACGCCTATAAGTATTAAGTGGCCCCTCTCTATTTTGAGATTTGACGTCACAATTCGTCAGTTTACAAAGAATACGTCCACACTATCCTATTTTTCCACCTCTTGTTAACCACAATTGCTACCCCACTACTTGCCCGTCTATTTTGAGTAGGATATTATCCAAAGGTTCAATCCCTTGCAACCGTGTCGGGCGAGAACAGTGTGCGACGAGCACACGCGCCCTGCCTGAGCCAACACCCCTTAATGTAAAAATTTGTTAATTTTAAATTTCAGGATTTTTTATGGTAAATTCAAAAACAGTCGTCCCAAAGTGTTTCATTGCATTACGGCTTAGTATCGGACATGGTTCCCTCCCCACCCATCGTTTTAGAGCAGTCGGGCAAATTGCCGAGATTAACAATAAGGGAAAGTCAAGTGTGGATTGCCGTATTAATGAAGAGATGTCACGCAACCGTCATTAAATGTTTTAGTTATCACCCTTCGGGTCTTGAAAGTTGGACGTAGTGTATTACAATGAGAGAGTTTGATAGTAGTGGTGACGGTTTGGACGACAGCGCCAAGAACCGGAAGTGGGTGCTGCGGCGGCTGGCGCCTCTCTTGGAGCAACGCTCGGGTAGCTTCTCCCTGTGCCTCTTCGACAGGGACTTCCTGCTGGGCTCCTTATCGTCGCCAACATCGCCGACGCCATCGACCAGAGCAGGAAGGTCTTCCACGTCCTCTCCCAACTGATGATTCTACTTCTATACCCCAGGGTTGTTAGCCATAGGAAATGGGATGAAATGATGATGATGAAATAGACGTACAAACATACAGAGGCACACACAACACAACCATGCCCGAGGCGGAATGTGAAGCCGCGATCTTTTGGTCGGAGACTATTATCATTGTATTTATATTATTGTATTTAGTTATATTTGCTGAAGATACAGTCACCATAATTGTCACAGCATCCACTATTATAAAATTATAGGTACGCACAAGTATTAAAATTATTAAACGATGTTACGCCGATCTTGCCGCGCTATGCAAAGAGAACCGCCTGCTGTGCTCACGTACGAGTAGAACGACGAACGCTGCGTTGGAAACTTTTGTTACGAGTCAACCGCCGATAAAGCTGGAAATAATGTGTTCAGTTGTTGCGAGCAAGGTGACATAGCTGAAGCCGGACTTACTGATAACAACTCGTATTTGCTTGCCTTGAAAATTAGAGTTGCACTTGTGACAAATCCCTTAACGATTCCTAAACTTGAATTTTGCGCCGCTCTACTGGGTGCGAGCTTGATTACGAAGATTAAAACGGCAACATAGTTGAAAGGAATGGCATAAAGAAGTGGCGTAGCATAGTGAGGGCGGCAGGAGTGGCTCGCTCCATGCGGCACTTTGAGGGGGCGACAAAATTCCACAGTAATTAATAATAATAATAATAATAATAATAATAATAATAATATCTTTTAAACATTTGATTCATTTCCATTCATATTTTTGTCGCACTTTCATATTTTTGTTTTGTTTTTAATTCTAACAATTATGTTTTTTAAATAAAAATATATAAATAGAAATAATATCGTTGAGTTCAAATTGGAAGTCGGTTTGTGCTTAATATTCAATTCACTAACCACTTAATCTTGCCGAGGTCATGTGTTATATCAATGTAGTAAGTGGTATGCGCGTAAGAATGTTAATAATGTATGCGATTATTATATTGTGAAACAAGGTTGGCTAACCTGAAGTTGTTTTACAGAACGCAGATAATTCGCGAAAACATTATGCATGACTTTTTACTTGTAACACAATAATGATTGTTCTTGCCGAAAAGTTCTTTAGAATGACTATTTTAGTATTTTAAACTGAAATACCTAAATAAGGGGGTGGCGAACTTTTCTTCGAGTATTTCGCTGCCTCAACAGTGGACTGACGCAAAGATTGTTTTGAATTGGATACCACAGTCTCCGTCAAAACGGCCGTTATTTGTGGTCAATAGGCTGCTTAAAATTCAGCGTCTCACACCTTACGCTCGATGGACGCACGTTTCTACGAAATGCAACTCCTCCGACGTTGCTTCACGCAGGATGCCGCCTGGGCACGTGAAGGCTCATTCGTTGTGGTGTTTTTTAAATTCAGGAGCAGAGTAAACAGCCCACAAGATACAGAAAGTAATGGCGTGACTAAGGTTCACGTCACTGTTTCCGAACCGGTCTTTTCGGTGCATTCTCCTCTTATAATAAGCTTCGACATATTACCATGTGAATTTGGAAATTTTATCCACGCCTTCAAGCCAAAGTCAAGGGTATTGAATTGCCTTCCTTCACTAAATTAAGCGGAGCAAATCATGGCTCCCCGTTTAGAATGCAGTCACGGCCTCTGCTCCATTTCTTTATACTGAACTAGACTATGCAAGTCTCATTTTGATCAAACTTGATAAAAAATCGGCGAATTCGGACAAGGCTCAAATTGCTATTTTAACTCATATGGCAAGTAGTGCCTTGCACCGTGAGTAGGGTGTATCCGATGGTGCTAATGCTGTTTTATTAGCTATAAAACTTTTCATTTCCAGGCGAGGTAAGCTTAAATGTTTGTACTCGGATAATTCTGAAACGTTTAAATTCGCGCAAACGCAGATAGGAGTATATGAAAGAGAAATGTAACTCAAACCGTCGATAACGAGCTACTAGTAGCTCGCTGTGCAATTTTCCATAGATCATGGTCATCTCAATGTTGGCTAACCTGAACTTGTTCTACAGAACGCAGATAATTCGCGAAAACATTATCCGTATACTCCCGCGCAGTTATTTACTCACGTTGTGTACCCTACTCACCCAGTAGGATCGAAAACGGTATGGTTGCTCACAACCTTATTTTTGGCGACTATTACTCTAGATTACGAAACATTTTCTACAGTGTTGACTGAAATTGAAGCAACAATTGATTCTCGACCAATTGCTTCTCAAGGCTTACGAACAATCTGAGGGCTTTGACGCCCTCACTCCTAGTCATTTTGTTATTGGGCGCCCACTCATTTCTATTGCGACGCCACCCCCATTTCAAAAATCATTGAGCATGACCTCAATGATGGCCGTCATACCACCTCAAAAGTGTTATTTTTGAAAAAAAAAACGAAATATGGATCATTTATTAGTGTTGCAAGCACGCAGCAAATAGAGAACTAATAGACCAAACATTTATGTTGTGCAATTGGCCATTCTACCGTCACGATGTTTACCTCAATAGCCGTTAGCTCGTATTAATGAAATCATAATGAGACGAAACAACAGTATTCGGTAATTAAACTGAAGACTGCTAAGCAAATATTTCATAGATCTATTTCCCGAATTTGCCCACTCTCTGAGCCTGATGATCTTTACCTTGCATCACGATTGACGGTGGAGTCAAAATTCAAATCACTACTTTGAGCGCCATCGTGACGGCCTCTGTTACTCAGACACTTCCCTCCCCCTGCGTGTTCGCTTTCAATGTTATGTATTATGTAGTATTGTATAAACTTTTCAGTTCTGGTTTCTGAGATCTTGAATTTATGGTTTTTAAATTTTGCATATTGTTTTTTTAATTTTGTTTTTAAGTACACATAAATTTATATTAATTGACAAGTTGACATAAATATAATCCTTAGCATATTAATTTATCCCACATGTGGTGACCTCGGTTTACTTTATTCCTATTATTTTTGAAAACTGACTTAATTTAACTTACTTTTCTAATGATGTTATTGGCCTTGAACAGTAAATATTTTCTGAATATCTTTATGGAGTTCTTAATTTCTACACTTCCCTTTTGATGAAGAACTGCCCTCTTGGCAATGAGTCGAAAAGAATTCCATCCCTGGTCATACACTTATATTTCCAACAAAGGTTTTTGATCGTCCATCAACCATTCCACACTTCCATGATACCATGAAATTTCTAAACTGTTCGTGGTTTTCTTAAATCATCTCGTCAACAAAACTTCATTCACCCCACGACCTTATATTCACATCTATTTTAACTAACTAAACTTAAAAAAGTTTCAACTGCCCATGACGTAACATACTGCTATCATCAAGAGACATCACGTTCTGTCTAATTTTCACATACTTGCAACTCATCTTCACTTGTTTTTCGTTGTTTTAGGTCATTCCCATGCTATTTTGTCTGCATCTCCGCTGCACCTGCGAGTTAACTTGTCCATCTAACAACGTCTTTTGTAAAAAATATTTTACTTGAATCAAATATTTGTCTAATATTTAAAATATATTTCCCAAATTAATTTTATTTGCATTTTCCATATCCTCAAACCACCTAAGTCTCACTTTTGTTTATATTTACTCGTATTTATCTATTTTTCTGTTTGTATTCCGTTCACACATTTTTATTATTTATTAAAAGATTTTCGGAGAAGTATTTTGACCCCCTTTCAATACACATCACAATTTTATAGGTACATATACCACGCATTAGCTGATATTCATTGTGTTAATGATTTATAAATATTATTTTAATTTATGTGTGTTTGTTCATCGCCAAATTAATTTGGACGTTATCTAATTTTATATTAATTGTCTTGTTAATTTTACTTGTATTTTTGGTAATCATAAATTTAATTGATGAATGCAACTGTTGAATTGTAAATATAAATGATAATATGAACAAGATGTAATATTTTCTATCATTAAAAATACATTTGATTTTCTACATAGATAACTAATGATTATTAAGTTTTTCTTCTCTCATAAATTGAAGTGAGCATACCAAACAGCACACCCGTACGTTTGTTACCTTTTGTTTCTTAAAATAAAAGCATAGTAAACATGTGCATGAGTAGTGAGGGTGCAGAAGTGGTAAGGGTTTAGGAGTAGAGAGGGTTTCGGAGTAGAGAGGGTCTAGGAGTACAGACGTTCTAAGAGTAGAGACGGTCTAGAAGTATAAAGGGTCTAGGAGTAAAGAGTGTGAAGGTGTAGAGAGGGCGTAGGAGTAGAGAGAGCATAGAAGAGAAGGCATTGGAGTAGAGAGACCGTAGGAGTAGTGAGGGCGTAGGAGTAAAGAGGGTCTAGAAGAAGAGAGGGCGTAGTTATTTCATATTTTAACTTTTCTAGTATTGTGATCATGTGAATTTTTAATTCAGAAACAAAACATCGGAAAAGAAAAAACATCGATCATAAAACACTTATGTTAATACAACATTGGCGTTAATACCTCGACGTTTAAAACACTGGTATTTGTTCATCGATGTTTCTACAAAAACATCGACATCCATGACGCATCCCTTCAGTTAACACTATCATAAGCTTACTGGAGAAGAGGTATGAGTTAACACTGGCAATGGTGAATTGAATTCGTATCATGTTTTAGGTATCCAGGATTTTTTTAAATTTTAAATTATTTGCTTTCTCTGAAGTATAGCAGAAAATAATGCAGAGTTGCCGAGACATTAATTCTTAGCAGTCACTGAATTGCATCTTCAAGTAATTCTAATAAAGAATTCTCTAAAAAAAATCACATTGGAAAATGAGAATTCCCAGTGTCAAATTTTCTTTTTCTTTCATGAAGAAAGGAGAAGGCGGTAAACTATGAAGACAGCAGAAGAAACACAAGACGAACTTACTCAGTTTCTTTATTACTCGTATCAGGTGATACGTTAGGATGACCAAGAGCAGCGCATGCTCTTAATCATAGTCACTGCCAAACATTTTTTACCGGCATTAATACGTATGGACGATTCTCACATTCTTGAAAAAACTTCTCTTGAGTCGCCACGAGAAAGAATTTTGAAAACTAGTTTTTCCAGTAATATAACTTTTTTACGGCAGTCAATTTTCAACTTCTTGAGAATACTGTTGAGAACAAACGTACACTTCTTCTGCAATTATTAGGTATTTCTGCAATTATTAGATATGCAATTTTCATATAAAGAAAATTCAAATAACAATAGTATTGATATTATTGTAAGTCTATCTAACTTCACAGAAAAACGCACGTGTCGCGGATTTGTCTGTTTACACTCAGTATATTTAAGAAAGAAGGATGCTCTGTTTCAGACAGACCTTAGCAGTGTCAGTTATTTGGAGGTCGCATTTCGTCAAAAAACTTCCATTTGAGACCGTATGTGTGCTTCTGCGATTCATTGCGTGACTCAAGTCTCGCGGTTGCATTATGTTTGGGCGTTTGCACAATGCGTCGTATCATTGAGTAGCGAGTCCGGCGCACAGCGGGCTGCCTACGTGCGCCGGCGAACAAACTATTTTCTTAATGTTATTTATGTGTGTCCCGCTTTGAAATTTGGCAGACCTATACATTAGAAATACACTAGTATTTTTTTACAATTAATTCAAGTGTCGACTTAAAGTAAAAATTTGCACTTAATAAGTTAAACATATATTTGCATCACATGAAAGTACATCTTTTAACTTAAATTTAATTGTAATTTTATTTACCTGAAAAAACGGCATTTGCGCAATTTTTTAAACTTTAGCGCACGAAGAATTATCTGTTACGACAATAACCATTTTTTTCATTATATTAAATTTGTGAATTATGTTACGTCGAAAGAAAGTAAATGTTATATTTCTGAAAGTGGTGTGATTGTAAAAAAAGAAAAAAATACTTGTCACCTCTTTTCAACCCTAGATCATATAAAAAAGTTTCAAGTCACTAGAAAATAGTGATGTTTTGAAAGTGTATAATTTGACGTGGAATGACTCATATGTTGAATTCCACCTTGCGGTCACATTCTGTATAAGTTTTTTTTTTTGTGTTTGGATTCCACAGCGTTTTTGATAATTAATTAATGTTTTAATTTGCCAAAGTACTTCTTTTAAAATTAGAGACTATTTTTCTAAATGTCTCATTGATTTCTTTTATTTATTTCAGTGAATCTTAAACAATTAAATTTAAAGTGTGTTTGTAACAACTAAACTGGCATAAATTTAGGAATTCAGAAAATGCACCCTTCATGTTAGAAGAATTGTCTGTTATGGCAATAACAATTTTTTTCCCATTATATAAAATTTGTGAATTATGTTCCTTATTTCGTCTGCCAGATTGCTGCTGGCTTGAGGTCCACTGATACACACACAATCTAAGAGAGTTGAACATAACTCAAAATCAGAAGAAATAAAATGAGCACTTACAGCCAAGAAACTCTCATTATGTTTTGAAGTTCAACGGTCTGTAGTGATGCAAGCACCTTCAACTATACACAGTTTCTCCTTAACATTGGTTAGACACTGTTCATATGTTGAAGGAAGAGATGCTTTTGTAACAGCTTTTCTGTTAGGCAATTGATGTGATGAATTTAATGCTCTTACAAATTCTACAAAACCAGTCATTTACTATTGAAAATCAAGAGATTCATAAAATGCCTGTCAGTTTTCTTTCTCTGTATTTCACTGATTTTTCTAGGAAGGTAAGGTGTAATCTGTAATTGGGTGCGTGAGCCTGGATGAGAAAATGAATTAGAAGTTGAAGGTTGATGAATCTGAAGAGTTGAAGGTGTTTCACAAGGTACAGAAGATGAAGATGGTAAGGTAGCTGCTGTTTCTGATAAGGATATTATTGTTTGAACAGTAGGTGGACGAATATGGAAGACCTACTAATCAGGCTGATAGAATTAAGTGAAACTGTTATCGTACTAAATGGTTGTCGCGAAAACCTGTAGTTCAGTTTGTGCCCAATAGGTCGCAGGACAATGAATTTGGAGCGATAACAGCCATAACGAAATAACTTATTTCGCACAAGAGTTTCGAATCAATAACTGTTAAGAATTGATAGTTTAGCTGTTAAGGGCACATAACTATCAAAAATATGTCTTTCCATTGAAATCTCGAAATCGATTTTTAACGAGTGTTACATAACTCTCCCTGAACCACCCATATTACTCCGTACATACGTATGTATACGGGAAAGGAAAAAAGTGGCATAGCTATGCGTATTGAAATAGAGAGATGTGGAACCAATCAGAATACGGCGCTTCGGTCGGCAACGACTACATAAGACAATCAGAGTCTGGCACAGTTGTTAGATCGGTTACTGATGCTAAAATGGTAGGTGATCACCATATAATTGAGTTTGAACCTGGCGTTATAGTCGGCGCAAGGGAGATGGGGCATAGCATCTCCGAGATCGCGATGGAATTTGGATTTTTCCGGACGACTATTTGCACAAGTGTTCCGTGAATATCGGAAATCCAGAAACACTTCAAACTTCTGGCATAGATGCGTCCGCAAAAAGATCGTGCAACAACTGGACCGACGACGACTCAAGAGAACCATTATTCGTGTCAAGAGGAACCCTTCCGCAAATTGCTGCAGATTTCAATGATGGGTCATCAACTAGTGTCAGCGTGCGAACCATTCAATGAGACAGTATCGATATGGGTCCGAAGGCCTACTCGTGTACCCTTGACAACTGCACGATACTAAGTGTCACGCCTCGCCTGGACCCATCAACGCCGACATTGGACTCTTGTTGACTAAAAACACGTTGCCTGGTCTGACGAGTCTCGTTTCACATTGCTTCGAGCGGATGGCCGTGTACGAGTATGGCAACAACCTCATGAATCCACGGAGCCTGCATGTTAACAGGGGGCTGTTCAAGCTGGTGGAGGCTCTGTAATGGTATGGCGCGTATGCAGTTGGAGTGATATGGAACCCCTGATACGTCTAGATACGACTCTGACAGGTGTCACGCACGTAAGCATCCCATCTTATCTATCTCCATTCTACCCATGCATCCCAACGGACGTGGGCAATTCTAGCAGGGCAATGTGACCACTCACATGTTCAGAATTGCTACAGAGGGGCTCCAGGAACATTCTTATGAATTTAAATACTTTCACTAGCAACCAAAATCTCCAGACATGAACTTTATAGAGCATATCTGGGATGCCTTGCAACTCGCAACTAAGAAGAGATCTCCACCGCTCGTTGTCTTACGTGTTTATGGACAGCCCTGCAGGAATCACAGTGTCAATTACCTCCAGAACTACGTCAGACATTCGTCGAGTTCATGCCACGTCGTGTTGCGGCACTTGAATGTTCGCAGAACCCCTACACGATATTAGGCAGGTGTACCCGTGTTTTTGGCTCTTCAGTGTAATTTTTTCAACAGACTCAGCCAAAAATTGGGCGCTGGTATGGTTGGTACAGACATGATAAATAAATCACAATTGGATGGCAAGCTCATTGAACGAAGTAAAAACTCTTGTGAATGGATAACTAACGAGATCTTACGAGAAAATTGAAAATGTATGTAAAGAGCGTGTAAAAAGTGATAGAAAAGAAGGGTCGAAGGATGCAATCCTCCGAAAAAACGGAAAATATACCCGAGAGAAAATAACTCAGTCCATGAGACTAACAAGTAGAATAAGCTACTCACGTTCAAGTACATTGTGACATATACGGGACGGTATAGCAATATGGAAATATACAGATGGCAGTAATGTCGTGTACAAAAAAATAAAAGAGCGATGCATTGGCATTGCTTTTATTTGTAATCAAGTGAAAAATTTTTTTACGTGATTATGACCGCACGACGGGAATTAACAGAGTTTAAACACGGAATGGTAGATGGAGCTAGATACCTGCGACATAGCATTTCGGAAATCGAAGGGAATTCTATATTCCGAGATCCACAGTGTCATGAGTGTGCCGAGAATACCTATTTTTTATTTATTCACGTCAAAAACTGTTAAAAACTGACAAAAACTGAGTGACGTGAGATGGGGAGAAGTTAAATTATGTTACATTTATGTGCAAAAGCAAAATAAGGGGTCATATCAGCATTTGCTCAAGGATCAGGGAAACTGGATGAAAACCTGATCGAGATGGGGGACATTGCCCCAAAAACAAAAGTACAATACTTGTTATAGGTTCTTTAGAATTATACAATTCAAACGGTAAATAATAAATTAAACGTATTTGTTAAAATTAATATTACTTTCTTTTTGGATGATCGGTATAGTCTCTAATTGTATAGAAACAGTTGTGCAGCAGAAAAGATTTTACTTGGGACAAACTTTTGTATCGAATTTAATCGTTTAATGTCTTCTGGCAAGGTGTTGTAAAATAATTTACATGTATTGTATTTTAATTTTTGTACTGAGCTGTTGATACTGTCACCTGATAAATATGATTACTACGTCGAGTGTTGTGGTTGTAGGCATCGGCGTTTGCTGAAAATATTCTCTCACTCAAGTCATTTTTGAGACAAGGTAATGGTAAAATACCTAGATTAATAAAGATAGTCTTACAAAAATCACGTAGGTGGAATTTTCTTATTATTCGTACAACTTTTTTTGTAATATGAAAGTCTGGGAGCAATAAGATGTATTTCCCCAGAATATTATGCCATATCTCAGGCGAGAATGAACATTCGCGAAATATACTCGAGCAGTACGGAGGCTGCTGAATTTGAAATAATTCTGAAAGCGTAGCATAAAGAACTTAATTTAGTGTTCAATTCATTTAAATGGACGTTCCATTTAAGGTTTGACTGAATTGAAAGACCTACAACTTTTGTTACCTTAACATCAATCAATAGCACACCGTTCATTTTCAATGAAATACAGAGCTGTTTATTTGAAATGGAAAACTGCATTGAAACCGTTTACTTTTCATTTACTATAAATTTGTTTTTACGGAACCAATTTGAAATATCTGATATTGTACTATTTATGGTTTCTTTATTGCAAAGAATATTCGTATCATCCGCAAAGAGAACTGTTCTTTCGTTTCTAATCGTAGAGAGCATATCGTTTAAGTATAGTAGGAAGAGAATAGGACATAAAATCGATCCCTGCAGAACTTCACATGCAACTGGCAAAGAATCGGAAAGATGTGTACATAAATGTTCCATTATTTCAGTAAGGTATTTCTACTCTCTGAGGTCGTTGTTTAAGGTACGAACATAACCATTCTAGAGCAACACCAATTGAGCAATTCTAAACGAAGGTAATTTTGAAAGTAAAATGTTATGAACAATGATGTCAAAAGATTTCAAAAAATCGAAAAATATTCCAATAGATGCTTCGTTTTGATCCATGTATTAGGCGACATCTTTAAGAAAATAAAATATGGCTATTTCCGTAGATTTTTATTTTAGAAACCCATGTTGGCAAACTGAAAACGCGTCGTGTTTACTAAGAAAGATCTCTATTCGTACGTAAAAATGTCTCTCTGATATTTTTTAAAAAACAACGAAAGAGAATTGGCCATTAATTTTGTATTTCATTTTGGTATCTTTTTTGAAAATCGGCTTATTCTTAGCTGTTTTAAAAATATCTGGAAAAATTCCTGAGCATAAGGATACCTTAAATATGTGAATTAATGTCGATCGCACAAGTCTTTAACAAACAATCCGGAAATTCATCAAAAGCGGCCGTGCATTTATTTTTTAGTCTACCGATTATTTAGAGATTTATTAGAAGTTTCGGAAATGAACATCGCGTCTAAAATTTTTGGGGAAACGTCTGATGATTCAGGCAAAACCTCTCACCACGGGCAACGCAACGGCCGATAGCCGTCACTTAATGACCGAGAGCAGCGGCGTTTGCACAGATATGCCATTATTGACAAGCAACACTGCGGGAAATAACCGCAGAACTCAATGTGGGACGAACGACGAACGTATCTGTTAGGACAGTGACGCGAAATTTATCTTTAATGGGCTACGACACCTGACCAACTCGAATGCCTTTGCTAACAGGACGACGTAGCCTTCACCGTCTCTCCTGGGCTTGCGATTGGTCCCTATCGGGCTGGAGAACCGTGGCGTGGTCAAATAAATCCCTGTTTCAGCTGGTAAGAGCTGCTCGTAGGGTTCGCATGTGGCGCAGACCACCTGAAGCTATGAATCCACGTTGTGAACATGGCACTGTGTAAGCTGGTGGTGGGTGGGAATGGACTGGGTCCCCTGATTAAATCAGTAGATAATTGACTGAAAACGGTTATATTGACCTACTTGGAGACCATTTGCAGCCATTCATGTTCCCAAACAACGATGGAGTTTTTAAGGATGACAATGCACCTTTTACCAGGCCACAATTGTTGGCGGTGGATTTGAAGAACATTCATGAAAATTCGAGCGAGTGTTTTGACTATTCAAATCGCATTTATGGGACATAATCAACAGGTCAGTTTGTGCACAAAATCCTGCACCGACATCACTTTCGCAAATATGGTCGGCTGAAGAGGCAGCATGGCTCAACATTTCTGCGGAGGTCTTCCAATATCTTGTTGAGTCCATGCCACGTTGAGATGAAGAAAAACGGGAAGAAATGGGCCGACACGATATTTGGAGATATATCATGTCTTTTGTCACCTCAGTGTTTAATTTGCTTGATCAACTTCAACACTTCCACATTCACTTCTCGAAGATTATTTATTATTAATATTTTACGTTGCGGAGCTCATTTCTGAAGCCTTTGGAGGCTTGTAAGATGAAGGAAGACCTGGGGAATAAGCAGTCATAAACATTAACTTTTACTTTTTTAACCAAAAATATTTAAGTATATTATTTTATAACATTTTATAAAAGTACCTGTTCTAAACTAGTCTGCCCAAGGGAATAATCTTCAATATCAAGTTTTGTCTTTGCCTTTTCCATAATGCCAAACATTTGCGACCAAGGGTATATTTTTTTGGGAATATTATACGTTAAGAGTCGAAGATATTCCAGTTTGAGAACAGCGCCTTAAGTATGGCAACAATGACATAGTTTCAGAAAATAGAATTTACTTAATGAATTTTAGACTTCAGATAAATTGGTTTACAACAAAACTGAATTATGAAATTAATAACTTACATTCTTCTTCGTTCACGTTTGAAATTTAAAATAGAAAAATATGTAGTAATTAGTCCTTAATATGAAATATAGTTTTGATCGTCAACGTTTTAAAATCTATTGTCCAAATTTAATAATTTTAAACACCATTTATCGGTTGCGAAATGTTTTAATCTATAATATAATTGCATTAGTTATTTTTTAGATAGAATTCTACAAATTCAAAAGTTATTTTAACTTAAAAAAGTATTGTAATTATTTAATATTCTTTTAAAACACATTTAAACAGAAAATGACTGGCACTGCAGGGTCCAAATACGGTTATGCATTAACATAGAGTTATAATTAGAGCTGTCATTTATATGCAATAAAATTAACTACATATGCGCATATATATGTAAACATATTTGGTAACATATGCAATTAAAAAAGGAAAATATGCGAAATAGTGTAATATGTGTAAGTGTAAAAATAAATAAAAAGTGTAATGAGGAAAACATGTTTACAGCAAAAATTAGACACAGAAATCATTTAAATTTATGCAAGCGACAAACATTACGTCAATGCATTAATTTTGAAGAACATTCATTTCTTAGGAAAACAATAGAGATGCAGTTAATGTACGTTTCACAAAATAAAAAAAAAATTTGCAATAAAAATGTGACTTCACCTCAATTCACGACAAGTTCACGGGCCTGATATTTTTAACACCCCTCCACGTTTGCGTCGTGTGTGGGCATGCATAGGCTCTCGGCGGATGCACATTTCATTTCGACTGACACTGTCGATGACAGGTCTTAGCTTCTCGAGCGAGTTCGTACGAGTCAGGCGAGCGGCAACGCTGATCCGTGGCTAGGGCAACGTAAACAAATCCTCGGAAGCCCATTGCTTCAGAGCAGGTAATATGTACCATACCAAGAGGCGAGAGAACTATCAGAGCCGTTTCAACACTGACGGAACTGTAACTTTTGGGCTTCTTTTCGCGGTTGAAGGGTGAATATGCAAAATATATGCAAATATGCAATTATAGTATACGCGTTAAAAACAGCTGAAATTGTTTCTAAATGTCTAAAAACGTATACAATTTGTTGAAATGGAATGTTTTAGTTAACAGACAAAATGCAAATGCATTTAAATCCCAGCCCTAGTTATCATTCACACTACGTTAATATAACACAGTGTTAATGATTCATTCATTCAAAATTGATGAAGGGTCTGCAATATATGAAGTTGACATGGTGATCATATAAGTTAAGCTTCCTGACCTATGTGTGTTCTGATGTTCTCAAAGGCAACATATATTATTTGGTTTTTCCTATTTCCTTTACAAGTTCTATTCTGGGATGAAATCCTGTTCAAGAAATTCGGTTGTTACGCCGATAATCTATGTAGTTGACGCGGAGGACAGAACATACGCTCCAGACCCAATCTGTGTATAGTTGTAATTACGGCCAGCAATTTTATTTTTTCCTTTTCACACTACTTATTATTCACTAATCATCACATATCACTAATCTAAGTGAAATATCCCTTTGTTCAATAAATGTTAACGTGAAAGAAGTGAATGACTCCATGAAAAAAAAGCATACATGTATTAAATTGGAGTCATTTTTCTTTCCCCACATTGTTTCCAAGTACTTCATTATGTGTCTCCAGGTACAGCAGTAAACACGTACCTGGGGATACATAAAACACTAACAATTTATCTCAAAAATATTGTTTTTAAAAATTAATATTCTTATACATAAATATTTTGAGATGTGTAGCATCCCGAAAAGTGGAACACCAGCAATCCCCTATCCAAAAGAAAAGAGGGTAAAAAATAAAGTTGTCCATAGGTACTACCGTTTCCCCTACACTTATTAATATATTATTCAAGTACTCGTATGTAGTAAAACAAAATGGTAACAAACTGCTTAACATGCCGAACAGTACTGAAAAATTAAATACGTTCCTTGCAATCGCTATTTTGAAAAGTTCATACTTCATTATTTGTCACGTATTTCGAAATTGCCAGATAAATTTAATTAAGTTATTTTTATAATATTCATAAGATTTTTTTCGACCGTATTGCTGAGTTAAAATTTACCTGAAAACGTTCTATTAATGAAATCCTTCACTGTAATGATTCTCTGAGGCACATCGTGCGCCTCTTTCACTTTGATAATCAGTATGTATCCTTCAGCAAATTTATTCTTCAACTGTTGGATTGGCCCCAAACATTTGAAAGTTCCATTCACCATGATTGCCAATCTCGTGCATAGAACTTCACATTCTTCCATGCTATGAACATAAATGAATTTATATAATACATCTACGAGTAAGAAAGAAAGAAATAATGGAAATTGTAGCTAAAAGTATTTAAAATGTTATATTTCGTGTTTAGACGTTATGGGGGTAGCCGTAGTTGGTGGGACTTCCTGTAGTATATCAATGTACAGACATTCTAAGACACGTCCAGGTTATATAATGCTTAATAATTTGCTGTAAAAAAACAATTGTATAAGTCAGCTCTTGTTGACTTTCACAGGAAATATCCATCACTTAGGTTGCTTACATTTCTCTAGTCACACTTATAACGCTAGTCACTTTTGTTACAACAAAATTACTTCACTCAGTAGGCAAAATGTAAATAAATTTCGGTGCTTAATTGTGAAATTAAGCAAAACTGTGGTGCTTCATTCAGAAATAAAAACGTCTTTTTGTCAGTTGTATGTTTTTTAAATGAGATTTGTATGTTTGAAGGTGAAAGTAAAGAACGAATCCACGTAAAGCGATAAGAATGTGATAGTGCCTAATTTCTTACTTTTAAAATTCCTTACCTATGAGTTGTGAGGATGACGCTATTTCCAGATTCCCTCAACTCCATCACGACATCCCACACTTGCCGCCTGACGCTCGGGTCCATCCCTGCGGTCGGCTCATCGAGGAACACAACCGGAGACTGGCCTAGCAGAGCAATTGCTAAGCTCAACTTGCGTTTGTTGCCTCCACTGCAACCATACAAATGTTTCTACTATTTGCCTTCAACATTACCCTAACTGCCTTAAAAACCGTTTCACAGAATGTTCCAAACCCATGAAATGTTGGTCGCAGCTATTTGTATTTTGTGGTGTAGGAGATGGTACCAGATAGTGGATGCTGCAAAGGTAGGGGCAAGCTACTGAAAAATGAAGGTAGGTTTGAGGAAAGAAGAGCTAAGAAACTTCAGGGAAAACTTGTCAATAGTACGACACAGGTGATGACGGTGATGGTAGTGGTGGTGATAACCACGACTGACATTAACGCCAGAAAGTGAGGAAACCTACAGAAATTAATTGCACTGCTTGTGCTTTCAGAGTCGAATAAGCGATGCGGAGATGTTTCCAAAGACACGTAAAGTTTCAAAGCTTTTGTTCAGCAAAACAGAAAATTTCATTTTGTTTCATATGCTCGGCGAGGCAGAATCAGTGGCTCGTGCAAAGCGCTAAAGCGTTTACACAGGTGCGCGACCGGTGGCTGCGTGGGCGACCCCTCCCGGCCGCTCGCTTTGCGAATGCGAATGCTCGCCTCTTAACAGCCTTCTTAACTTTCGCCACTTAACACTTGCGTTCTTCACCGAACCTAACTATCTTCTGCTGTAGAAGGTTCTACAATCAATTTAAACACTAAACGATGAGAGGTTCGTAGCCAATCTCTGCATCCTGTGAAGTGCAGAGCATCTTGGCAAGCAACCGCACAGTGGTTGATATCCTTCATCTAGCGGTATTAAAATATTATTAAGAGAACGGTAAAGCCGACGGTGTTGAAAATGGTCAGGATTATTCCTTGTGCCATTTTCCATTACATTGTAATGTAGGGACGAAATATAATAATTCATTACCCTAGAGTCTTGATAAGGATTGCAGATAATTCTTTCTCATTTCGACCTTTCGTCGTTTTCTGAGCTTCTTCTTTGACAAAACATTTCGTCGCTCAGTCATGCTGGCTGGCTTGCCGCGAATCTACCATTATTATTCTACCAAGCCTTTAATTTGTCACCAAGTTAGCAAGTGTATCTCCGTGTCTTCTCATTTGATACTGCCTCTGGAATACTTCCAAGAACATTACGAGAAACATGCTGCATTAGCATTTTTCCATTCCTTAAATCTGTTGCATGAGAGAGTTCACTCTCACGCAAGAGCTCGAATAGCTCCCGCCGAGTACCGCTGTACCGCTGTACAAGTATTTGAAAAAATCGATTTTTTCGTAAAGGGGCAAATTTGGGCAAAAATATTCTCCGCCATTTTGTTTCAGAATGTTTAGAGAATACAATCGTGCATAGAGCAATCTCGGCAATTGCTGGTAACTCAAGATAACTCAGTTTAAATTTCCGATCACTAAGAAACCTGTCTGGAATACGTGGTAGTACTTTCACATAAAAAAATACAACCAAAAAATGTAAATTTTCCTATTAAACGTCAGCGCACTCTAAAGAACATATCTTTCGAATTCTCGCCCATATCGAACAATGAAGTTATCCTTACCAATTCAATGGCATTGAGCAATAACACCAAGCGCGTCAAAGCAGAACTTAGGCACGGCGGCTCGAAAGCGGAGCATACCCCCCTATTCCGAGATATGAATGTTGCACGTATGGGGACAGGTACAGTACTGGCAAGACTATGAGTAATCAGCCCACGCAGTCTTTCATTCGTTTCGAGCAAATGCATTTTTTAATTAAATACCGCTAGATTCTGGAGATCAACCACTGTAAACCGCCGCCTACAGAAATCACTTCGGCACTGGACATCATGCGAAGCACACGTATGTCCACAGAGCTCCGTGTAAGACATGCGTTCTTTGCACGTAAATTCTCGCGTAAGTCATAGTCTTACACGTTTAGAAGTCTCGTTATGAGCAACAATTAACTGTGCAAACTCAACTATTGGTTTCAGTCGCAACCTGAGTTGAACACGGCATTGTGCAAGCCGCCTCCAATTAGAACGAATCACCAGCTTCACGTAAATGTTTCATGTTCCGTGAGACATCGCTGTGTTAAGTGTAGCCTAAACTGTGTAACAAGTGAAACATTTGAACTGTGTATTCATGTATTAATGCCAGTTAAGTGAGACTAAAAATAAACTTGTTTGTGCAATACTTTGTTTCCATACCACATCCTGTAACTTGCATGCTATCAAAATGGGTTCGAAGACTGCTCCCGCGTGTCAATTAATAAATCTATGAATACTGAACATCAAATAAGTGAATCTGTCTCGATCAGCCGTTGTGCATGTCATTTCAAAGTGTAGTGTAGTGCGGTCAGTGGCAGCTCCAGAGGCAAAGACTTCCACTGGATAAGAAGTAAAAAATTCATCTAAACCAAATGGCATTTGAGTAGTTACACTGTTACAAGTAACATAAAAATAATATTTCTTGAAAGGTTTCTTATACCCCGCCCCACCATCCACACCCCTATACAGCGAAAAACTGTTTTTTTAATTTTATTTTTTCTTCAACTTAAAACTATTTTATCTAACTGAAAAAAACATGAATAAGAAAATAATTCATACTATAAGAAATACATTTTTTGATATGCCAAATTCAAACGCAAAAAATATTTATGAAAAAAATTAACAAAGAAATGTTTTACTGAGACTTAGAACCCTGGTACAGGCTCGAAAACATCTCAAAAGTTTCTCTCCAAACACAAATAACTGTGAATTTATCTCATATTTTTCTACTGCTAGTCTGCAGTTCAAAACAATAAAAATTCTTTTCACCATTTTCCCCGCCTTTAAATCAGTTTGAGTTTAAATATACTTTGAAAATGTTTGCAACAGTTCAGAGCATTTATTTGAGGGTTTATTACATTTATATAAATTGTTGTAACAGTAATATTTTGACTTTACGCCAAAAATTATATTTTTAAGCTTTCTTATCCTTTGTACAAGTATATCATACCCCAAGGAAAGACGAGTCAGTTAATGAGAAAACAATTTGGTCACACGTGAGGGATAAGTGAGGGACGTGTGGGGATATGAAGGGGAACAGGTTGGACCAGGATTTATCAGGACTATCTTAGAGCACCGAACCAGGGACGATAAAAGTCTTAAAACTCTATTTCAGAACATTTGTGAATTTTTTTCTGATTTTTGATTTCCCGTATACACATGTATATACGTAGTATAGGGAAAGTTATGTAATGCTGCGGAAAATTGATTTCGAGATATCAACGAAAATACCCGTTTTGGGGTGTCACGGTACCGAAAAAGTATTGTTGTTTTTTTGTTTGTTTTTTTCTTCAAAATATCCGTCAGTCCGTCCGTGCGCCGGGTGTCTATGAACACTACTAGCGCCCAAACTATGCGTAGGAATGTTTTACCAAATTGAAGAAACACGTGTCCATCTGGCTCGAGTCGAAACTTTCAGATTTGGAGAAAAAATATTTAAAATTTGGGGGTTACTTTACATGGAAACCGCCGGCCATTTCCAAAATATTCTCAAAAACGGAACAATTTTTTTTCTTTAAATTCCATGTAGAATAGGTACAATTTTAAAAAATTACAGAAACAATATTTTCTCAAATTTGGCTTCAGTTTTTTTCTTTAAACTTTTGGTAAGTGTAGTACTAAATGCTGTCTATAAGATGACATAAACGCCATATTACTCTATTCTTTTATTTTCTCAAAAAATACAAAAATTATTTTTTAATTCCCTCTCATGTTAATATTTATATTAGCTGCAATTTGTTTACATTATTATATTTATGAGTACAAGTACTTTAAATAATGGCACATAAAGTTTCTCGAAAACTCTACCATTTTCTGTGAAAACTAGGTCAAAACACGGCATATTCAGAAACGCTCAAACGACATTTTCTGAAAAACAGCTCCTAATGTTTTCTTCAAACGTTTTGAACGGATAGTAGTAATTACACTCTTTAATATAGTGTAAAGCTAATTTCGGTGATTTTTTTCCAATAATTACACAAATGTAATTTTTTAAAAGATCTCTCACGCCGTTAATATGCACATTTCCAGGAATTTGTAAACACTTTTGTATTTTCGAGTAGAAGTGCTTGAAATGACTGCATTTGAATGTTTTTGGAATACTCAAATTTTTCTGAAAAAACACGTTCACTTTTCGAATTTACTCTGGCGCTTAAAGCGCCATTTTCTTAAAAATTGCTCTACATTTTTCAAAGAAAATTTGCGTTTAGGTCTAGGATATACAGTTATTTAATATTCTTAAAATAACATATTGGTTCTACTATTAGGAAAACGAAAAATGAAGAAAATTTAAAAAGAATGTACATTGGGCGGCTGTGAATGACAGCTGGTCAAAAGGAAATACAAAACTAATACGGGAAATTCTTGCTATTCTGTAGCACCACTAATTTCTTCTGAAATCTATTCGATGTAGGTCTGGGGTGTAATTCTCAATCCAACAGTATCATGCAAGGTTTTGTGTCAATGGTTTCTTATAAACTACCATAAACTGTCGTCTTTCCGAAGCGTATGATATACGAGCAAAGGATTAAAAAGCTTTAAAACATGATAATTTATATCTACATTCCAAATCAAAATATTACTGGGTGTTATAATAATGTATACAAATGCAAACATAATTAACTTGAAAATAAATGCACAGAACTGTTGTAGATGTATTCAAAGTATTTTTAAACTCAAGGTGATTTAATGGATGGATTACATGGGGACGTGACCAAGAATAGTTGGGTTCATGTTTACCTCTGCAAAACGAATAACTGTTATTTAATTCAAAACAGATGTTAATTCACATTTCAACTGGAAATATGCCCAAGAATATCTCAAGAATAATATATAACAAGGTTAGTGTGGCAGTTTTAATAGATTCTGAGCTTGACCGTCGAACAAAAGTTTTGAATTTTTTCGTTTTCGAAAAATCAGTTTTCAACCATCGCTTCTTTTGTATCACATTCATTTGCCCGAATCTCTTCAATTGTAACTTAAGTTATGATGTGTGAAGCAACTAGCATTTAATTCAATTAACTTCATAACTCATATTTGTGAAGCAATGTTTATTCAATTACAACCCCTGCAGCCTGCATGCTAAAAGAAGCTCAGTTAGTTTCGTGTTTTTCGTGTCAAGTGATTGTATGAATAAAACAACTTTTCCAACAGTGTATGATATTTGGAAATGTGAATAAAAAGATCAGAATACGACACATAAGTTGTTCCTCTCCTTGAGCCATGACGAATTCATAAGAGAAAAAGCTCGTTTTAATTAGGCATTAGATCCAAGATAGAGAGGTAGAAGATTACAATCAACTCCATATCATTGCACGTCCACAAGTAAGAGATCATAAACTATAAAAGTGCACTCTCGTGTGCTGTTTGGATGAAAGAAATGCTTTGGTCTGTTTGCTAACGACAAGAACCCAACGGTAGCAAACACAGCATTACAAATTCAGTCTCAGAGGGCACAGTGGCAGCACCAAAAATCGGGACATTTGCCGTCCCGAAATTTAATTGTCGAGACACTGGGACAGTAGGAAGCAAACCTTTGAAAACCGGAATTATCCCAGTAAAACAGGGACGTCTGGGACCCCTTAAACGAATTTCATTTTTGGGAGACAACGACAGGAATGTACTGTTTATGGGGAATTCATGGATAAAGTGGATAATTTTATATCTTTAGTTGGTAAATTTATAAAACAAATTGCAACTTTATAAGATTTAAAATTGACATTTGAATTTACTTTTCATTCTGACACATTCTAAAGCCCAATTTGGACATTCTGCACCGAAGGCTTCCATTGTTAGATTAATTTGTTTCCAGGCGCTATGGACATCAATCTCGTATGTGTAGTGCATGCTGTAACTCGGTATGTGGCAATATTTCTCCCCACTAGAACATGAGATCCGGCGCTGACCGCTGACGCCAGCTTACGGTGTTTTCCCTCTAGGTATCTCCGTCAGCGAGACTCCGCCCCATCCGGGGCAGGCCCTAAGCTCCCGGCTGATCTAACATGTGTGGATGCGTAGCGCATGCAAGTTTACGAGTATGTAAAGGGAAGGATAGGACAAGAAAGAGGAAGAAAAGATAGCGCGCGGTCCGTCGCCCATTTCTTAGGGTTCTATTCGCATCGTATTGATCGGAGATTCCTCGGAAAACTATCGATCATAGCAAGAATGCTTCTCCAGACGGCGGCTGAAGTCGATCAAGTTAGTAACCAGTATCGAAAATCCGCCGCCGTCGGAACTCAAACCCTAGAATCTCTAGGTCAGAGACATTACACTGGCAACAGTTGTTGCCCTGATCCATTTTAATCGGTCGAAGGCTTCGAGAACCTAGCTACTGTATAATTTCACCGATTCGTCATCAGATGATAATCATTTTTGGCCCTAGACGAGACAACACAGAATTAATGCCTTTGCACAGAATAACCAAACAAAAAAGGTTACGAGTATAATGATGAATATATTGTCCTCTACAAAGCGTTGCGAACGTCAAACGAATATGAAATCAAAAGCTAAGAGACTACTTTACTGAATCTGAAACCACAACCCCTATAACCGAAAGAAACTTGATACCGATGTGTGTTTCTTCTATGATTCTCTATTAAGTTCCATTGTCTACTTGTTACAGGTCTAATGAATTTATTACTTGCCTGCAATCCTTAACTTTTTTATCAATGTGTTCCATCAAGTCCATATTATTTGCTATTCTTCTTGTTTCTCTTGGTATCACTTTGTGGGAAGAGTACCCTCTCAGCAATAGATACATATTAAGTGTTTCTCGAACCGTCATTACCTCAATGAGAGCATCAAACTGAGGGCAATAACCCACATTTTTATGAACCTTAAATGTGAAATAGTAAGAGATTATTAGTTTTACATTACAAAGAAGTGATAATGCTGACATTTTTTTAAAGAATCACATTTACTTTAAACAAAATTCGCAATTTCTTCGAAGAAATAAAATTGTTATGATTATTTTTTATTCTAAATACATTTTGTGTGATTATTTCTGAATTTCTAAATACAGACGAAAGCAACATCGAGGTGTAATTGAAGATATGGATTTGAAAAATTCACATTGTTCTGTTTGATATTGTCTGTTCGGTCGCGTTCGCAATTTTGGTCACACTCATTCATGGCAAACCAAATTGGGGAGCGTGGGAGATGATGAACACGTAGAAATCATTCACATTTATTTCACAAAAATTGGATAACTTCTAATTATGCGGTTTTACTCACTATTATTCTACACTGGAGTGTGTTTACTTGATATTAATGTATTTGTGTAGCTATAATTCAGAAAAAGTAACTAAAGTTTCATTTTTAATAAATATTACTTACATGCATATTCCTTTAATATACATGTTGTCCTTTGTGATTTTAATATTAAAAGCTTAATGAAAGTAAGCAAAGCATGCTCTTTGAAATTAATTCACACGCGTACATATTCTCATCGGCTTTTCAACTGATAGTATAAATTCTTATAACATACGTTTTAGCGACGATAGTGGAACAATGTGCAAAGATTATCCCTAACTTCCACCGGCATGCTCTGGGCTGACACTTCGGAGCACACTCAGCTGGCCCTCCAGCGCATCTGGCTGACGAAAATATACATTTCGTAAAGCGATGCTGATCCGTTTTAAAACCTATAGTAGAACTTCGACATGCAGCCTGATCAAAAGTGTGTCTCCAGAGACCGGGACTGCCCAAGGGAGAGGAGTGAAAGAATGCGCCATCGAGGCTGTGTTCGACGTCTCTCGGCAGGAGCACGGAGGGCACGACAAACAATGCAAGTCGAAAGCCTCATAGCCAGAGACTAACCGATGGCGAGGCCTTTGTCAACGCAAGGTTGAGCCTCAGGTCTCCTACACTGGAGGTTGAAAACTAATCACTTGGCCACATGATTTCAATACATTTTCCTCCAAATTCTCGATTTGTTCATTAAATGATAACAAAATCCACCCTCAGTGTTTCTATTGCATTTTGCTCGAGCTCTGCTCGTTTCATGCCTCTCCAAATTCTTTCATTGGCCAGGAAATCTGCAGGAGTGGAAAGTAAGTCAGGTAGGAGATTCTGGGAACAAAGCAAATGAGTGCGTGAGGGGGAGGGAGACAATTTTGACCGCAGCGTGTGTGGGACGTACAGTAAATGAATAATTAACTTTCACTTAAGGTCTGATATTTATCTCACTAAATTTAGATTGACTTACGACACTAGAGAAAGTATACTGTATCTACTTTACAGAGAATTTAGCTCCTAGAGTTATTTTAGCGATAGCGTGATGCCTTGCCTTTCTAGGTTCTTTCTGAATGTTGTAGCTCATTAGATATCCTTTTCCTTTCGTCATACGCACATCGCCAGTCATTATTTTGAAAGTGGATGTTTTACCAGCCCCGTTAGCTCCGAGCAGTCCAAAGATCTCGCCTTTTTCTACTCCGACGCTTATGTTGTTCACTGCTCGAAGAGCACAATAATATTTCGTCACACCTCTGTGAAAATTGTTAAGACAACGTGATAGATTTTTATTTCTTGATATCAGTTGTATGAGTGTAAAACTATAATAATAATACTACTAATAATAATGCTAATAATCAGTATTATAATAATAACAGTAATAATTATAATTATAATAATTTTGTGAATATATATCTTTGTTAATTAGAGTGAAGAAGTGAAAAACTCTGAATCTCGACAAATAAACAACAATTGTGTCCACATAATTGGAGCTTTGTATAGAAATATAGCAATTACCCCTCCCATTACTGATAAATTTTAAATGTCTAAATTGACTGAGGAAACGCTTCCAACAAATGAAAAAAACAATTCAACTACTCAATCCCAATGCTTCAAATTTAGACAACGAATTGCAAATTACCCATTTCATTACAATGTAAGATTTTTATCGCATGTAAAAATCGTTTGAATCGCGAACGTCATCGAGTTTTGCTTACGAATTGTCAAGATAAACCACACAAAAAATTGCACAAGGTACCTCAGAACAACACTGTACTCTTTAAGCTGTGTTTCACTAGAAAAACTAATTTTCTCTTTCTCGTTTAATACATCTTCATCTTCCTCCAAATTTTCATCTTGTTCTTTTTTAAAAAGCAGCACCATTCTCACTGAAAAATAGTTAATAGTTATTTTTCATGAATAAAGTGATTGAGAATATTAACGCTGTCACTCAAGGTTTACTCTCAATGAAGACATTTTTCAGTTTCCGCTTCTAGCATGCATTTCTTTAATTGATGTTTATAATATTACAAAGATAATTTAAGTAACAAAGATAATAAACACTATAACATTTTATTTCGCAATATTTTATATACTTTACTATTAAAATTTACTATTAAAATGGAAAATGTTACAATATTCTCCATTTTTACTTTTTACTAATGCATTTTACCGTTACCCACATTACAAGCTATTATGTGAGCAATTGCTG
This sequence comes from Gryllus bimaculatus, assembly GCA_017312745.1. Classification (NCBI taxonomy): domain Eukaryota; kingdom Metazoa; phylum Arthropoda; class Insecta; order Orthoptera; family Gryllidae; genus Gryllus; species Gryllus bimaculatus. The sequence continues at coordinate 10,304,601 of BOPP01000016.1, forward strand.
GTGCAGTTCAGCTGTAGTGCAGCTGGAGCAATTAATAAAAAACATGGTTATAGATATCAATGGCGAGTTCGCACGAGGTTTGGAAACAACTGAGGCAGACGACAAACTCGATTAATAACAAAAACTTAAACCAAAAGAACAGAAAATACATTCTTTCTTACCGCAGCATCTTTCAACGCACATAAAACAATCATTAAGCCAATATGAATCGATTATCAGCAATATAGTGAAGAAAATAAGACCCCAGAGGAAAAAAACAAATATGTGTTTTCCTACTCCTGGTGAAGTCCATTGAAAATAATTCGGCGGTGTTGACACACAGCCAGTTATGGGGCACTTTTCTGTAACATAAAATTGAAATAAATATTACAGTAAAATATATCTCACACAGGAGAACCCGTTGAACGATTTCACGGTTATTACAGGAATAATATTGAAGTGATAATTCCTTATTGTACTTTCTCTGTTGCATTAATTCACCGCGTGTTTTAGGCTGGCATGTACATACTTGCGGTACTGCTGTAGACTTTTAAATC
>BOPP01000016.1:10305161-10396482 GCA_017312745.1 Gryllus bimaculatus
TACGAGTAAGAAAGAAGAAATAATGGCAATTGGTAGCTAAAGTATTTTAAATATGTTATATTTCGTGTTGTAGACGTTATGGGGGTAGCCGTAGTGGTGGTGGGACTTTCTGTAGTATATCAATGGGTAAGACTTCTAGACACGTGCCCAGGTTATATAATGCTCTAATAATTTGCTGTAAAAAAACAATTGTACTAAGTCAGCTCTTGTTTTGCCTTTCACAAGAATATCCATCACTTAGGTTGTTATCATTTCTCTAGGTCACACGTTATAACGCTAGTCACTTTTGTGTGACAGAAAACTTACTTCACTCAGTAGGCAAAATGTAAATAAATTTCGGTGCTTAATTGTGAAGTTAAGCAAAACTGTGGTGCTTCCTTCAGAAATAAAAACGTCTTTTTTGGTCAGTTGTATGTTTTTTAAATGAGATTTGTATGTTGAAGGTGAAGTATAAGAACGAATTCCACGTAAAGCGATAAGAATGTGGATAGGCCTAATTTCCTTACTTTTTAAAATTCCTTTACCTATGAGTTGTGGAGGATGACGCTATTTCCAGATTCCTCAACTCCATCACGACTCCAGGCGAACTTAGCCGCCTGACGCTCGGTCCGATCCTTGTCGGGCTCGGCTCATCGAGGGAACACAACCGGAGACTGGCCTAGAGAGGGCAATTGCTAAGCTCAACTTGCGTTTGTTGCCATCCACTTGCAACCATACAAATGTTTCTACTATTTGCTTCAACAATTACCCTAACTGCCTTAAAAACCGTTTCACAGAATGGTCCAAACCATGAAATGTTGGTCGCAGCTATTTGTATTTTGTGGTGGTAGGAGATGGGTAACCAGATAGTGGAATGCTGCAAGGTAGGGGCAGCAACTGAAAAATGAAGGTAGGTTTGAGGAAAGAAGAGCTAAGAAACTTCAAGGGAAAACTTGTCAATAGTACGACACGGTGAATGCGGTGATGGAGTGGTGGTGCTAACGCACGACTGACATTAAACGCCAGAAAGTGAAGGAAACCTAAGCAGAAAAATTTTTTAATTTGCAAAAACTGCTTGTGCTTTCAGAGTCGAAATCAGCGATGGCGGAGATTGTTTCAAAGCACGTAAAGTTTCAAGCTTTTGTTGCAGCAAACGAAATTTCATTTGTTTCATAATGCTCGGCGGCGATGGGCAGGATGCAGTGGCTCGTTGCAAAGCGCTAAAGCGTTACATCAGGTGCGCGACGGTGGCTGCGTGGGCGACCCCCTCCGCGCCGCTCGCGTTGCGGAATGCGAATGGCTCGGCCTCTTACAGCCTTCTTATTTCGCCACTGAACACTTGCGGTTTTCACCGAACCTAACTATCTTTCTGCTGTCAGAAGGTTCTACATCAATTTAAAACACTAAGGACGATTGAGACGGTTCTTAAGCCAATCTTGCATCCTGTGAAGTGCAGGCATCTCTTGGCAAGGCAACGCACAGTGGGTTGATATCCCTTGCCTCTAGCGGTATTAAAATCTTATTAAGAGAACGGTAAAAGCCGCGGTGTTGAATAATGGTCAGGAATTATTCCTTGTGCATTTTCCAATTACATTGTAATGTAGGGCGAACTATAGATAATTCATTACCCAAGAGTCTTGATAAGGAATTGCAGATCATTCTTTCTCATTTCGACTTTTGTCGTTTTCTGAGCTTTTCTTTGACAAAACATTTCGTCGCTCAGTCTGCTGGGGTGGCTTGCCGGGCGAATCTACCATTAATGAATTCTATGCGAAGCCTTTAATGATCACCAAGATTAGCAGTGTATCTCCTTTTGTCTTCTCATTTGATACTTGGCCTCTGGGAATACTTCAAGAATTACGTAGAAACATGCTGCATTAGCATTTTTCCATTCTTAAATCTGTTGGCTGAGAGAGTTCACTCTCAGCAAGAGCTCGAATAGCTCCTGTCGAGTACCGCTGTACGCTGGCAAGTATTTGAAAAAATCGCTTTTTTCTAAAGGGGCAAATTGTTGGGCAAAATATTCTCCGCCATTTTGTTTCAGAATGTTTAGAGAATCAATCGTGCATAGAGCAATTCTCGCAGTTGCTGGCACTCAAGATAAATCAGTTTAAATTCTCCGATCACTAAGAACCTGTCTGGAATACGTGGTAGTACTTTCACATAAAAAAATACAACCAAAAAATGTAAATTTTCCTATTAAACGTCTAGCGCACTCTAAAGAACATATCTTTCGAATTCCTCGCCCATTATGCGAACAATGAAGTATCTTACATTCAGTGGCTTGAGGCAATAAACAGAAGCGCGGGTCAAAGCAGAACTTTAGGCACGCGAGCTCGAAAGGCGGAGCACTACCCCCCTATTCGAGATATGATGTTGACGTATGGGGACAGGTAAGTGGGCAAGACTATGAGATCAGCCCACGCAGTCTTGTCATTCGGTTTCGAGCACAATGCTTTTTTAATTAAATACCGCTAGGATTCTGGAGATCAACCACTGTAAACTCGCGCCTAAGAAATCACTTCGGCACTGGACATCTGCGAAGCAACAGTATGTCACAGAGCTCCGCGTGTAAGACCTGCGTTCTTTTGCAACGTAATACTCGCGTAAGTCATAGTCTTACACGTTTAGAAGTCTCGTTATGAGCAACAATTAACTGTGGCAAACTCAACTATTGGTTGAGTCGCAACCTGAGTTGACACGGCATTGGTGCAAGCCGCTCCATTAGAAACGGAATCACCAGCTTTCCGTAAATGTTTCATGTTCCGTGAGACATCGGGTGTGTTAAGTGTTAGCTAACTGTGTAACAAGTGAAACATTTGAATGGTGTTTCATGTATTATGCCAGTTTAGTGAGAACTAAAATAAACTTGTTTGTGCAATACTTTGTTTCCATCCACATAGGTGTACTTGCAGTGCTATGGAAATGGGTTCGAGACTGCTCCGCGTGTCAATTTAATAAATCTATGAATACTGAACCTCACATAAGTGGAATCTGTCTCGATCAGCCGTTGTGCATGTATTTCAAAGTGTAGTATAGTGCGGGCGGTCAGTGGCGGCTTCCAGAGGCAAAGGACTTCAACTGGATAAGCAGTAAAAAATTATCTAACAATGGCTATTTTTGAGTAGTGTACACTGTTCCAAGTAATCATAAAAAAATAATATTTTTGAAGGTTTCTTATACCGCCCCACCATCCACACCCTATACAGCGAAAAACTGTTTTTTTAATTTATTTTTTTTCTTCAACTTAAAACTATTTTTATCTAACTGACAAAAAATGGAATAAGAAATAATTCATACTATAAGGAATACATTTTTTTGATATGCGCAATTCAAACGCAAAAAATATTTATGAAAAAAATTAACAGAAATGTTTTACAGAGACTTAAGAACCGCTGGTAGCAGGCTTCGAAAACATCTCACAAGTTTCTTCCAACCAATAAGCTGTGACATTTATCTCATATTTTTCTACTGCTAGTCTGCAGTTTTCAAAACAATAAAATTTTTCACCTTTTCCCCGCTTTAAATCAGTTTGAGTTTAAATATACATTGAAATGTTTGCAACAGTTCAGAGCATTTATTTTTTAGGGTTTTATTAATTTATATAATGTTGTAACAGTAATATTTTGACTTTACGCAAAAATTATATTTTTTAAGCTTTCTTATCCTTTGTACAAGTTATGTCATACCAAGGAAGACGAGTCAGTTTTAAATGAGAAACATTTGGTCCAGGTGAGGGATAAGTGAAGGGACGTGTGGGGATATGAAGGGGAACAGGTTTGGACCAGGATTTTATCAGGATGATTTAGAGCACGCGAACAGACGATAAAAGTCTTAAAACTCTATTCAGAACATTTTGTGAATTTTTTTTTTCTGATTTTTGATTTTCCGTATACACATGTGATATACGTAGTAATAGGGAAGTTATGTAATGCTGCGGAAAATTATTGTCGGATATCAACGAAAATACCGTTTTTTGGGTGTCACGATAACGGAAAAAGATATTGTTGTTTTTTTCGTTTGTTTTGGGTTTCTTTTCAAAATATCCGTCAGTCCGCCGTGCGCTCGGGTGTCTATGAACAATACTAGCGCCCAAACTTGGCGTAGGAATGTTTTACCAAATTGAAGCAACACGTGTCCATCTGGCTCGAGTCGCAAACTTTTCAGATTTGGAGAAAAAATATTTAAATTTTGGGGGTTACTTTCCATGGAAACCGCCGGCATTCTCCAAAAATATTTCAATAAAGAACAATTTTTTTTCTTTAAATTCCCTGTAGAGATGAGGTAAATTTTAAAATTACAGAATTACAATATTTTGCTCAAATTTTGGCTTCAATTTTTTTCTTTAAACTTTTGTAAGTGTAGTCATAAATGCTGTCATAAGGGATGACATACAACGCCTATATTACTCTATTCTTTTATTTTCTCAAAAAATACAAAAATTATTTTTTTAATTCCTCTCATGTTAATATTTATATTCGCTGGGCAATTTGGTTTACATTATTATATTTATGAAGTACAAGTACTTTAATAATGCCACAGTAAAGTTTTCCTCGAAAACTCTAATACCATTTCTGTGAACTAGGTCAAAACAGGCATAATCGAAACGCTCAAACGACATTTTCTGAAAACAGCGTCCTAATGTTTTTCTTCAAACGTTTTTGACGGATAGTTAGTAATTACACTCTTTAATTATGTAAAGCTAATTTTCGGTGATTTTTTTCCATAATTAAAAATGTAATTTTTTTAAGATCTTCTCAGCGGGTTAATATGCACATTTCCCAGAAATTTTGTAAACACATTTTGTATTTTCGAGTTGGAAAGTGCTTGAAATAACCTGCATTTGAAGTGTTTTGGAATACTCAAATTTTTCTGAAAACACGGTTACTTTTTCGATTTACTCTGGGCTTTAAGCGCCATTTTTCTTAAAAATTGCTCTAACATTTTCAAAGAAAATTTGCGTTTAGGTCTAGATATACAGTTATTTAATATTCTTAAAATAACATATTGGTTCTACTATTAGGAAACCGGGAAAAATGAAGAAAATTTAAAAAGAATGTACATGGGCGGCTCTGAATGACAGCTGGTCAAAGTGAAATCAAACTAATACGGGAATTCTTGCTAATTCTGTAGCCCACTAATTTCTCTGACTCTATTCGATGTAAGGTCTGGGGTTGTAATTCTCAATCAACAGTATCAATGGCAAGGGTATTGTGTCAATGGTTTATTATAACTACATAAACTGTGTCTTTCCGAAGCGTATGATATACGAGCAAGGATTAAAAAGCTTTAAAACATGATAATTTGTATCTACATTCGAAATCAAAATATTACTGGGTGTTATAATATGTATACAAATGTATAATTAACTTGAAAATAAATGCAGAGAACTGTTGTAATGTATTAAAGTATTTTTAAAACTCAAGGTGATTTAATGGATGGATTACATGGGGACGGTGACCAAGCATAGTTGGTTAATGTTTTACCTCTGCAAAACGAATACTGGTTATTTATTCAAACAACAGATGTTAATTCACCATTTCAACTGAATCATGCCCAAGAATATCTCAAGAATGAATATATAACAAGGTTAGTGTGGCAGTTTAATAGATTTGAACTTGACCGTTGAACAAAGTTTTGAATTTTTTTCGTCTGAAAAATGCAGTTTTCAACCAAATCGCTTCTTTTTGTATGCACTTTCATTTGCCCGGGGAATCTCTTCAATTGGGGGTATTAGTTATGATGTGTGGAAGCAATAGCATTTAATTCAATTAACTTCATAACTCATTTTGTGGAAGCAATGGTTTTAATTCGTTACAACCCCTGCAGCTGGCATGCTAAAGCAGCTCATTAGTTTCGTGTTTTTCGTGTCAAGTGATTGTTATGAACATAAAACAACTTTTTCAACAGTGTATGAATATTTTGGAAATGTGAAATAAAAAGATACAATACCCACATAAGTTTGTTCTCTCCTTGAGCCATGAGACTTCATAGAGAAGCCTCGTTTTAATTAGGCATTAGATCAAGATAGAGAGGTAGAAGATTACAATCAACTCCATATCATGGCACGTCGCACCAAGCTAAGAGATCATAAACTATAAAGTGCACTCTCGTGTGCTGTTTGGGTGAAGAAAATGGCTTTGGTCTGTTTGCTAACGACAAGAACCAATCGGTAGCAAACACAGCATTACAAATTCAGTCTCAGAGGGCACAGGTGGCAGCACCAAATAATCGGGAAGTTTGCCCGTCCCGAAATTTAAATTGTCGGAGACACTGGGGACAGTAGGAAGCAAACTTTGAAAAACCGGAATTTTCCCAGTAAACGGGAACGGTCTGGGACCCCTTAAACGAATTTTCATTTTTGGGAGACAACGGCCAGGAATGTTACTGTTTATGGGGAATTCATGGATGAAGTGGATAATTTTATATCTTTAGTTGGTAAAATTTAATAAAACAAATTGCAACTTTATGAAGATTTAAATTGGACTTTGAATTTACTTTTCCATTCTGACACATTCGTAAAAGCATTTGGACAATTCTGCACCGAAGGCTTCATTGTTAGAGTTATTGTTTCTAGGCGTTGGACATCAATCTCGTATGTTGTAGTGGCATGCCTGATAACTCGGTATGTGGCAGATATTTTCTCCCCTAGTAACTGAGATGGGCGTGACCGCTGAACGCCAGCTTACGGTGTTTTCCTCTAGGTATATCCGTCGCGAGATCCGGCCCTATTCGGGGCAGGCCTAAGAGCTCGCCCGGCTGATGTAACATGTGTGGATTGCGTAGCGCATGCAGTTTACGTAGTATGTAAAGGGAAGGATAGGACAGAAAAAGAGGAAGAAAAGATAGGCGGCGGTCGTCGCCCCATTTCTTAGGGTTCTATTCGGCATCGGGGTATTGATCGGAGATTCCTCGGAAAACTTCGATCTAGCAAGAAATGCTTCTTCCAGACGGGGCGGTGAAGTCGATCAAGTTAGTCTCACCAGTATCGAAAATCCGCCGCCGTCGGAACTAAAAAAACCCTAGAATTCCTAGGTCAGAGACATTACACATCTGGCTATACAGTTGTTTGCCCTGATCCATTTTAATCGGGTCGAAGGCTTCGAGAACTAGCTACTGTATATTTACCGATTCGTCATCAGATGATAATCATTTTTGGCGCTAGACGAGACAACACAGAATTTAATGCCTTTGGCAGCAGAATAACCACAAAAAAGGTTACGAGGTATAATTGGATGATATAATTGTCCTCTACAAGCGTTGCCGAAGGTGTTCAAACGAATATGAAATCAAAAGCTAGAGACTACTTTAGCTGAAGTCTGAAACCAAACCCTATAGACCGGAAAGAAACTTGAATACCGGATGTGTGTTTCTTCTATGCTTCTCTATTAAGTTCCATTGTCTACTTGTTATAGGTCTTAATGAATTTTATTCTTGCCTGGCAATCCTTCACTTTTTTTATCAATGTGTTCATCAAGTCCATATTATTTGCTTATTCTTCTTGTGTTCTCTTGTATCACTTTTGGTGGGAGAAGTACTCTCTCAGCATAGAGTTAATATTAAGTGTTTCTCGAACCGTCTTATCAATGAAGAGCATCCAACTGAGGGCAATAACCACATTTTTTATGAACCTAATGTGAAATAGTAAGGAGATTATTGTTTCTACATTAAAAAGAAGTGATATGCTGACCATTTTTTAAAGAATCACATTACTTTAACAAAATTCGCATTTCTTCGAAGAAAAATAAATTGTTATGATTATTTTTTATTCTAAATAGCATTTGTGTGATTATTTCTGGAATTTTAATACAGACGCAAAGCAACATCGAGTGTAATTGAAGATATGGATTTGAAAAAATTCACTATTGTTTCTTGTTTGATATTGTCTGTTCGGTTCGGTGTTCGCAAGTTTTGGTCAACACTCATTTCATGGCAAACCAAATTGGGGACGTGGGAGATGATGACTCGTAGAAATCATTCACATTTATTTCACAAAATTGGATACTTCTAATTATGCGGTTTTACTCACTATTATTGCTACACTGAGTGTGTTTACTTAATATTAATGTATTTGTGTAGCTATAATTCAGAAAAAGTAACCTAAAGTTTGTCATTTTTAATAAATATTCCTTTAATGATATTCTTTTAATAGGGGTACATGTTGTCCCTTTGTGATTTTAATATTAAAAGCTTAATGAAAGTAAGAGCAAAAGCATGGCTCTTTTGTAAATTAATTGCACACGCGTACATAATTCTCATCGGCTTTTAACTGATTAGTATAATTCTTATAACATCGTTTTAGAGACGATAGTGGAACAATGTGCAAGATTATCCTCTTACCCCCCTCGCCGCCCCCTAACTTCCACGGCATGCTCTGGGCTGCCTTGGAGCACACTCAGCTGGCCTCCGCGCATCTGGCTGACAACATAGTACATTTCGTAAGCGATGGCTGGGATCGCGTTTTAAACCTATAGTAGAACTATCGACATGCAGCCTGAATCAAAGTGTGTCTCCGAGAGGGACTGCCCAAGGGAGAGGAGTGAAAGAGCCATCGAGGGCTGTGTTCGACGTCTCTCGGCAGGGATAGCACGGAGGCACGACAACCAATGCAAGTCGAAAGCCTCATAGCAGAGACTAACCGATGGCGAGGCTTTTGTCAACGCAAGGTTGGAGGCTCAGGTTCCTCCACTGGAGGTTGAAAACTAATCACTTGGCCACATGATTTCATACATTTTTCTCCAAATTCTCGATTTGGTTCATTAAATGAATAACAAAATCCGCTCAGTGTTTTCTATTGCATTTTTGCTCTAGCCTGCTCGGGGTTTCATTGCCTGCTCCTAAATTCTTTCATTGGCCAGGAATCTGCAGGAGTGGAAGTACGTCAGGGTAAGGAGATTTCTGGGAACAAAGCAATGAGTGGCGTGAGGGGGAGGGAGCCAATTTTGGACCGCAGCGTGTGTGGGACGTACAGTATGAATATTACTTTCGATTAAGGTCTGATATTTTATCTCACTAAATTTCGGATTGATTACGACACTAGAGAAAAGATAACAAACTGTATCTACTTTACAGAGATTTAGCTCCTAGAGTTATTTTAGCGATAGCGTGAATGCATGCCTTCTAGGTTTCTTTCTGAATGTTGTAGCTCATTAGATATCCTTTTTCTTCGTCAATAACGCACATCGCCAGTTCTGTATTTTGGAAAGTGGATGTTTTACCAGCCCGTTTAGCGTCCGAGCAGTCCAAAGATTCGCCTTTTTTCTACTCCGCGCTTTATGTTGTTCACTGCTCGGAGAGCACAATAATATTTCGTACCTCTGTGAAAATTGTTACGAAACGTGATGATCTTTTATTTCTTGATATCAGTTGTATGAGTGTAAACTATAAATAATAATACTACTATATAATAATGCTAATAATGCAGTATTATAATAATAACGTATAATTATAAGATTATAATAATTTTTGGTGAATATTATCTATTGGTTAATTGAGTGAAGAAGTGGAAAACTCTGAATCTCGACAATAACAACTATGTGTCACATAATTGGAGCTTTGTAGAAATATAGCAATTACCCCTCCCATTCTTGATAATTTTAAATGTCTAAATTGACTGAGGAAACGCTTCCAACAAATGAAAAGAACATTTCAACTAATCAATCCCAATGCTTCAAATTTAGACAACGAATTGCAAAGTTACCCATTTATTGCAATGTCAGATTTTTATCGCATGTAAAAATCGTTTGATCGCGAACGTCATCGAGTTTTGCTTACGAATTGTCAAGATAAACACACAAAAATTGCACAAGGTACCGTCAGACAACACTGGTACTCTTTAAGGCTGTGTTTTCAACTAGAAAAACTCTAAATTTTTCTCTTTTCTCGTTTATAATCTTCACTTCCTGCAAAATTTTCATCTTGGTTCCTTTTTTAAAAGCAGCACCAATTCTCCTGAAAAATAGTTAGTAGTTTTTTTCATGAATAAAGTGATTTGATAATATTTAACGCTGTCACTTCAGGTTTTACTCTCATGAAGACATTTTTTCAGTTTCCGCTTCTAGCATGCATTCTTTAATTGGATGTTTATAATATATCACAAAGATAATTTAAGTAACAAAGATAAATAAACACTATAACATTTTATTTTCGCAATATTTATATCTTTATATTAAGTTTTGATTAAAGATGGAAAATGTTACAATATTCTCCATTTTTTTACTTTTAACTAATCGCATTTTAACCGTTACCCCGCACATTTACAAGCTATTATGTCGGGCAATTGGCTGGGTGGCAGTTTCAGCTGTAGTGGCAGGTGGAGCATTAATAAAAGAACTTGGTTGATAGGAATATCAATGGCGAGTTTTCGCACGGAGGTTTGGAAACAACTGAGGCAGACGACAAATCTCGATTAATAACCAAAACTTAAAAGCCAAATAGAACAGCAAATACTTCATTCTTACCGCAGTCATTTCTTTCAAAGGCACATAAAACAATCATTAAGCCAATATGGGAATCGGGATTATCAGCAATATAGGTGAAGAAAATAAGACCCAGAGGAAAAAAAAATATGTGTTTTCCTACTCTGGAGTCATTGAAAATAATTCGGGCGGTGTTGACCATCAGGCCAGTTATGGGGGGCAACTTTTCTGGTAACATAAAATTGAGAAATAACATATTACAGTAAAATATACTCACACAGGAGAACCCGTTGAACGATTCACGGTTATTCAGGAATAAATATTGAAGTGATAATTCCCTTATTGTACTTTCTCTGTTGCATTAATTCACCGCGTGTATTTAGGCTGGCATGTCCATGACTTGCGGGGTACTGGGGCTGTAGACTTTTAAATTCGGCAATTGCAATACAGAGGGATATCAGCTCATGTACCCACTTTAAAGATTGGGTTTGGGACAGTTTAGGAAATGAACGTAATTACGTGCGGTTTGTGGCCTCGTTGTTTTGGATATTATTGGCGAACATCATCCTGGCTTACGCGATTAGAGAAAATCAAATCAGCCTCTGGAAGTTTTCAGGCATGGATCATGACTAGTCTTAAAATCGAAATTTACCCCCAATGGAGAATGAACTGAAGTTGTAACTTTCGCCTATCGTTGGTTCACGGAAATCGCAAAGTTGGCGTTTTGGTCGTTTCGCTATTGATGGGAAATTATTATTTTCTTCGCGGAAGCGAAAAGACTTTGTGGGAACGTATTGTAAAGTCAGATATGGCGATGTTCCTAGAATTTCCATTTTAAAATGAAATATCTTAAAAAATTGTCAATCATCATGGAGGAGTTAGCAGGATCTGTGAGAGGGGCTGGTTGAGTGGGGGTAGTCCTCTATAATAGCAGCTCTACCTTACCACGAGAGATTTTCGAAGGACAGTATGTTTGTGAGTGAACGTACAATCTGCGGGTTTTCTTGGATAGCAAACAATAATAACCCTAATGGGGGATTATTATAATTCATGGGTAATTCAGAAGGGAGGCAACTTGAAATTAAATATTACATATAATTGGAACTGAAAATAAAGTTTACTAATACAGTTAGTTGACTAAAATTTGACTCTCTTGCAAAGTAACTGATAGTTGAGAAACACGCGTAGATGTTTTTTTAGGATTTAAATTATGCCAAATTAAATGATAACTAATATAGATTGCCAAAAGGAGGAGTTTAGCTGTAATGCATTGAAACACATGACGCAAATGACTAAGCTGAGAGAAACCAACAATTCGATGGGTTGTGAGCGGTGTGAGAAACACGCGCATCCTGAGGAGACTGCCGATGAGGCAGGCATTTGAGCAGGCCTCGGATGACTTGCAGCTGGGAAGCGGTCGTGAGAGCGTGGGTTAACGAAGCACAGCAGTCGACATTTAGTGGAGAACTACAGCTTGCAATATTGGAATTGAGCTTTACATAATTGAATTGAGCTGCATGGCAAAAAAACATTAGTCATTACGGTGCGCACCCATGAGTGATGCTCGTAGTGAAGCATTTTTGGTCCAAAACTTGTATTGCCGGGGGGGGCAAGGATTCGGATATTGGAACGACAGGCTCATACTGGTTCGGCGATAGCACACGATTCGCTATTAACGAGTATTTTGGCAACAGATATTCACTGTATGTGAGGTTTTGACCACAAGTTATGATATAATTGGCAACACGTAAAGGAGAACATTTGTAAGCACAGTGGCACTGAAAAATCAATTAATGGAGAAATTGTAATGAATGCACGCTGCACTACATTTGAATTAAATGAATGGTCTTTAAACGCATTTTTATGGTCTAATTGCAGTGAACGTATAACAGATATTGTTTATGAGTTCGAGCAACACATGCAACACACGAGAGAATGATATTAATGCAGACAGTTTTGATAGTTTAATTTTACGAGAATTAATGGCTGTATGTGCAGGGTTACATATGCGGAGTCTAAAAATATGGCTTACACACGGCACTTTAACACATTAGTGGCGGTAATTGGCAATGATTCGTACTCAATAAGAGAGAATAGCGGCAACATGTCAATCAGAAACAAATACATTAGGGGGAAGTAAGTTAATAACGGGTATGTTGTGGGACGTCTTCAATTGCTAAGAATCTGCGCGACACCTCAGCGCCGTACGGCCCAGACGAAGCTTGTGGGTTGGACAGAGGCTTGGCTGGTGCGGCGACTGTGTGGGTGGCAATGGAGGCCGGGCGCTTTAAGACGCGCAAGACATCGTCCTCGCGGGGAGCAGGGCCGGATTTTTCTTGGGACGTAGACTCGGCGTGTCCGGGCGCTTAGGCGCGACTTCTCGTTAGGAACGAGAGTTTCGTTGGGCATGGTAGCTCAGTGGCGAGCTCAGCAACACTTGGGTTGAGCTCTTTACCAATTAACGCTATGAGAAATGAATTATAACTAAACAAGGATGTAAGACATAAAGCCAAATTAAAAACTAGGCAATGTTGACAAAGGCTTATGAAACTAATAATAAGTTGACTGCCATTGTGCACAGTTTCTGAGAACAGTGTAGAACACAGCTGTGTCGAAGCGTGGGGCCGCATTTCTATAGCGCGTCTGAAGTTGAGAAAAAGACAGGGCCTTTAAATAATAAATTCTGAAGATATTCACCACGGTTGTGGACTAGAATAAAAGGACAGGGGCCTTGTGGCATTTCCGTAAATGAAATCCTCTCCGTTTGGGATTTTAAAACTATTTTAATTCCTATTGACATAATTTTCTAATACAACATTAATTTACGAATGTAATTGTTGTTATGTGAATTATTTAATAAGGATTTAAATTCCAAAAACGGGGAGAGTATATTTACCCGCAAATGCCACAAGGCCGCTGTCCCTTTATTCTAGTCCACAACGCTTGCGTGAATATCTTGCAGATTTATTAATTTTTGTAGGACGTGATACGTTGCGGCTGTTCGATTCAGCCACAGGCTGCGGTGCCACGTGGCTTCGGTTGCTGTATCATACCAGTGCTCAGAAAGTTTTCTCCCGTTCCGGTTGTTTTGCCAGTGTTTGTTCGCCTGTGGTAGTTTGTTTTTATTTAATTTTATTTTTGTTGCATTTAATGTGTTTTTGAGATTTCCCGGTTTTAATTCACGTCGAAGTTAAAAGTAATTATCCGTTTAATTGCTTCATTTGGTTTTTAGATGTGGTTAATTTCTATTAATTACAATTTTTTCAATTTAATATCCATTTCGTTGCAAACTGAATTTTGAATATAAAGAGTGTCACGAATTAAGGACGAATGTTAAAAGGCTCTAAGCAACCATAAAAATATATTGAAAAATGTAATCTTGTTTATGCAATCACATTCAGTAACTTTCCCATTTTGGCTATGGAAAAATTATATCCGCCATATTACCACCCAAGGCCAGCGCCGAACAACGAGAGCAATGCGTTTCATTGAGAAGTTAGCGACGATCGCGTTCACAAACATCTGGTGGGATGCCGTTAATAATCCTTGTAATTTCATTCTTCAATTCGATTATTGTTCGTGATTTGTTCACCTACACTTTTGATTTCACAAATCCCCACAAAAAAAGTCACAAGGCTTAAGATTGCATGATCTGGTAGGCCATTCCTGGTTGCCACGCAATGAGATAATATTTTGAGGAAACTTTTCATTCAGCAGAGCAATCGTTTCACGGGTTGTGTGACATGTTGCCCCATCTTGTTGAAACCATAAATCGTCATTTTCTATATGATCCAAAACTTGAAAGAAAAAAAACCATTCAGAAAGCATGTTCCTGTACCGGTCGCCGTTTACAGTGACAGCAGCTCCCTCATCATCTTCAAAAAAGATATCTTCCACAGTCACTCGTGGATTTCATCAGCCCAAATTCTGCAGTTCTGCTTATTGACGTACCCAATGAGGTGGAAGTGCGCATCATCTGAGAAAATTATTGTTTTTGTGAAGTTTTCGCTCTCCGCTTGTCGATCCAAGACCCATTGAGCAAATCGATGTCTCTTTCCATGATCTCCAGGCTTCAACTCTTGTGTAAGTTGAATCTTGTATGCATGCATTTTCAGATCTTTTGAAAGGATGATATGCAGTGAACTTGGTGATAAATTCCATTGTTGAGATCGTCGTCGAACCGATTTTCTGGGGCCTACGGTCACATTTTCACGCACGGCAACAATGTTTTCTTCATTTCGAACAGTACGCGGTCGTCCTATTTTCTTAACGTTTGGCACAGAACCCAGCGTCTCAAACTTCCAGATCAACTTCCGAACTGATGATTCTGTTGGAGCAGCATTACGTCCGAGTATCACACGCAATTCACGAAAGGTTGCGATGGGACTTTCACTGTTCTTGTAATACCTTTTTATCACCTGGATGCGTTGCTCAGTAGTCATCTGCTCCCTGATGAAAATAAACATCAAACAACAATGCTCACCACACAAAAGCTATCAGGATACTAATAGGAAAGATAACAGATACCTAACATGGTAAAACCAGGGTTGCCAATCGTCGTGTGATAAAATGGCGCAAAATTGAAATTCGTCCTTACTTCCTGGAGACCCGATATTATCCACCAACCGTAAAGCGCAAGAGTGGTAAAGTGCTTCATAGGGGGAAACAAATGGCTATTAATGTTGACAACTATTTAATTATAATTATATTTTCGAACGGGATTCGTAGTCAATACCAACCGAAAGATGACTGTCCGCTATCCTAATGCGAGCCAGCTCGGTTTCCCGTGAATCAAACCAGTTTGCTCCAGTAGGCCCGACTCATTTTAACGTCAATTTTAAATATTTTTTCGGTAATCAAAACTTAGTATTTCTCTATTGTTAAAAAGGAAACAAGGGCCATGGCATTTTTGCAACTTCATGTAATTGGCTTGAATTTTGGATATTGCATTGAAATAGTGGTACACTTTAAAATTAATATTTCCGTATCGTTTCTTATGATATTTCGAAGCACAAAGAAAGTGACAAGCTGTACAGAAACGTTTTGTATGTAGCAGAGTCTCATAGGAATAGTTTTATATTTCAGGAAAGGGAAGAAAATATGCTTTCGTAAAATTGGAAAGGTTCGAGACAAACTACTTTAGCGCTAAACTAGCGCCCCACTGCATTTTGGGATTCGTCGTCACTATCAGGCCCGTAACTTTTCATTCATACAGTAGAGCAGAAACGTTTGGCATCACTGTTGCCATAAGAGACCGTAATTCAATCTTAACCGCCAACGCGCCATAGGAATGCCTGAGAAAGTGACAGCCCGTACAGATTACGCAATCTTCGGCTAGCACCTGGAGTCGAGTGAAGATAATTAAACATAGAATACAGAATACAATACAATTAACATTACGATTGTATAATACTCAATTGCTGTCATAAGGCAAACGTGCATATTGAAATATAGTGTTTATAAAAGAATACATTAAATGTTTAGACTAGCTCCAACACATTACTAAAATGTAAGTCAGCAAACTATACAAGATATTTTTTTATCAATACAGTATCTAAAAGATAGTTGTGAAGAGTTCATGTGGATGAAACCAACCTATATTACTGAAGAGTTAAATATACCTGGACAACAGAAGCTCTCTTCAACTTGGGAACAATTTTGTTTGAACTTGGAACATAAATCAGAGTATGAACAATATTGCTGAAGATTGTTCAAAGCTTCCATAAGTGTATACATAGGAATTGTAAAAAATATCCACTGCAAGATGTGTAAAGTATCTGCAGAGACCGCTTCCATTATAATGAATTTATTTATTATTACGCTCGCGATGTATCCTGCAAATTCAGAGAAGAAACAAAACTTTTATTTTGTAATTTTCATTTACTCTTTGTAACGAATTTGAAAACGGTAATGAATGAAATCAAAAAGGAAAGAAACCTCTACAAAATATGATTTTTTAATCAAGAAAGAAATAAAGCACTGTTGAGTTATTAAAGATATACAAAAGCGGGCAAATAAAGCTCTGAAGGCGAAAGACATGTCGGCTTGTCTAGGGGGAAGTAACCTTAAACATAAATCTTAGGTCCACCAGGTTGGCGATTAAGGGCAAAGGGCCAGCTCCCCATCATCTGTAAAAAACACAATCGCTAAATACACTAGTAATAGAGCAGGATTGTCCAGGAAACGACATGGCAAACGAAAACGGTATATGAGTATAGGTACGTGGAATGTACAGGGTCTCAAGATAAAAAGAATAGAAGTCTTTGAAAAAATGAAAAAGATGGGAATAGAAATTGCTGTGTTGTGATAAACAAAGAATAAAGAAAGAGAGCAGAAGAAATAAAAGACTACACTGCCAACGGATGTGAGGTGTCAACAAAGAATTTAAGAGCTAAGAAGGAATTCCATTCCGTTTAAGAATATGAGGGTAAATTAAGAGTTGGTAATGTGGAGTAAGAATGGAATAAAATTGATCGTAAATTAAAGGAATTGAGTTGATAGTTTTAGAAATAAGTGCTCCAAATGCCAATGCTACCGAATTGGATGGATATCAAACCGAAGGGTATATTTTTAATGGGAGATTTAACAGTAAGTTGGAATACTTCGCAGACGACGTTGTGTGGAAGATGCGGAGAGGAAGTGTTAATGAAATGGTGAAAGACTAATAGAAATATGCACCTAAAATGGAATTGGGTTTTTAAAAACATAAAGACCTTCACAAATTCAGTTTGTCTAGAGGAAAAAGGAGTAGATTATGTTATTTGCAAACGCAACAACAAAATGAAGGTGGAAGATGATCTAGTCTATAGAAGAGCCGAGTGCAACTCAGACCATTATTTGTTGAAATCAAGAGTGTATCTTCCATATGTAAACAAAACGCAGCAATCGGAAATTCATAGAAAAAAATAATATAAAATGTGTTTGCTTGAAAATCTATCTATATCCTACCTATACATGCTCAGGTTAAGTATGAAACTGTTAGAAGTGAATCAAACGTCGAATAAAATACTCTACGATGGAATTGTAGAAGCTATACATCAAGCAGCTTATGAGAGTCTCGGAGAAATAAAATACACTGGTGGGAATGGAATAGGTGACTCATGGTGGAATACTTCTTAGGTAGGGAAAGTGCCAGACAAGAAAATTGTAAGTAATACGTGGTTAAGCACCCAAGATATTGAAGGCAGGAAAGAGTATTGTCAAATTAGTAGAGAAGTTAAAGAGGAAGAAAATCAAAACATGACGCATGGGAAAGAGTATGTGAAGATATAGAAGAATGTATAGGCAATGTCAGATCAAAGAACGTATGGAAAATAATAAAGAACCTTAGACAAAATGAAAAGCAAAGTTCAGCAAAACAACCTATAAGTATAGATCAATTTAAAATTACGAAGAACGTTTGAAAGAAAATAAGGCTCTCGTATTTAGTAACATGTGCAAAATAGAGCTCTAGAAACCGGATGGAATATATTACAGAGAGAGATTGAAAAAACAACAGAGATTTAAAAAGGGAAAAGCAGCCGGTCCGGGATTGGTAAACACTGAATTGCTGAAGCATGGCCCTCGTATTATTGGATCTTCTTATCCAGCTGTACAATGCATGTTTAATGGAAGAAGAATTACTCAAGGACTTCAGAAAAAGATATATCTCTAACATCTACAAGAAAGTGACAGAAAACAGTGTGCAAACTGTAGAGGTATAACTGTCCTTAGCAGCATTGGCCGAGTGAATGGGAAAATATTAAAAACCCGACTGGAAAGAGACCTCATTGATGCAGAAAAACAGCGGCTTTCGAGCGGAGCGGTCATTAATGTCTGATAATTGATAACGTCTTTAGTAGTAGACAGGTAACCGACAAACGTCTCGCCCATAACCTGGAGACGCACCTTGTGTTTATAGTTCTGCGTAAGGCCTATGACACTATTCCATTATCTAGACTATGGATATCGATGGAGAAACAGAATGTCAATACGCGACTAATTAGAGCCGTTAAAGATTTGTACTGTGATAATACTAGCCAAATAAAAGTGGAGAGAAACGTTTCAGTAAATGACGTTTCCATTTCCAGTAAATAAAGGTTTACGACAGGGGTGCTGTTTTGTTTAAAACCTGCCGACTTTTTTAAATATATTTGAATGAAGCTCTGAGAAGATGGAGGAAGAAATGTAGAAACATGGGTATTACAAGTAAAATTGGAGACTCTATATTATTCTCTCTACACTTCGCAGATGATCAGATGGTGTTCGCTGAAGATGATGCTCTATATATGCTGCGGAAAGTATATGAAGAGTACTTGGACTGGGATTTAGAAATAAACCTTAAGACTTAGTATATGGTTGTACGAGGATGTGCTGAAGGCCTGAAACTGGATGACGGTTCGGAAGTAAAACCCTGTCAAAATGAACATACCTCGGTGCAGAGCTAAACGCAAATGGAGACAGTACCCAAGATATTAGAAACAGAATTGCAAAAGGTATGTGGCTATAGGACCATGACATGATCCACTGATATTGAAGGATAAATTAAGTAAGAGTGTAAAAAAATTATATAAGACTGTAGTAGAGAGTATGTCCATAATGGATTTAAGGTATAGAAAGTAACAAAAATGAGCGAAAAAAATTGACAGCAATAGAAATGGAGTTCTGGCGCCGAAGTTGCGGACTGACTTTAATGAATGAATGAATTAAGAACAAAGAAATTAAACGTGAAGCGGAAGTACGTTTTAATTTAATTGACAACGTAAATTGAAAATACTAAAATGGTGTGGGCACATGCAAAGAATGGACGAAGAACGTAGGCCGAAAATATTGCGGAAATGGCAATCAGTTGCCCATCGAAGAAGAGGAAGATCTAGACTTACATGGGGAGGAGAGGATGAGGCAACGGTGAAAAGAGGATTGAGTAATGAAGACTACTCCGATAGAGGGATATGGAGGCTGGGATGCGAGAGACACCCTACAGCGTAATATAACTCGCCATACTTCTACTGCTACAAAAGCGTGACTGAGGATCGTCAGGTACTAAGGATTAAAGTTGACTAATTTAGCTTAAGGTGGTTAGAGTGAGATTCGTGTTATGGTTAACGTGTTATGGGTCCATTTTGTAGTATTAATCGAAAGATGAGACGCTCTTGTGTGTTCTGGTAGATTTCACCGTCTAATTTTCGAGTAATAAGACCTTAACTTTGTTCTTTTAACATTTGTTCTTATGGTACTTGGCAGACCCGTCCAGATATTTTAAAATTGTGAGAAAACTAGCTGTTGAAAATGTTTTTAAAAACGATTGCTTAGGTATCTAACATCACGAAAAATCAATTTGCGCAGTTTGAAGAACAGCTATCGCTTCAAACATGAGAATTCTTCAAAATAAGTCAGTCCTAAGGCAGTCTTCGCGCTTTGTAGAGGATCGAGACGGTAACGCGGAAGTCGGCAACACCGCGAGCGTATCAAGCTTTGAAACCTAGCGACAAGTTTATTGCAAAGAGGTTTTCCACTTCTCTCGGTCTACTGGGCGCAATGAAAAAGTTCTCACTCCTGGAAAAACGTACCATTCATATTAGCCAGATTTCCAGCAAAGCGAAATTTCATTAATAGGCTCTGAATGAAACTCTCAATGCAATAAATAATCCAGATAAATCACTTCAATACTACTTTCTTCAAGCAAATACTTGATCTTGTGAGATTATAGATTCTTTTTTACAATTTACGATTCAGAGCAGTATTATTATTTTGCGTTGTACTAAATGTCATCTTTGTGACTTTCACTCCTGGTCAATTATTTGAATAGACAATTAGTCATATTATCTATTATATGAGATGCAGTGGAGTGGATTGTCGTTGCCGTTCACATTTGCACGATATCTTGAACTGGACTCAAACCAGCAAACTTGAACAAAGGTCAGCTCCCCAATCGGGCTACGGGACTGGACATTCAGTTCACAAAGGTTTTAGAAATACAGTTAAACCCCGCAAATCCCTAATTTCGGATAATCCAAACAAATATCGACATGGATGAAAAATAAACAAAATAAATGAAATGCTTATTTGTAAGGTAGAGAATGACTGTAGATCTGAACAAGTCGAAATGGAACGTTTATTGCATTGGTAACTACGGTGTATATCAGATGTTTAAGTAGCAGAAATTTTCATTTAGAGAAACTTGCAAAATCGGTAATATTCGTTTACGGTAAGAAATCGAATCTGCTTGATGATGCGATGAGATGATGTAATAATGCGATTGCTACGCTACATTGCATTGTCTGGTAATTCAATTTATTTATACATGTACTGTACATTTTTTCGTATAATCCGAATCCGAAAAGACACACACATTAAGTTCGGATTACGCGGGTTTTATTAAAGATTCACAGAGACATAAAATGAGTTAAATTGATAACTATTTTTTTTTTTTGTATGAAAATGAAACAAATTATCAATCAGGCTGTAGGTAAATGCAAACCTGTTCTTTCTAGCAAGCAAATTGCTTTATGAACCTATCATGGGGCTCCGCGCAAGGTGCGCCGATTTTTAAAATAAACGACGACATGGGGAGGATCAGGGCGCGATTTAGTAGTGCGGAGCCCCAAGCACAAAATTGTGTTACCCCCCCTAAAAAATAGCTCCATCTTTATAAAATAAAAAAACTTGTATTATAGTACAAGTACTTTCTGTACAGATACAAATGAAAACTGATAATTTTTTATATAAATTTTTACATTTGTAACATTTTGTTACACAGTAGACTACTTGATTAACAATTATTTCACAGAAAAAATATGGTATGCGTACTTTTCCGAAACGCGGGGCCCCTGGTGAATAGAGGCCCCCAAGCAACTGCTTGTTTTGCTTGTAGGTAAATCCGGCCCTGGGGAGGATAACGATGAAAGTCCAAGTTTTAAGATTTCTTATGACGTCATCTGTCGGATCAATAGATGAAGTTTCTTTTAGTATAGTCAGAATCACATAAAACGTTAAAAGTGAGGAGATATTCACAATTGAAAATATGTGGGAAGATCGAAGACCGAAGAGAGTCATTACATTTGATGAAAAACGTGTGTCCATGCTTTCTTTTCTAAGAATTTAGTGTTTATCGGTTGGTAAACTGATTATCAATTTTCTGTGTTTAATTAAGTGAAATGCGTGTAATTAAGTGAAAGTGGATAAAATGGATCTAGGGAGCAGTCCAGTATTAACTGAAAGTGCAAAAAAGGAACGATCTACTGAATCACATCAGAAAATAAAGATACAAGCATATACAACATAAGATAACTTTCCATTATTCTACACAACTTTGAAATGTTTAAATTTTCGTTTTTGTTGTTTTCTATTTCTTCTCTTTAAAGTTATATGATGGAGTAATTTAATTTTACCAGAAACATGAGTAATTTTCGCATTGGCCACACCAACAGTTTTTAAAACAGAAACATAAGACATAAGTGGTGAGCAGTAGGGTCAATTTCACGGACACTACGGTGTTGCCCAACTTAACCACACGTTCTCACACTACTCAGACAAGGAAGTTTTGAATATTATTAGCTATTATTGTATAGATATCATCAATAAATATCTGTCATAATACTTTTTTTCATAATTTGGATCATGCTAATTGTGTAAATAATTCGTATAAACTTCACTCTTAAGGCTTAATTTTTCCTTTTATGGCCAGGCGATCTGTTGGTACAAGTGCAGAAACTAGTGAACTGTAAGTTGTTAAGTTGCATTAAAATAATTTATTTTCTTCGCGTGAAACAAAATTGATTAATATAATTACATAAAAAGCCTCGTGGCTAGCTGTTGGTCAGCGTATTCTCTTTCCTCTATGCGGCCCCGGACTCGATTCCCGGGAGGCAAGATTATAGTGTGTATTTCCTTGGAATGTCCCACTATATGTTCCTGGGTAACGATGAGAAAATTCACTTCTTAGGTCGAGAAAACCGTAATACGGCGTGGATGTGTACTTGCTAACTACACGTTCCTCCTTAACTCATGGTCGCGAGGAAGGGACGTCGCCGGTAGGCCTGTGCCCTTTCACAGGCTGTCGTGCCAAGTACATACGAGTACATAAAATTACACAAAGCCCTTCATATTCCCATTTTGCTTTTATATCTCACAAAAGTCGCTTGTCTCGTAAATAATTATTTCTGAATGTACGAGTTCTATGGACTCTATCCCTTTGCGAATATCTTGCTCTAACCACCTTAAGAATGGAACTTACCTATCAAGTTGATCATCATCAAACCAAAAAGGCCATTCGGTTCCGATGTGAACATAAATGACACGAGGTATATGAACGGTAAGTTCGCACTTGCAAAGCAGACCAACACAGCTAAAATCCTTGCTATTAAAGACAACAAAAGATTAATAAATAGCATTATTACGTATGTAAATAATTGATCTGAATAATAATGCACACTCAATATTGAACTTCTTATCGTGTACGTGTAATTTAGATATGTAAACGATCATATAAAATGAACATATATAAATTACACATATTTATAAAACTAAGGTGACCAATCATTCTCCTTTAGGGAGGACAGTCCTTCTTTAGTAGGTTCTATCTTTCCTCGAAAAGTGTTCTCCTACCTGTCCTCATTTCTGATATTTTAAAACTAATGCGTTAATACGGTGTTACTGTGTTAATCTAGTTGATCGAGTAATCACAATTGAATGTTGATACTCTAGCCCTTCAAGAGTGTGCGACAATATATGTCGTCCTGAGAAAGAGCCCCTTCTCAGCGTGTGCGACTACATATATCTTTTTCTAATGCGATTTCCAAATGGACGAAGTTCGAGCTTTCATCGCTAGATAGGGCGAAAACATACTTCTTTGGCCCTATGCCGGTGAGTTGTCAACGTCGTACGCTCATTTTATTGCTCTTGGGCTTATGTGTGACGAGGTGCTCGAGGGATTTTGAGGTTAAAATTGCCTTCTGTAGCGTTGTTTTCTCAGAAGATAATGAAATTGCAGAGCTATTGTTAGAGAGTGATAGTGATGAAAGTGAAGTAGATGATTTAATTGTTTATTCTAGTGATATTTCTAATGAAGAAAATGAAAGTGATTCTGAATTGAGGTAAATATACATATGACACTTTCAAACTGCAGGCATTTCCGTCTAATATTTCTGAAGGTTCTCAAACCATGCTTGTTCCTAACAATGTTGAGCAAACTAACATTTATACTCATCAATTGCTTTTGAAAGAATTGAGTAGAATATTTTCACTCGAACTATCACGTTTCCAGAAATGGCAACCAACAGATTCAAATGAAATTGTTTTGTTGGCACTGTTCATTTTGATGGGAATACAAGAGGTCAATAAAACTACTTACTAGAAAAAAATATGTTTGAAACTCCTTTCTTTCCCAATATGATGAGATAGACTAGATGCTAATAATGCTGCGCATATTCAGTGTCGAAAGAATTTTTACATAATTATGCCTGTAATCGAGCATCTTTGAAGGAGTTTCAATCTGCATATAATCCAGGAAGGATGATAAGTGTAGATGAGTCCTTGTTACTGTGGAAAGGGAGGCTATCCTGGAAACAACACTTGCCACTAAAAGCCGCAAAGTTCGAAATGAAATCATTTGCAGTGTGTGTTGCAAATTTTATCTCTGGAATTTACTGGTTTACACAGGGAAGAACTTTGAAATCAGATGTGATCTCGCAAAAGCAGATGATGCACTGTCCACAAAGGTAGTGGTGACATTGTATGAAATACTATAATGTGAAGGTAGATGTATTTTTATGGACTATTCCACAATTGAAATTAAAATAAAAAGTGTTTAACTACACACAAAATGTCCCGATCAGAGTGGCGTATCTCAAAAAGTTTATCGATTTTTCTTACCGCTTCTACCTATTGGCCAATCATAATATGTGACTCATCTATCTTAGGAGGCAGTAGACATCGATCGAAATGTCGATATCCACTAAATATAACTGATTTTAACATTCGCATTCAATTACTTTCAATATTTGGCACATTTTGGAACTCTTGGAAATAATTTCACTCGTGGAATAGTCCTATTAAATACCACTCGTGCATTAGAAATTCTCAGGTAAATCCCGTCCTCGCTTCGTGTGTCGGAAATTTACGGACAATTTTCAAAGCACTCGGGGTTTTACCTACGATAATTTTTATATCAATCCAGATCTCTTCAAAAGATTAGTTCAAAAACACACTGATACAGTAGACACAGCGAAAATTAACAAAAAATGAATGACAAATGTAGTGACGAAAAAGTTTAAGAAAGGAGAAATTGTTATTACTCAAAAACGAAAATTGTTAGTTATGAAGTGGAGGGAAAAGAGGGAAGTAACTCTTCTAACAACAAAACATGATGCATACACATCTGCTCAAGCAAAATCAAAGGTTAATGATAATGTAATTCACAAAATAGTATGTTTTTTGGACTATGATAAATTTATGGGAGGGGTTGATTTGAAGGATCAATTACTTGAAACCTATATGTCAGAAAGATACAATGTGTAAGAAATTATTCAAACATTTTTTTAAATGTTGCAGTACTAACGCGTATATTTTGCATTTTAAAAATGGAAGCAAGAAACACCATTTGGCATTTAGAATGAAACTTGTAGATAGTGTACTTGAAAAATATATCAAGAACAGCATTGCGCCAATACAAGGAAGACAATCAATGACAGTGATTGTCATCACCTCAATGGGAAACACTTCCCAGAAGAAAACCCGCCTACAAACAATCGAAGAACTGGAATGAGAAAATGTGTTTTGTGCACAAAGTACAAGAAAAGGAGGGGACCTCTAACAAATGTGAAACGTGCGCTGGAAAGCCATCTTTGTGCTTTGGGCTGTGCTTTGAAACATGCCAGACGAAAAACGAACTGGTGTTGTATTGAATTTGAATTGAATTGAATTTGCCTTATTTTACGTGGCGAGACTCGGGCCATCAAGCCCGCTCTTCCGTCTGACCACGCAAATTTCGCTACGCTCCTTTCAACAACTAGGAGAGAAAAGAGGTATTTCTTGGGCGAGAAACAGGCGACTTGAATTTAGCTCAGAGGCATCATTTAGGCTTGATCTTTTACATGCAAGTAAATCTACGAACATGGGACAGCCGGCTTTACTTCCCTTCCGAAGGAAGGCGTACGAAGGATTTTTTCGCCCTTAAAAATCCACGGCTTCGATCGGGTTTGAACCCGTCAACTTGGGTACAACAGTCCAATACGCTAATCGTTACACCATCGCCGCCGCTAACATGTAAACATGTATTGTAAACATTGTACACATGTATTGTGCATTTTTAAAGTGTTATCAACTTCAGGACAGTTTAATGATTTTTTTTTAAAGTTCCATTTTGATATTGTATTTTTTCATAATTTTATTTTCATTAGTAAGGTAGCTACAATTGTTTTGTGCGCGCCCGCGGAAAAGTCAAAAAGTCACGGCGCAAAGCGCATTGCAGAACTTAACGGTAATAACCAATATAAAGGATATCTCTTTCTTCGAAATTTCCAAAACATTTTTAATTATAAAATGATATACTGTAAAAAATATTCATTCAATGAGAAGAGACTCTAATTAAATAATGAAAAGCGATGCAAGCATAATTGGATTACTTTGGTTTGAATTAACAAAATGTTTTCTTTATTTACGTCTTACTTTGTTCTTAATTTTTTTGCCCTATTTTCATTGAAAAACATTCATTACATTAATAACTCGTTTATAGTAGTAAAACGATCATGTGACACACTAATTTAAATAAGTTATGTTTGATGATTATAAATTCTTGTGGGATAAGGTGAGCACCATCTCACCTCAAACATAATATCTCAATGATAAAAAACCTTTAATAATATTTATTCATTATTTTCTAAAAGAAGCGAAAAGGCCTAACATGGTGTATTAATGGGGTTTGTGGCACCCCTAAACCCATTTTAAAAACGTTGTTTTAGCAGATGTTCTTGCATCGAATTTTTTTTTCGGTAAGCCATTCCGTTCTATTTTTAAGTAATTTTATTTATATATAGCCTATGCATGTATATACTGTGCAGCATTTTGTATACACACTGTGTAGTTGTATATTGTGTATACTGTATAGTTTCCGATGCCAGTACAATGATCGGGCACACTCCCCAAATAATAATATCTTATGGCAATTTTAAGCTCGTTTTGTCTAATAAACCCCTTCGATATTTTGAATGGCTGATCCGGAAAAATGTACTCAAATGTTGGTTTGAAAAAATATTTTCTATGCAAAAATTGGCATTTGGTAAACAATTTGGTAAAAATTGACATTGTGGTACACAATTTGATAATTGAATAAGAAAATAATTGGAAAAGTAAACGATTAATTTAAAAAATTGTAGCAATCTTTTAGCTCCCTCAGAGAAAGTTAAATAGTTATTTCATTATTGAAAAATGTGCTAGTTTATAACATATTTGGTATGTATGTGCATAAAAAACTGTATCTCCATGGATCAGTGATGTTTTCAGTTTTCAATGCTATGACATTAAACAAAAATATCTACATGATTTTAATACGAATGATATAATATAATACAGGTGCCCGAGAGAATAATTTATTTATGAAATCACCGGCAATAATAGTAATTTTGATACGTTTTGATGTTTTAATTAAGTTTTTCGCCCCTTTTAAAACTTTTGTTAAAAATATTTTTTCTACTCAAATATATCTCTCTGTGCCGTTTGTACCTGTTATTTGTCAGTACTGACAAATAACCGCACGCGGCTGATAGTTCTTTGTTGCCAGGTGTTTCACATGTACTGTGGTTTGTTGCGAAAGTGCTGAGTTTTTCTTGAAACTGCATTATAGAGAACTACATGTCTTTCACAAAGAAAAATTATAAGCTTTGAAACAAATGCGTTAATCAGAAGCCAACAATATTTGTCTGAAAAGATGCGACATGACAAGCACATGTTTTGTAGAGAAAGATTAGTTACACGAGGCAGGAAACGGTGAGTGAAAATTTCCAATGTCCTTTTAATGGTATCAAAAACTATTAAGTTCTCAAGTGCGCGAGAAGATGACGGCAAAGCGACCTCTAATTAAACATTAGGTATATTGTTCATGTTTCAATGGACATTTTTGTATTCTTTTTTATTACTGACAAAGCAAGCAACTAAAATTATCAATTCTCACAGATTCTCAAAGACGGTACAGTAGGTATGTACATCGCAATATGGAATTCATAAACATATAGTAAAATGTCGATTAGATACCTTAATTCATCTACCTTGTTTAATATGTCTGAAGGCTGAAATGTTGGCGACACTATTTAGAGCGCTATGTCTCTCGGACTGCCACAATTCCGAGGAAAATTCTTCATTGCGTTGTTTGCCGGTGATTTCATTTATTGATTTATATTAGAAAAATATAAATATATACATGTCTGTTTATCACAACAAATGTATCTACTGACCTAGTTCATCGCCTGTTGAAAGGCAATTAAGATGTATGCAGGCGAGAACGATGATAATTAGCACAAATGCAGCCAAAAAGCAGAAGAAATCGAAGATGAAATGTACACCCCAGAAGTTTAACACATTCACCCCAGAGACGATCTGCAAGTGCTTGGATTTATTGGAGCGCTCTCTGATAGGGAACAGGATGAAATAAGAAGACAGCAGAATCATGCCGAAACCGATAGCCATAGTCACGCCAGTAGAGTCATTCAGCAGCCGGGAAGTCTGAAATACAAGGAAGTCACTTTTTTATTCGTTCTCTCTTCCTTTGGCGTCTGCCGCTGGATGTGTCTGCTAGGGGGGTCGACATTCGTGGAAACATTCATTTTTATCATCTTATTTTTATATATTATTATAATAAGCACCATTTAAAACCTGACGGGTCGAACAGTCATTTGCATCATTTTCGCTCCATTACAGTGAATGTTAGAACGATATTACTGGCCGCGAGTAGTGAGCACGTACAGAGCGACATACCAGTGCTTATAATTGACCATTACTGCAAATTATTTTAGACTAATTAGTCACACAACGACATAGGAAATAACGCAGTTACTTCAATTTAAAACTCTCAGACATCCTCAGTGATCTCTATAAAGTACTGGATTGGCAGTGGAGCAGTTTATATTATATTACTTTATGGTAAAGGAAATAAATATTTGTCCTATGAGTAGTGGTAAATAAAGCAAATATACTTAATGGCATATTAATGTAATTTATTTATGACACCTACATTCCAATATAACACAAATTAATAATAATGATAATTATTATTATTATTATTATTATTATTATTATTATTATTATTATTATCATTATAGTATTCCTTTTTACATTTAATACAATTAAATGGCGCAATTTAAAATGTAATTACATAAATAATATATAAAATAATAACATGAAGCTCGTTGGACATTTTTAAAAATTCCAAAAACATTGTGCTATCGATTTTGATGAAATATTGTTGTCAGATAGTCTGAAGGACGTTTAAGAAAATGACGCAGGTCTCATGTTGGTAAAAAAACTAATTTTTCGAAAATTAAAAAAGAGTCCGCCTCTTTCTATACATTAAATTTTAAAGAAATATTCTAAATAAATCTTAAACAAAGATTACTAGCCTTCAGGCACAATTTACGCAATTGGATTCTACGTAAGTTATAATTTGTATATTATTTATTATTATTATTATTATTCATTATATTTATGTTCGTTTATTTTGAAATGCGTTATTAGAATAATAAATATTACTAACCTGTGATTTTTCAGAAAATGGCAGGGGATGGTTCACGATATTTAAGGAAATGTCTGATGATTTCAGGTGCGCATTGTACAACATGTTCAAAGCCAAAGGCACAGCGTGGTGTGGCTGGTCATTGAACCATCCAGTAATCTGATCTTTCTCAAATGAAGCTCCGATTATGTAATATTGACGTGTCTTTCCCATGTCGGCATTGTACTGCACAGGCAATTCAGGTTAGCATAATCATTGTTTGGTAATATCGGACTGTTTATCTTCGTATCTAAGAGTTTTTGGCAATCGAATTTTTCGATCGGAACCAGAATGACAGAAGATTGTTTAAGATACCTAGACAACATTTATGTCTTATTAATTATATCAAAGGTAACAATCTGTCCATCAACGTCTTAATAAGATTGGAATACTTTTTATAATTTACCTCATTCAATTTACAATGTAACTATTAAACCTACAGAATCACACACACTTCGTACTATTTAGTTTGCTGTCCTTTGGGCCTGGGCCGCAACCTGACATTTCGGTTCATTTTCTTTGGCACCAGCCCGTGAGAATTTGTGTGTTGCGCATGTATTTTTGAGGGGTTTAGTGTGTATTAACTTAACCACAATCGGATGTCCGGCATATAATTGCGCCAGCAGTAGTGCAAACGGATATAGACAGTTTACATTCCCAGCAGACGAAGAAAGAAAAGCTAAGTGAGTGCAAAACTTCCATCGGGAGAAATGAGCTCCGATAGTTTTTTCTCAGCTATGAGGTAAAATTTCTTTAATTATGTAACGTTCTTTGTCGGTATAAAGTAATGTAATTGTTATTTTTAATAATTTTTGTAATCAGAAGGGACCGGAGTTTAATGCAAATACATATTTGCCTCTCAACGTCTCAGTGATGGTGTAAAAATCGGGTTCGCCTGACCCCTTGCGGGGTCTCTTCGAACACTGGGCTTCAAGTAGGTTTTTGTTTGTTTTTTTACTCCTCTCCCTCGTACGGGACGGGGATCGGTAGTCTGGGTTCTTGGCGGAAGGGTTAATTTATCTGTGGAGAGAGGGGTTGTTTTATTAAGGTTGTGGATGACGGGGGAGGGAAGAGGCAGGATTATGATGGGAGGGGATAAGGTGGGGTGAGAGAGAAGAGGTGGACAAGAATTTAGTCAAAGGAGGCGGCGGAGTTTTTGTTGTCGATATGTACAGCGTGTCAGTCATTCTGTAAATTCGTTGTCGGTTTAATTTGTCGTTGTTTGTTTTTGCCCTCTGGCTTAGGTGATAGGAGGGGAATGTCTAAGGGATGCTTTTCCTGTGTGTGTCGGGGTGGGTTTCTAAGGATGTGGTGGTGAGGAAGGATTAGGTTTCGGAATAGGGGGTTGTTGATTTTTTTTTTTTTTTTTTTTTTTTTTTTTTGCATTTGGGTTATTGTGGAGTTGTGTATGTATTTGAGGATGTGGGGTATTTTGTTATGATGTCGTATGGAGTTGTAAATGGTGTACATGGGTGGGTGGAAGATGAGGCGGATGTTGTGGTTTTCCACGCGAGTTAGTTTGGTGCGGTTGGTGTGGGATGTAGCGAACCGAGCGGGATGGGCAAATGTTAGGATGGGACGGATATAGGAGTTGTAAGTTTGGATTTTTCTCTTGGTGGATATGTGGGGATTGGTGAGGATGGCATATTTGTGATCCTGGTTGCGTTGATGGTAATTTTGTGGATGTGGTGGGACCAAAGGAGTCTGCGGGAGAAGGTTATGCTAAGTTAGAATATTTCTGCCTCTGCAGTTTGTATGTTCAATTGGTATATGCATGAAAAGCCCAGATACCATTTGTTTAATCATCATTTTATGTAATACTAGCGGAAACCGCTAGACGTTATTCTGCCCTTCATCTCCCTCTCTCTTCTTCCCTCTCCCTTTCTCTCGCGCAGTCTCTCTCTCTCTCTTTCTCTCTCTCTCTCTTTCTCTCTCTCTCTCTCTCTTTCTCTCTCTCTCTCCCCCCTCCCTCTCTCTCTCACTCACACACACACACACACTGTCTATGTTTGACTCTATCTGTATTTACCTCTGCCTCTCTCTGTCCCTCACCCTGTCTGTCTCCATCTCTCTGTCCCTGTCCCTGCTTTTTTCGTCTCTCCGTGCCTCTCTGTGCCTCGCCTTGCGTCACACGGCAACGTTTAGCAAAATGAAGCCCACGTGGAGCGCAGTTTGAATGGAAATGGAATGAAAATGAAGCACAATTTTGGTCTTCAGTGGGCCGAGGAAAATGCGAGGTAACGGACAGAATATTTTTTTCCGTTGAGAAACGGGAGTTGCGAGGAGAGCAATCGAAGTATGTGAAAAATTATTGAAGAGAGTAGTCGAGTAGTGCGAAGTGTCATTATATGAAATCCGTTGTATTATAAACTGTTATTTTCGACCCTTTTTGCAGCATAAGTTAAAGGAAATAATCCTTGCTCAAATCCTGGTGTTCGACGTGGTGGACAGAAGTCTTATGACCTGGAATCTGTGCATAACTTCTGCTGCTCTTTGATAGCCGGCTCTTTGATAGAAATGTGGAATAAAGAAATGTGTACAAAATTCATAAAACATCTCACTTGTTTGAATATTTCTCTATAGTTTCATGAAGTACTAGATATTTTCTAAGAATTAAAAACTTTTCAAATTTAAAATTCTAAGATTTAAAATACAATAACCCACCGATCTCTCCCTTACCTTTCCTACAAAACTAATGACTTGCTCAATATCATGATAATATTTCAATGATTGTATTATTGCTACTAAACGCATTAATGATCAATCACATTTTGATTTTGATTAAAAATGTTTCCTTACTTTTAAACAGTAGAAAATACAAATAGTAGATACCCTCACCTGATTTAACATGTGATGTTCATATGCGTCGGAGGGAGATGTTTGATTTTCTAAGACGATTATATCCCCATCAGCTGCCAAATCTTTGTAAATTGTAGCCAAAGACTGGTTACCAGTTCCAACTGCTATCACTGTCTTCGAGTTTTTGTAAGACTGCAAAGAACGTCATTGATATCAATCAATCCGTTGTTCATCGGGCCATCAGAGGTTTTGAAAAAACTGTCAGAGAAAAAATCCCTTTTTGCATTTTAGATGTCATCATTCACTTTCATTTGTTTATGAGCACCCATGTTTATTTGAAGAGACTTGGTTTAACTAAATTAATTTTCTGGTGTCGGCTAAAAAAGAATACGTTTTCATTGCGGGAGCTCCGATTAAAGACGCTCGTGCTGGCAACGCTAATCTCGAGGCTAACGCTGCGGCAACGCTAACCTCGAGGCCCATGCTGAGCGCGGGCAGCATGTGCACGCCGGTGGCGAAGCCCGAAACGAAGTACACAAAGAGCAGGTAAAGCGTCGGGAAGAGCAGAAACAGCAGCAGTGCCAGCCAGCCGCGCTGCGCCACAAGCCTCTTCTTCAGGCACATGGCGCGCACCTGGTTGCACAGCAGCTTCAGGCCCGAGAGTCGTTGCTCGGGCCACGCCCCATCTGCGCACGAAACGTCCACTCACCACCCACTGGATGTGATGGATGATGCAAACTGACAGCCCATACTGCCGTCTGCGAATATGACGAATAGGTGCAAACCAAATACAATGTAGCCACCAGAGGGTTCACTCGGGTTCCACCTCCCCCCAACATGATCTCTGAACGCCCGCCATCTCCACCCCACATGTTCCCCACTTTCCCCCACGGAATTTTGATTTTTGTTCCCCCATATGTTCATGTGGATATCAACTAGTCCAATCGGCAAGTGCTGAAAAATGGTGTTATCTGGAAGGTCATAAAAACATTTTAAAATATTTTGTATGTACCCAGGCACTAGGTCTAGTCAAGATCCCAAGTTTTCGACCTCCTAGACCTGTGCTAACTCAGGGATACCCGAAAACCGGTATTTTCAGGCGATTTCTCTCGCTATAACACTTTAATATTAAGTTCTGCAGAATAATGATTAAATTAAATTTTAAAGAGGATCAAATTTCCTGCAGGTTTTCTCAAAAGTCACTCAAATTTTTACATTCACGCGCGTGCTTCGTAAGGAGATAAATTTATGTAATGGAACGAAAAGGGGAATTTCCGGCAGAAAAACCATTGCCTGGCCTTAGTTAAACCTTGAGGCTAAATATAGTAAATTACTTCATCTAACATGTGGTGTAGCAGAATCGATTTGTGGGTCCTTGACACCGAAAATTGATTGATGGCAAAACGTCTGTCCATTTGTTTGTTTGTAAACAACGAGAGCGCAATCTGAACGATCTCGAAGCTTTGGGAGTTTCAAACGGATATTTTAAGTTTCATGGGTACTTTACATGGAGCCTCAAAACATATTCAAAATTTTCTCAAAAATGCCATCAAATTTTTTGATTAAAATCTCTCATAGGATTGCATAAAGGACGCTTATGACAATGGTGCAGGTATCAAGTGCATAGAAATTTTTAGAAGATATTTTTTGTCGCGGAAATATGTGCGAAATAGTGGCAATTTTGATGTTTTTATACATTTTTTGTTTTAAAAGGCATCAAATTGTTTCTTTAATAT
Source organism: Gryllus bimaculatus (assembly GCA_017312745.1). NCBI lineage: Eukaryota > Metazoa > Arthropoda > Insecta > Orthoptera > Gryllidae > Gryllus > Gryllus bimaculatus. The sequence continues at coordinate 10,338,833 of BOPP01000016.1, forward strand.
TTGCCCATGTATGCAATTAGATTTTATAAGCGTCGTTGGCCTGAATTGCCACGTCAGAGTGTCTGACTTGGAGTAGCGGTAAGACGCACGGTTGTTATCTCGAAGAAGCTGAGTTCGAGTCACAGCGCGGAATACTTTTAGCTGGTTGAAAACACTTTTGCAGGTTTATGTAGCAGAATAATATTGTAAAGTGGTTGGAAATAATGCGAGAAAGTATATGCTGTTTTAGCACCACTAGTTTATTTTTCTTTCTCCAACGCGTTGTTTAGTCAGAATCCAAATAACAAAATTGAAGAAATGTTTTTTGGCCTTAAATTCTGTACTAAAAAATGTAGGTCTTTAAAAAGGTCTGCACATTTTTTTAAGAAACAATTAGTCTGTGCGTCATTTATGCTTGTAATTTATGCAGTTTATAAAAACTACGCTTTCTCAAAAATAACTCCAGTTTTTCTTAGAATATTTTGCACGGATGCATGAAAGAATGACGCAGGTCGTATTTTCGTTGGAGTTTTTGAATTTTTAAAAATTGCAATTTTAGGTATAACGCGAGAAATTATAATCTGTTTTGGCACCACTAGTTTTAATATAATATTTGGTAGCATTAATGCTAGATGTCGCCTGATCAAGACCGTATCAAGCAGTGCAATGCGTCTAGCTGCACGTCCGAGAAGACGTGAATGCCGTGAAATATTCCATCGTGAATGCAGGCCCTGACGCGCCGCGTGATAAAAACCGAAGTATACAGTGGCACGCGCCGGCTGAGCAGCATGAAGACTCACTGGTGAGGCGCGTCGACCGCGTCTGGGACTGGGCAGTCTTTTCCACAGTCTCGTACTCCTCGCATACCCTGCCACACAGAGCAGTTGTCATTGGCCTGGTACTCCCACGCACCTTCTGAGCATCAGGCATTATCATGTAATGCTTATACGCCAAAGTGTGAAGTACCTTCGTTTGCACGGAAAGTATTGATTTTCAGTTAACAAATCTGTCTCTTAACCTTTTTTGTTAACAAACTAAATTATAGTGAGACTTACAACATTCCTGTCCTCTTTTTTACTTTTATCAAGTTAAAACACAGTTAATAAAATATAAAAAATAACAATAACAATTGAACAAATTGATAATTTAAGAACTGATTTATATGTTTTCTATTTTATTATTATTCAAAAACATATACGCGTTAATGAAACTTTATTCTCCTAAAATGCAGTAGTCTTTCATTGCGTAATAATTTTCTAAAATATTTTGTCAATATTAATAATACTTAATAATAAAGTTACTCGAACACAGATACATCTCAATCACTTTTATAATAAACATATTTCTTTAAGATCAATCTATCCACGAAGGAAAACGAAATAAATTACAGCAATATTATTCAGAAAGTATATTTTACGTGTTTTCAGAAAGTGCCACTTTTTCGACAAATTTGGCCTAAAACAAAAAAATCCCGGCCAATCCTGATAGCCGAGATGGCTACGGAAGTACTGCTGTGGCGGTCTTGCATGGAAGGATCGCTGATTCGAGTCCTCCCTTCGTGCATGGGTGTGTTTGTGTATGCTTTTGTATTGTTCTTACGTGTTGTGTTCCCTCTACAGTTACTCCAAAGAGAAAAAATAATTAAAGTAGTCGCTTCATGACCCAGTTGTTAAAAAGCCCACCTAAACATATCCCACTACAAAAACGCGCCTATTAATAGCATGGGATCACTGAACATCCACGAGACTCTAGCATAAATGTTTTTCCCTCTATATTTTCACTTTCAATTTAGTGATCTGTCTTCATCGAAATAGTAACAACTGGTCCATTCAAATAAGACCAAAAACTGGCGAATGAAGGAAAACTTCCTGACTTTTGAAACTTGGCATGATTGTTTGTTGGTATCTAGCGTACATTATACTACAAGTCTTGAGTTGTGGGGAGGGGGCTGGGATAGGGAGGACAGGTTACGTTACAGATGTGTTTTCTTTGCTTTTTGCATATATTTCTTTAATGACGAATTCTACCGGAAATTATGTTCTTTACAAACTTAAAGTATAGGATTTTGTTACAGATTCGAAAAGTGCTTGTTTTTATTTTATATATTATAAAATACTTAGTACAAAATCAGGTAGAATTTTATACAAAACTGTCAATATTATAAAACACTGGTCGTGTATGTGTAGTCCAACATCAGCTGGCCAACTAGTATGACCCAAGTAGTTTTTTTAGCTAGAGGTTCATGAGAATTTACATGTGTATAGTACGACACAAGTCATTTTTTACCAACTAGGGACGAAAACTTCAAAGAAATAAAGACTGAAAATTAAATGATGCTTTCACAGAACTGAATAATATTTTCTATTAAACAACCAAGAGTTGAATTATTTTTATTTTTATATTACTTATTATTTTATTTCATTTTTATTTTCATTATTTAATTTTTCCTTGCATAATCATGTTTGTAATGGAAGAATCAATTTTGGGAGGAACATGTTTAGAGAGGAAATTCGTTTTTTAAATTTTCATTTTTTGTTTTATTAATTGTTGTATTAAATAATAATATAATATAAACAGCATTAGTCTGAAGTCAATTGTTGAAACAATTCTCTGTAGTTTTTCTTCTGTAGTAAAATATCTCCTTACATTTAGCATATTATCACTCTTACCGGCAGACAATAATATTTGTTCCTAAACTGAACGTAGGAACTATTTTCAAAGCAGTTATTGCACTTTTTAAGTAAACGCAAAGTCAAAATTCTATGGAATGAAAATTTTAATTTTTAGTCTCAATTCAAAAGTGCAAATATAAATGGATTTATTACAGTACCGGAAGTGAGAATTCCAATCACTCACTTTGAAGTAACACCCCTACCCCCACAATTCAGGATTTTTAGATTAATTTGTTCTAGGTACCAAAAAATATCAAAGCAAGTTTCAAAACTCAGAGATTTATTCATTCGATTTGTATAATTTGACAGTGCTAAACTAGAACAATGGAGCAAACGAAATTACAAAGGAATTGTTTTCATTACGTTTGCTTCAAAACTTACAATAAACGAGAAAATGAGTGCAATACGGAAACATATTCACACATAACTATGCTCGTAAAATTTGAACTCACTAACCCTCGTCAAACCTGCTTTGTTCCACTTAATAATTTGGGTTTGTACCTACTAATTTCGAGGCGCGAGCTTTTATCCGCAGCCCTAATGTTGTGGTTTAAACGTTACTATTTGGAGTCCACCTACTTCAAGAACACCTCCTCCATGGTGGTGAGGGAGACACCGAAGGTGGCCACGTCCAACTCTGTCGCCTTCCGCTCCAGATCCGCCAACATTGGCTCGAAGCTCGCCGTCCGAGCTTCGTCCAGCTGGTAGACGATCTCAAACCCCGTCTCCCGGACAATCTTCAGGCCCTGAATATGCTTCGCCAGCAACTGCGACATTTAAGCATTAAATGAGCAACCTGAAAGCTTTCATCATAAACCCTTCCATTCTCAGCAATCATTCATTAATACAATATTACATTTTATAGCACAACCCACTTATGTATTGTTCAATTACGGACGTATACGTACGACTAGTCTGTTGCTTTTTTTCATTTTTCTAAAAAGTAAGTACTTTGAAACCCAAAAATAAGGTTACAACCGCTAATGTTCTACAAAAACATTATTAAAATGAACTTATTAAGACCGTCAAAAAAATTATTAATTCATAAAAAATCAGTCAGAACACATTATTTAGTGTCAGAAACATTTTTATTTTCTCGCACTTACTAAACTTAAGAGAAAGTATTGTCATCGTGGGACGAAAAACGGCGAATTTTCGACATAAAAACTCGTAATGCCTTGGTAACGAAAAAAAAGAACAATTAAAGTTATTAAATAGAGAAAAAACTTCCTCTAACATGTAGTGTAGACATGTTTTGTGCGTTCTTCATACCAAAAAGTGGATTGACAACAAAACGTCTCTCAGTTCGTCAAAATGTTCAAAAAAATTGCTTAAAATTTTTTGATGAAATTTATTTCTTGAATAGTGAAAAGAACGTTTAAGAGAATGGTGCATGTCTCATTTTCGTTGACATCCTCGAAAAGTGGAAAAAAAGTAAACTTCAAAATTGGAGATTGTAACGGTACGAGCTGCCACGAATTCAATATCGAGTGTGTTTATCGATAAAATCGCAGGCATCAAGCGCGGCTAGCGGCCGTTAGAAAGATGGTACCTCACCCCGCACCTATCATCCCTGCTATATCGAGACGAGGGTCGTTTATGGCTTGCCGCGCCGCCGCCGGGTGATGTACTCAGGGCGGGTGACTCTTCCCCCCACGCACGTCAAGAGGGCCGACGGCAATCACACACACTTGAAAGACAGATTTACGATCCAACGAACTTTGGCGCGCACGTGCGGCCGTCGGCTGTCTATGTCACAACGACTTTTTGCGCCGACCGAAGAGGGAGTTACCCGCGGCGCTAACCGACGGAAAAATTTCGGCCGTTACGAGGGATCGCGAGTCATTTATCGAAGCTCCACCCCGCCACACTCCGCTAAATTCAATTTCAGTCAATGAGAGGGAGTCTCACTGGAGAAAGGGGGATACAAGAGGTTTCATGATGACGGGAGAAAAACTCGCAAAACGTTCACATACGATTTTTCGCGAAGGGAGGTTGAGATCTCAAAACATTCACCTTAGAAATTTCGCGGAGGGAAGTTGAGGCTTCCTAAGCACCCACTTACGAGAAGGGAGGTTGAGCTCCAACAATTAGCCGACGACATTTCGAGAAAAGAGATGTAGTTTCCAGCAATGGTAATTATTCTTGCTGGCCGTGAGCTACACTAGCACGTCATTTCTCGGTGCGCGGTAGCACTTTGTCTCGTGCCAGAGCCCGGCTCAGCCCGCCTACGGTAGTGGACCATCCGCGATCGCTTAATTCGGAGGTGAATGATTTCCAATTAGTCACCGCCGACGCGATCAGGTCTGCCATCCCTGGGTCCGCCCTGAGGATCAAGATGGATGAGCGGCGTCGCTGGAGCGCGGCCGTGGTATTGGTTGTAGCAGTCCGGGACGACCCGCTCTGCTGTCGGTCAACAACACCACCAGCTGGGCGTGTTCTACACAACAACTATCATGGTAACCATTAGCTTTGCTCTCGCTAAAATGCGGCAGAACAATAATTGAGAGAAGCTGAGAGAAAGATGCTATCAGTATCATGGCGGCCTACCAGTTTATTTCGTTTTGTATAGAGCTAACCATTAACTTTAAGTTTATACGAAAAACGGTCGCATGTGTCTAATTTGAAAAAAATATATCAAGTAAAATCACTTATCATTCATAATCATCATCTTACATAGTAAATATTTTATTTGTTAAATTTAAATGAGAATATTATTGAAAACATCATCACCACTTCCCAAAGCCACACACGAAGGTTGGGATTCAAAAGACTACAGTCTTACGAATCCGAATGAACTTTAATTTTTTTATGAATTCTACCAGTGGTGAATGAGACGGGGATGCATTTCGAATAATAATTTGTGGTCTGTTTTCGATGTCAACTTTTTCAGCTTTTGGTAGTGTTGATTGTGTTTGCGTGTGTTATGCGGGTTGTGTAAAAGAAGGTCAATTTGTAAACTGACCGAAGTAGAAACAGTTAAAATGGAGGGACATTTAGAAAATCAGGGCGAACTCGGCGATGAGACACAACTCCAGGTACCCACTATTCCGCAGGCGATCGCGAGGAACAGAATGATAAATTTGCTACATTTGATGAGCAGAATAAGAAATTAGATGAACAGAGTGATAATTTAGACCCTAAATTCGAAGCACTGGAGGGAAGAATGAGTGAGTGCGATGTGAACCTTCACGCGAAATTAGATGAAAATATCGAGCAGGAGGTATGAAATGAATCGAGTTCGATATTATCACAGCGAATTGATTTCGCTGCGGCAAAATTAGACTCGAACAGCGACGCCACGAACCCGAAATTGATCGAAATGCAAAACCATCTTGAAGGACATCGCAGGGCATGCTGGCCCGTTCACGGAACTCGAAGGCACCATTAACGCCAAGTTAAAAAGCCAGGGGGAAAGATGGACAGCATTCTTGTGTCACTAAGAAGTCAATGTTGGAAATAAGGAATAAGGGTGAGGCGCCTTTCGAAATTAGAAACGAAGGTGGTTGCGGACATGCAGAAAATAACCAGTGAAATTCAAGAAATCAGGACGGGAGCGGCTAAAAATAAAAACGACAGGGAACAGCAGCTGAAACAAGTGCTTAAGGAATCAATGAATAATTTGCGTGATGAGATGCGACAGGAAATGGGCAGACATCTTTGGGCAAATACCTCGGCTGGGGGTCGGGAAACTGCATAACTTCCGTGGACGCCTCCGTCCAACAAATTTTTCCAGGAACATCAATGAGAATCCGTGCGAATTCATTCGGTGAGTCTAGGATTACATGGAACTCTCTAAGGCTATCCCGACCCATTTGAAAACAAAATGTGAACAGCAATTGTTACGAGGCAAGCTAACTCCGCTGTCTGGTCCGTTACGGTTAAGAAAGGCGAGGATGAAAGGAAGGAAGGATGGTGAGAAGAGAGAGCAGGCGTGTTGTTATTAGATAACGCGGTCGACAAGATAGCGTCACTGAGATTATGTGATTCTCAGATTCTAGATGCAAAGTTAATCAGGATGATCACCTCGCATTTTCCCTTTCAAATTCAAAAACTGTCAACTCCTTGCGCTAACTCCCTGCAGATCCTTGTCGCTAAGTACGACAGGACGCGCATGTGCCAGGGATCAGGGGGAGGTCGATCAAATAGTCCGTACAGGGATGGTGAGAATCAGGGACGCGGACAATGGCGGCGAGAGCAGGGCGAATTTCAGCGAGAAAACCGAGGAGGTCCGTCGACCCAGCAAGCAGCGAACCGAAGCCCACCCACTTCTGCACCGCAGGGAAGAGCGCAGGAGGCGCGTACGGATAAACAGGGAAATTCCGGTCCGACAAACTAATATCTTTCGGTTTCATGGGGTGCCAGAACACCTAACGAGCGCAAGTGCAGGCATTGCCGATACCCATAAAGGTGACTGCGGGCGTACATTTTGCTATTAATGTGTCAGAGGACGATAAGAATGATTTTCTCCTGGCACAAAAATGCCCTACCATAAGCTTCACATGTGAAAAAGTCGAGGCAAGGACCCTCATAGAGATACGGGAAGCGAAGTTTCGGCTAATTCGGCTAGTTCTACGTGAAATTGAAGAACGATCACATTACGTTACCAGAACTTTCTATTAGCAAATGTTTTGTGGTCGGCGTGGGCAAGAAGAGGAGTAGTTCTATTACTAGGCAGATCTTTAACTTTATCATTCACCACAGATTAATTTAATGCCACATGTCTCGTAGTAAAGAATTTAGGGTACGTCGTCGTATTAGGTGTCGATTTTTAAAAGGTGTATAGCGGTAAAATAGATATGAGCTGTGATACAGAATCCAGAGAAAATAATGATGTTTGATGAAAATGAGGCCGGCGTTCACGAGCCGAATGAGGTCATTATGTTTTCGATTACGCGGGAAGAAGCTCACGGTATAGTTAATGAGAAGATGCGGGAAAATTGCAATCTCAACCCAGAAGAGCTATACCATCCGCAGAAATTGTTTTTAAATTATAAGGACGCTTTTATAAGTCAAAATGACCCCATCCCAGATGCCTGCAATCATCTATTTTACCAGGACGTCCGATCTCGACCGGACGCAGTCCTAGCTGCTCCGCAACGTCCGATTACGGACGGAGCGCTTTCTCTCATCCCGCAGGGAGCCCGTCCCTGATTGGCCGGTGCACTCTCTCCGCATTGGCCGACCACTCGGCTAACCGGCACGCGGATAGAGGGGGAACGCGGATAGCTCTATTTTAACTCGTGCGCAGTACATCTCCGCACATTACGCCCTGAGGAAGGTGACAGAATGGCGACTGAAACGTCTTCACCTTGGCCACGGACGCGGCGTTACCCGGACAGCCAATTAAATACTGACTCCGGCCGCGGAAGCCTATGCTCTCACTTGACCAACCGCTACGGAAAGGAAAGCGCGGCGCTGTCCTGGGAGGTACCTTGGAGACGTTGCCGGTGTTGCAGCGCCGCCCCTTCACCACCACGAGGTGGTAGCCGCCGCTGAAGCGCTTCTTGAGGAAGTAGGGCGAGCCGTAGCACTGCAGCCGGCCGCCGGCCATGATGGCGATGCGGTCGCCCAGCACGTCCGCCTCGTCCATCATGTGCGTGGTGAGCAGCAGGGTGCGGCCCGCCTTCTCCTCGCGCAGCAGGTCCCACAGCGCGCGCCGCGCCGCGGTGTCCATGCCCGACGTCGGCTCGTCCAAGAACACCACCTGCGAAAAGCGAGGTGGATCAGGGATACTTATTTAAGTCAAATTCAAAAATATCAACTCTGATCCATCGTTTTCTGAGGTTCCTTCAATCAACAGTAGGCAAATGGGACTCGATATTTCCATGACCCAAATTGTGCTTTTCCCGTCTTTAATACAGTTTCAATCCATTTGTATGAATAATGAGAAGCGTTAGCCCTCTTGTCGAATCCGTCAAACTTAACAACATCCCCCGATTATTGGAGGAAACCAAATTTTCATTCTCCAACTCTCCGACTTCTTGAGAAGAGAGGAATTGCTGCCCTTCACGCTCGTAGAGTTCCACTAGCTTGTCCCGTCGTAAAAGGCTGTGGGAACACCTCGCAGTGGATGTCTCACAAGCCTCGAGGATGGAGAAGAGTGCCACGTGACGACTCTCGGCGGCAGTAACCATCGCTGGCTAGGACACCAACAAATCAGAACGGCTTGATTTTTAAGGCAGGGTAGACGTGAACTTCTTGTGCTGCGTATTCGAACAATGTGTCGCGTTTTTGAACTTTCCGGATTCACTGGACAACTAGTGGAAATGTGTGAAATTATTGAGATCCACGAACTTGTGTATTAAAGTACTTTTCGAATGTAAAGGAATCTTTTCATTTGATTTGGTGGTATGACTTCTTTCGTGGAAATTGTTTTCAACCCCATGCAACGCAAGGCAAAGTTCTTTCTGTAATTATAAATTTGTGAACTCAGTTACTTAACATGTTTACTTTCTTGCCACTCCATTTTTTTTCTGAATTGTGAATAATAATTTTACTTATCTTAATTAAGTTTCTAATTATGCAATAACAAGAGCTTTTTGTTATATCTAATATATGACCACTTGCTCTTTTAAGCATTTTTCTCTCATTGTATTTGTTTAGAAATAACTTTTTATGCCACTACTTTGTGAGAGGTATTTTGCTATAATTCATTTATATAATTTGATTACAATATACTTTTTACATACGGCACAGTATCTTCAGTGTTTGTAGTAATATTTGTGCCTCTAAAATAAATATTTTGGCCATTTTGTATTTAAATAAATCAATTTGCACTCTAGTTGAATTGCTATTCCTGATTTTAGTAAATTTTCAACCATTTTAATTTACTCTTGTGTCACGTGGTCAATGACCTCCTAATAGCTATTGTAATCTCTGTTTATACTGCTCTGGATTTGTTATTTCTTTGTTGCATTATTCACCTATTCCATCTTTCAATGTTTTACTGTAACAGTTTTTTTCAAATGAGTTCTCAATGTATTCATACCCAATGTTATCAAAATTATCCGGAACGTCCAAAATGGTGTGGCCGTGTTTTTTATGGAGGGGCTTGCACCCCTTGTTGTTTTGTGTGGCACTATCACGGCACAGGTCTACGTTGATGTTTTAAACACCTTCGTGCTTCCCACTGTTGTAGAGCAATTCGGGGATGGCGATTGCATCTTTCAACACGATCGAGTACCTGTTCATACTGCACGGCCTATGGCAGAGTGGTTACACGACAATAACATCTGTGTAATGGACTGGCCTGCACAGTCTTGACTTGAATTCTATCGAACTCCTTTGAGATGTTTTGGAACGCCGTCTTCGTGCCAGGCCTCACCGACCTTAATCGATACCTCTCCTTACTGCACCTTCCAGCCCCTGAATAAAAGTATGCCTGCGAGAGTGGAAGCTGCCATCAAGGCTAAGGATGGGCCAACACCCTACTGAATTCCAGAATTACTGATGGATAGCGCCAAGAACTGGTAAGTCATTTTCAGACACGTGTCCGGATACTTTTGATCACATAGTGTAGATGTAGCATATTAGAATATTTTAACTTCTCGCAATTCTTTCCCACACTGAATAAATTTTATCTTAAAGTGCAATTATTATAAGTTTTATTTGTAAATTAATTCAGTTTTTGTTACAGATGTATTTCTATTTGACATGAATGCTATGCTTTTATACCAGAGTAAACTCCACAAGTCACATGTCAAGGACACAAGGAAGATGTCCGCTATGATGTCTGAATTTGCCACAGTTACTATGTCTAGTCCTAACAAGTTTCCATATTCCAAGGAACGGATTTCTCGGGCTCGGATATTACTATCCACTTTCGTCACGTCTGTAACAGCACAATCAATATTTATACTCTTTGATTCTAGCATTTAGGGAAGACAAAGCGTGATTGTATGTTTCGTTTAGGACGTCCCCGTCTATTGAAGAAATAAAATTAGCAAATTATTTCAAAGGGAGCAAATACAACATTGTAAACTCGCCATTTTGGGATAACAGTACTGAATGGATTAAGATAGCAAATAAAATAAGATAAAATAAAAGTAAGTTTAAAGAAAAGTGGTAATGAAATTTCATGTGTTCATTGTAATGCAGAGAATATTTCGAATATATAAAATTCACCATGTTGTATTGTAGTTTTGCGTAGATGTAGATTATACATTTTTTCATGTAATAATTTCCTTAACTACAAAACTGACCCTTCAGAAAAAAAACACCATCTATCCGAACGCCATGAAAGTTACAGCCACCCTTCAAATAAACGTGAACTAACGTCATACAATCTTATGCTAATGGTTCTTTCCTCATTGAATTGAAGCTTGCGCTGGCAGCCATGTTGGGAGAAAATTTACGCATTTTCAATAGTCTTGATAGCTATGGATGGTTGTTAAATCGAAATCCTATCCGTTGTTCAAATGTAATACAGTAAAATCTGTCTAAAACGGAACCTGTACAAGCTGTAAACATGCCGTAATCGGATAGTTCTCCAGACCATGAAGTTAAATAGCACATTACACAGCAAAAAACCTTAACCTGTTTTTCATGTCCCGAAGAAAAAGAAAATCTTCATAAAACAGAATTTCTGTAAATTTAATGTACTTGGCAGAGAGATACGAGATATCCTTCAGAGAATGAAAGTTCAACTGAAAGTATTTTTATTTCTCTGACCCACTGACATGAGTTTCAGTCGCATAGTGAAGGCTCTCAAGGCCCTAGGGGAATTCTCTCTCTCTCTCGGCTCTCTGAGCGTGGGAATGTGTACGGGCATTGCTTTCATTCACGGATCTTCCGGCCCCGCGTTGACAATCGTAACTCCTCGGCCAGACCCGCATTTGCAAAGACCATAGGAGGGTATCAGAAAGTCATAGTTCTCTGGGTTGTGTCGCATTGTGCTTTGAAAGAGCGAGCAGTCCGAGTGCAGTCACTAGGCAGTAAGGTGGGGTGTTTTCATGAGTTTCACAACCAGTTTAACAATGGTTGGAGAAAACATAAAACTCTAAATATTAACATTTTCAACTTCAGAAAACAATTGTAAAGGTATTACTAACTGGGAAAACCAAAAAGGGAAATACTGTAAATGAATGTTGGAAAAATAATATTATTTTAGTGCACATTATGTGAAGGGTTTCTTTTGTCATAAAAATGTTTAATATTCATTTATTGGTAATTTATTCCATAAATATGTTATATATTAATATATTGTTGCAATTATAAATTAGTCATGTCATTTACTAATTTCAGGAGTGAAGTATCAATATAACAAGTGTCACAAATTGATAACCCTGCATAAAACGGAAACCTGATAAAATTAGAATAATTTTTAGTCCCGATCTATTCCGGTTTAGACAGATTTTTACAGTATATGCTTTCAAACGTGAATATTTTTAACCTTCGGTTTCAGCACTTGTAACTGCACATTTGAAAGCCCGAAATTAAGCATATTATAAGGGTCTAGTACCATACACCTTACTCAAAAAAGGGATTCGAATGTACTCCATGAGGTTGCCCTTTTCCTGATAAGCTCTTATTATAGAAAACTTGCTGAAGATTTTTTGGGAAAATATGTGATTCTGAAAGGTTTGGGAAATTTTCCCTCACAAAACGTGCTACTGAAGTGGAAGTTTGTTTAGGACTATATGTTGAGAAAAATTTTGTGATAGTCTTCCAAGACTAGTCCCCTAGATCTTCAACCCACATTCGTTAAATTATAAATTTGTTTGTATGCCATACACGACTTCGCCATGTTATTTCTCTTATAAACCTTTTATCTACTGGAATTAACAAGCAAATGAGATTGAAATACGGCGCCAGTCAGGTTCGTTGTAGAAGTTTGCCTCCAACATGGCTGCCAAGAAATTAGTTAATTTACACCGCTGGTGCTTTGCATGGGGCTACTATATTATTTCAATGTCTTTGACGCCAACGCGCAACCCGCACGGAGCAATGAGAGGCACCTTGGACTTGCCGCAGAGCGCCATGCAAACGGCCAGCTTCCGTTTCATGCCGCCAGAGAGGGTGGTCGACTTCTTGTTCTTCTCGTCCTCCATCTGCATCAGCTTCAGGAATACGTTGATCTCCTCCTTCAGTTCGTCTCCTGACAGCCCCTTTAACTGCACAAAAATATCACTGTAGGGTGGTGCAGAAGAGTAAGTGAATAGTTGTTCCTAGGCGCGCCAAGCACTTTGATCATTAGTGCCATCAGTATAATGCATGTTATAGCAGAGATATGGAGAGGATCCTCTCCTGCCGAAACTTCATATCAGATGTCGAACTACTCTTTGGCTTGTGGTATTTTCTTCCTTCTAGATTCATCCTCTGGCGGGACACCGCTCCAGCCGTGACAAGCTCTAAGCTACCACAGCTTGGAAGTGTAAGCATGTGTGTGTAAGGGGATACGAGAATTGTTGAGACATCTCAGTGAGCCGATTCTCAGTAATTTCAGCCATCTCAGTGAGAAAGCTTATGATGAAACTAATGGTTCCTTGGAAGAAAATCGGAAATGGGATGGACGGGATTTGCAAAATCCAAAGTCACGAATTAAAATATATTGTTTATACGGTGAGCTCCCTTCCACTCGTTTTGAACAAAATGTACTCGCGGTTGGAGAATTCCTCAAAAAGAACGCAGAGATGTGGTAACTGGTTAGGCTGTGTGTGTAAGACGGAGAGAGAAATAGCGAGATAGATAGATAGATAGATATATAGATAGATAGACCAACCCAACATTCCGAATAGGCAAGGAAAAAATACAATGTGGCAAGAGACTTCACTACGCTACGTGAATGGACATTGAACAGAAGCCTAAATTTTGGAACACATTAGTGAGACAACGGAAAAAGCCCTAAAAATACAGCAAACGCCTTCAGATTGATGCCGAACACAGGCCCCAGCGACAAGACAGACGAATTTTAATGAGTGTGATGCACTCGAAAATGCCTTCTATGCAGCCGATCTGGGCAGACCTCTTCAAAGCAATAATCTGAGAAGGAAAATGCAGTCTGTCCAGAGAAAGGACTCTACGCATAACATCGCGGTATAGAACTGTATCCGAAGTGCTGTTCTTCTGCTGGCGAACGTCCCTCCTATTGACCGCTTGCTCTAAAAGAAAGAAGTTTACAACACCTCCCACGACAAGAAGGCAACGGAAGGCGAATGCAACAAGATAAAGGATAGCGCAATTAAAAAAAGCGAAAGAAAACGTGATGCACCGCTGGCAGGACGTTGGACAGAGAGGAGACCGGCAGATGGACTCATAGGCTCATCCCGAATATATCCAAATGGATAAGCCGCAAAACACGGGTCCGTGACATACCACTTAACTCAGGCATTCACTGGCATGGATGTTTTAAGGCATACCTTAAAAGATTCAGCAAGACAGAAGACGCGTTGCTTCTACTGCAACCATGAAGTGGACGACGCCGAAACATACGCTGTTCCATTGCCCGAGATGGGACACGCTAAGGCATCGCAGATATGGGAGGTCGGGTGTAATGTCTTCACCAGAAAACATGGCACACGTATGATCAATAACAAGGCGAAGTGGACAGCAATAGAGAAAATATTCACCGCATTCTCAAGAAGAAGGAAGAAACGAAAGAAAACAGTCATAGCTGAACCTGAATACACCTCGAAGTAATACAGCTGCACCATCCTGAAGTAATGCATAACTCGTTCCAGGGGAAACGCCAGGAACACAAAGGGTTTGTGTTTTAGTGGGTAAAATCTTCACACTGTTGAGGATGCGGGCTCCTCTTCTGTCTTTGAAGATTTCCACGTTCCCTCGTTAAAAAAAAAGATAGATAGATAGATTATTAAAGTTCGCTTTGAGCTAATGCTCGTGGCAAACATGATAACAACTAAAATTAGGATTACATAAACATTTCAACATTTACAATTGGGTTTACTATTAGAATTGGGGGATCGATATAATAGTTCCAAATTATTTCTAGCTAACTCTAAGTATCACTTCTAGTTAATAACATTTCAGCTACACTACACTACACTGCAACTTCCCCTTCACTACACTACACTCCCTTCCCCCCACTACATTTACACTTTCACATCACTTCACTGTATAAGGGGCCATGACGATCAATAATTATGACAATAATAATAATAAAAAGTAATAGTTAATATATTAATAATAATAAAGCAATCATAATAACAATAACAATAATAAAAGTTAATAATTAGTAATAATAATAAAATAATAATAATAGATAAAGATAAATGTCTCAGTCAGTGATTATTCGAGATGATCTAGATGGGAATGAAGTATATTTTTAAATTTGCTACATTAGAAGAAGCAGCCTCTAGTGCTTCTGCAGATAGTTTATGTCAATCCTTACTATAGTGCGATTCAACAAAGGAAGACTTGCCTAATTCAGTTCTTTGTTTCCTACATCGTATTTCCCAAGGATGTCCTCTGCTTTATTAATCTGAGTCTGTAATCTTTTTACCGATATCTGCCTCACTGCTGTGTCCCCTCTGTATGTCTGTACATTTCCATAAACTCGCCCTTCCCAGTCTCTTAGATAAGGACTTCCATTCTTCTCGTTCGTCACCAAACGCACCCGTAAGTTTTACAAACTTTGAGGCCCGTTTTTGATTTCATCTATACTAAGGCTTCGATTTTGCCCTTTTCTGCTTACGGGTCCAGCTTACCGCACCTATTCTAAAATTGCTACGAACAATTTAGTATATGTTAGGGATCGGGCATTAAGAGCCGATAATAATAGGGCATAACAGAGAGACGGAGACGCAGCATGAGAGAGGTGGGGATGCTAGTCTTGCCGTCATGCCGTAGAATCACGAGATGCTCGCGTACAGTTAATTCTTCAAAGAGCAAATTGTGCTGCGGTCCTGCGTGTTCTGGAAGATCGGGTAGGGTAGGGGATGCGATAAAGTGTAGCAAATATCGAGTTATCACTTTAAAACACACCCTGCTGTTTGAGGCACTGAGAGAAATGTGAAAGCATTGCTACTGCTTCTGGGACAGCTCCTTTGACTGCATTTCTACGACACTCCCTTCACTCACCCGCTACCTTCCTGTGCTCTGCATTATATCTGATCAAAGACAAATTAGTGGCATCATTTACAGTTTTGAAGTTAACTTACGATGCGCCTCATCATTGAACAACGCAAATTTGTGATGGAGGAGTGTTTCCGAACGCAATCTTTCGAAGATTGCCAGGTAGCTTTCAGAGAAAAATATTCGTCTGTGTCTATTACGATCAAGAGTACCGTATTTTGGTTAGTGAAGTGCTATCGTGAGGCAGGAGGCGTGTTTGATCGGAAACACAGTCGCCAAAATAGTGTTCACGCAGCCAAAACTAGAGGGAGTTCGGTTAGGTCTTTCATTCTTCACCGAAAACATTATTAGGAAGCTTCAGCAACAAAATCTTTCTTATGGAATTGCATACTCTGCCACAACAAAATTGAAAATGGTTGCGTTTAAACAGCGGATATCTAAGGAGCTTTTAAGGTTCCTTACCGGGCTGCTTGCATTAATTACTGTAATTGGCTACGGCGATTTTTTAGCGAAGACACTATGAGTATAGGGTATATGAACAAGCCTGCTAATCTCCGAAGAAACATCGAGGAAGCGATTCGCGTGATTGACGAACAAACTTTACATCGGGTTGCAGCAAATGTTCTCAGGCGAGTTAATGCTGGTTTGTTAGCAAATGGTGGGTAATTTGAACATCTTTTGAGAGGTTTGCTTGTTAGCAAATGGTGAGCATTTTGAACATTTTTTGTGAGGTTTGCTTGTTTCCGACACGTTGTATAATGCGTTATCTCCTTTTCATCATTCGTAATACAGAATTTCTTTTTCTATTCTACCGATTACTACACTAGCACTTTTATTTTTGTTGCACAAAGTTTCCAAAACTTTTATGTTCAGGTCAAAAATATGATGAAGAGCAAGGCTGTGATGCATTGTCAGCCAGTGACTACCTTTGACTGATAATTTCATCAGTGATTATTATGCACTGACTACTGAGCCCGCGCATTTATAACTATTTTTATTTTTAAAATAATATTATTTTAATACTACTACTACTACTACTACTACTACTACTACTACTACTAATAATAATAATAATAATAATAATAATAATAATAATAATAATAATAATAATAATAATAATTTGTTCTGCGGATCTAGGATTAATAATGTATTAATACATATTTAAAACAACAAGAATAAAACGTCTGTAGTACATTTCTGGATCATATTTTTTGTGAATCTAAAACAAGCGAAGTTATTTATTAAATCACCTACCTGAATGTATATTTTACATAGCAAGCTTATTTCACTTTTAAACAATTTACGAAGGAATCACTTATCTTAATTTAATTTTCTTTGGCGCGTGCCTTTGTGTCTCTTTGAACTCGTGGCCACGACAGTAACCTCTCTTGTCCTCTGGCTGGCAATACGGGAGAGGAGATGAACAGTTCTTCCCGACAGCTCACCTGTTTGAGATAGCCAGCCACTATCCGTCCCGCTCCAAACATTAATGTCAGTGCTATTCGCTCTGCCTGTTGTGGGTAGCATTTTAAACTGATCACCCGGTAGTTTGTCAATAAAACACTGGTTACCTTCACTACTTAGTCAGACCTGTGACTCAGACCCCATTGTATAGTTATTTTTTCGTATGCATAGTTAACAACAAATAATAGAAAATATATTATTAATTACCTTAAAGCAGAAACTCAAAATATTACAGTATTTGGCCACAGCAAAAGAAAAACTAGTGATGCTACCAAAGTAAATAATTTCTCACAATGTTTCTGAACGCTCTGCAATATTATATTGATTTGAATATTGTATTGAACAATTGATTTGAAATGACACACGTTTTACAATGAGAACAAGAGTTGTAAACTTATTTAAAATTTCAAAATACGAAAATGATATACAGACACGCCGAGCTTATTTAGAATCTTAATAAATTGTATATGTGAATAGAATTGCTTCAAATGGTTTTCAATAAAGATCCTGAAATTCTCTAGTTTTCTGCGGCAACAGAATTGACGAATAATTATCAACCCTCCCCCTCCCGAGCCAGTCTCGAACAAGCGGACCTTCCCTCCGAAACGCTTAGATCGAACCCAACATTTAAACACTTCGGCAACACGGGTTTTACTGAGAAATTACACTTCTATAATAGTCATAAACGTTGAAAGACAACAATTGATTCGATGGTTCATACGGTTTACAAATTTCATAAGAGATGTGACAAATTATATCAAAATTGAAAATTCGAAAATCACACACAAGACTTCCGGTATATTTATCTTGATTAATAGTGGCATGATTATAATTGCTTCAAATCGTTTTCAATAAAATTTCTGAAATTATCAATTATTTCCTGCGGCAACACAGATTTGTCACAAATAATAGTTCTGGGCCAAGACGCGAACCAGCGTATTAGCGACCTCGGCTATCCAGTTACAACGTGCGCTTAATACTTCTATAATAGTAATAAGTCTATGGTGGTTTCAGTTCTAGCATTAGCCAAGTAATTAAGACAATGAGAAAAAAGTTTGTTTTCCGGAAGACAAAAAACAAACAACGAAGACAATGACGCCTATCGGAAAAACTAGTCAAGAGTAGAGAGAATACAAAACTACGCGAGAGTGTCTGTGACTTCTATAACACCACTAGTTTTTTATTTATTAATTAATTTAAATAGCTAATTTTGTACAACAAACTCTTCTGTCTGACGCAAAAATCTCCATCTTCAAATCTGTACTTTTGAAATGTTTTTGCAATTTTAAAAAAGATTAGCAATATCCGAAAATAGGACTAGCACCATATTTCTTACCGTCACTTATTACATAGATGGAAAAAATTTGGAGAGGTTTTTGAGAATTTCTTTTGTAAATTTTAAGCCCACTCAAAAACTACTCGTTTTTTTCAAAACATTGTACATGTACTATTCTAAAAAAGTAATTTTATACAACAGTCTTTGTCTCAACGAAAAATGTAATTTGCATTTCTTTAATACTGCATTCAAAAAATGATTTTTGCAATTTTCGGAAAATTAGAGATATCTCCGAATATGAGACCTGCAGCATTCCCTTAAACATATTTCAAACTATTAAACAACAAATTTTAATTTTAAAAATGTAAGCCATTTTTTTTAAATTTTGAAAATATCCTAGGGGCTTCATGTAAAGTACCCCCCTCAATTAAAACATCGGTTTCGAATTCCAGGGGCCGTGACATCAGTAAGATCGAGTGAGGAATATGAAGTTTGGAGAAAATCGGCTGAACGATTTAGCCGATAGCGTTGACCATAGACGGACAGACAGAGAGACGTTTTGCCTTCAATCGATTTTTCGGTATCAAGAACCAACACGTGGTGTCTGGCTACACCACGAGTTCGAGGACTGTGTTCTAAATTTAGCAACATGATTTTTCCACTTTTTCGTTACTAGAACCCGTTTTTTCTTTCAAAATTTCGGCGTTTTCTGGCGAAGGATTACATAACTTTCTCTACTAACGAAAATTCGTATACTGAAAAAGGTAAAAAGGTAATGTTGAGACACTAGACCCTAAGATGCCTCACTGTAGCCTGTTTGTTATTTCCCAATCAAAATTCATAGAGTTAAACTATCACTTTAGTCCCATCAGGCGGGGCTAATTCGATCTACATTTTTGATTTCTTTTGAAGAGTTGTGGTAGGTCTTCAGTTATTCAGAACCAACAACCAAAAGACACATATTCAGATTTTTCATGTGTTTGCTGCAAACGGTATAGAAGAAAAGGTGAAAAGTTTGCTTTTATGTATCACAAAATCTTCGATTGACCCTAATTATCGAAAATTCGAACTTGGCATTGTCTAGAAGCTTGGAGAAAAAGTTACACGAATTAAGATGTTTAACTGCTATATAAGCAACTTCATCTGGTGAATATAATTTGAAATGCTTCCGACAAGTCCATGTGCTACCGCGCTTGGACGCCTATGAATGAAATTATTGGAGCCGAGGCTTGTATATCAGATGCGTTTGCGAAATTGCATCAGTAACGTGATTGGAAGGCTATATCCACAGTATGCAACATTCTGGAAGGTAAATGGCCTTGCAGAATAGAACATAGGGAACGTATGCGACTCTCTAATGCGAAATCAGTTTAAAAAAATAGGTACTGTAACCAATACAGTATTTCAAGTGCCCAAAGAAATGACACCAAAATGTTCATAGAGAAAATTAAAAGCATATACTGCAAAGATTAGAAATTATAAAATGAACCGCAAAACGAAGGGATGTGACTCATCACCGGCATCCACTGCTGCTACGCGACTGTGCTGTGTACTACTGTATAAAGAACTCTTTTTACCAAGAGGGTTTAAGGCTCCTAGGGTGGTTTCTGCGAACTATCTGGCCAGACTGTTTGTGTTTTTAAGAGAGGAAGAGACGAAGTGCTAGAACGGACCTTGCCTTCTAGAAATTCTCTCAGAGTCAGTTTCAGAGAAAAAAAACGTCGTGCTGCGAGATGCAGTACACGACTCTATGGAAGATATCCTTTTATTAGGGGAAAAAGGCCCCTCGAGTAGTTCCCCGAGTCTAGCGGGCGGGCTGTTTGTGCGTGTGCGCAAGAGGGGTGGGGAGGTCTGACACGCACCTTGCAGAAGAAGTAGAGGTGTTCGCGGACGGTGAGCTGGTCGAAGAGCACGTTGTGCTGCATGCAGAAGCCCATCCGCTCTCTGGCCTTCTCGGTGTGGGAGCGTAAGTCGTGCCCGCCGATCGCCACTGAGCCTGACGTTGGCGTCGTCATTCCTGCGCCCATCGAAAACCTGCTAGCCTTCCCTCGTCCCAACAGGCACGGGCGATATTGCGCAATGATTTGCACCTTCACAGTTGTTTTTTTTTACTTAAATGGTGCCGATAGACTTCTACATTCTTTTCAACGTACGTATAAAAACGTCTAGTAGTAATATACTACGTAACGAGTCTAATAGAGTGTAAAAATTATCAGCTTGTTCAGTGCAATTGTATGAACAAATACTTAAGTCATTCTCTTTTTCATTATTTTCCAAGTTTGTGCTACGTTTTCCTAATTCCTCAAGCAGGCACTCCATGATGAAATTAAAAAGGAGCGAGAACAAGGAATATCCCTGTTTTACGCCTCTACGAATTAAAGGAAGGAGTTAGATGAAGTAATTTACAATCTACAGAAGCACGATTTATCCCCTTTCATTTCCAAGGGACAGCACTAAGAGTTTCTCTGTCGATAAATGACCGTTTTTTCCTGCAGCATTAGAAACGTGTTCTATGTTCCATAAGCAGTACATGAGAAAGTGAAATTAGATATTAGATTTTTTATGAGTTTTTGTTCAGACATTAGGCTTCCGAAAACACTAGATAGAAAATCAGGAAGCGAAGCTTTATATTTAAGAATGAAGGAAGCATTATGGCTACGTAATGCTAAACGCATAGTCCCTAGAAACTATAGGAACAGTAATTTCCTCCTGAAATATTATCACAATTCATCAGTACACAATGTCTTCTTCAGTGCTTGGTGTTTCCCTTTGTCAGCACATGGGTGGCCAAATTAATTCAAATTGGCCACCACGCTTCGAGAATATTCAGTTTCGCTACACTTTGAAGGTATTTAAGAAAATATTATACATTTCAAACTTCCCGCGTTCGAGGTAGTTAAAATTTTGCCCAATAAACCCGCAAATTCTCACACAAACAGCAGAAAATTCATTTGACATGGAAGTTTCTTTAAACGGGCTTTCAACTGCTTCCAAAAGTGACCGGTAGGCTGCACTCCCTCCTGGCCTCCCGGCAACAAAGAATTTGCACATTGTGAGAAATTTCCCGGAATCCAATTTCCACATACGACGCGATGAGATCGTATTGTTTGATAATCTGGAGCCGCGAGCAGTTTCTTATCAACCGTGCAGAGAAGCTAAGTAATACGTGTATTGGATGCATGGAAAGTTTGGTTCGGTACGTTGGCAAGCAATTCCCAGCACATTAATGCAGTCTACGTAACTCTCAGTCTCTGAGTCTCTGAGACGCGCCAAGAACTTAAGGAGAACGTTTATTTCGTCTAGACAGAGATAACCACGACAATCTGTTCAATACTTAATGATTTTTACGGCAATGTAATAATCATTGTCAATTAT
The DNA here is from genome assembly GCA_017312745.1 of Gryllus bimaculatus. NCBI lineage: Eukaryota > Metazoa > Arthropoda > Insecta > Orthoptera > Gryllidae > Gryllus > Gryllus bimaculatus. Next base: position 10,360,634 of record BOPP01000016.1, read on the forward strand.
GTCTCCTTTCAGAACTTTCTCGTCTGATAAGATCACAGCAAGGCGATGCACAAAACTTCTCTCTTCGCAGTTTCTGCAAATGCTCTCCCAATCATCTAAACAATATTTCGCAGACTCAATACCCTTGTTCTTTAAAATCATTTTTATCCTCTTTCGCATACTTTTCACAAGATCCTTGCACATTTTATGAACGTCATCATGTATGTTTTCGTTAGGGTTAATTCTGGTTATAGTTCTCTTCTTCATTCCAGTTTTTACAATTCCCCTAAAGTTTCAATTGTAGACAAGGCAAAGGAAATGTTTTATGTTGTTTTCCTGCAAGAATTACTTAACAGACTTGGCCTAATGGGATGGTGTTCGGTCATGCATAAAAATGCAACTTTTTATTAGAAAAACAATCCCTCACAGTGTATAATCTGGCACAACCATGAATTGACATACAACTCCAAACCATAACTGAAGTTGGATGTTTAAACAATCCGAGTGATAAATACGCCTCTTCATGGGTCCTTCTCACATTCCGGCTGCTTTTCTTGAACACAGAAAATATATTCTCGTCAAAAAATATTATCTATAAGATAATAAACACTATATAGATTGATTTTTCCAAATAATGTTTTGAAAACGTAGAAAAAATGGTACATTATTCGATTGACGTTTTGTAAAAGTTTGAAAATTTACACTTCACCTATTAGAATCAAGTTACTTGTAAGTAAACTTCAAATCAAGCGATATATCATATTTATTACTGTTTTCCAACAGTCTTTAAGCTCAATCTGCATTCCTTTGCCTATTCTGGCAAATTTCTTAGCGCATGAAGTTATTCTTCCCACGCTTCACTTTAAGCTTTATTTCTCGACTTGCAGGAAGTCTGCAGCAACAAGAACCTTCTGACAAATTAATGGAGGATTATTTTCAACTCCATGGCGCCTTGTAGGTTGATTTTTCAAATCTGCTCTGGTGTTCCTTCTGTTCATCTGGGGCAATCGAAATCAAGTTTCTGTGCATACTGTACGTATAAGCCAGCGTGCCTATGGCATCTAATTTGGGGACGCTGGGTAGAGGATTAGCCTAGCCCACGGAAGTTAGGGTTTTCCGTAAAGGAAGAACGCGGAAACGGAGACACAGGTGTTTGGAGTCCATTCGGCCTAATTCACTGTATAAAAGCGAGGGGGTGGCGTGACGTAGGAGGTCACGTGGGCCTCGGCCTATAATAAAAGCGTGGTACAGAGCCAGTGGTGGGTCTGGAGACAGTGGGAGAACCTCGTGCGCTGTGCACAAAACTTGGCGCACGACGGTGCATATGCCGAGCCAGGCTCGCGAGGCTGGAGTCATAGTTGACGAAGCCTGCGCGACTTTTATGTCCTTGGTTGACTGCGGTCACGGTAAGCGGATTGCTGTGTGCGTGCTTCGAGGTGAGGTGGTTGAGTGCTCACGATTCCGCCGATTTCTCATCGGATAAGAGGTCGGCTCTTTTGCCGATCGAGGCAACTCAGCCGTTGGTGCGCGTCCAGAACGGACTTTGTGTCCAGCGTAGCATCCGGTCACGGCCAGCTAGGCTTTGTGCGCGCTCAAAAAGTAGGAGTGGCGAATGCACAATCAAAACCTATCTTCAATCGGGTTTTGGATTTTGCTGACGGGGTTGCCCCTCCTCCGCGATCAGGGATACGTAGGTCTATCCGAGAGTAACGGGTGTAAGTAAGAACTTATTAAGTGGTATATATTTTGTTCTGTTTAGTCTTTAAGTTAATAAATATATTGTTATACGAAAGCTCTGTGTCTGTGGTCGCTGTGAGTATTCATGACGTCACAATACGACGGCTAAGTTTGGATTTTTGACCACATTTTCATTTACATTTGAATGCAAGGGTCTCACCTGCGTTCAATGCAGAAATGCTTCTACTAACCAATTCTTGTAAAAGATTCAGTTTCCTAGCAATACATTATTGGGAATATCTGCCGACCTTTATTAAACATTTAATCAAAGCCCTTTTACAAGGAGAAAGATCTATTTTTGCCTGTAACGTCATTATTGCAAGAAGAAGCATCTTTAATTCAACACTTCCAAAAACTCACCAGCAAACAAACCCTAAACTCATTATTATCCCAAACTTGGATTAAAGAGACAATATAAAAACAATATAAAACACTCATAGGCTTCAATTCTGGCATAGGAACGCAACATCCAACCAAAAAATAAGAAACGCACACCACAATTGCCCTAACATCAGCTGCTTTGATATGCAGTATCACAAATCTTATAGAGAAGGAATTAATTTCCCCCCAGATATTCCAAGGCACCAGAGAAGAGCATAAACAAAAGAAGGCATAAACAGGTTGAAACATTCCATTACATTCAGATATAAAGAGAATTTTGTACTTAATTAGGGGGAACACCAAATTCATACAGTATTCTAATAATTTGTACAGTTGGTAAATGTTATTTAATGAGATACTGCACATACCTGTCATCATGGAAATTGTAGTAGTCTTGCCTGCTCCGTTATGCCCAAGAAGCACTGTAATCTGACCTTCATACATGTTCAGATTCAAGTTGTTCACCGCCATTTTGTTACCTGGGTACACCTGAAAAGAATTGTTTGTTTTTTTACCATTCGCCACCATTGGATTTTAAAACTATAAATTTTCGCTGTCGAGTTGTAGAAGATGTATTTACATCGGCAAAAAAATACAGAATTGATTTGATAGTACTGCTAACAAATTAGCAACCCACATCTCAGACTCTACCCCTATAATTGGATAAGTTAGGATGTTCCTCCCACTGCGTATACGTGAGTTTCCGAGGGGAGATTCCCCATCCATTTCTTTCTGAGATCCCTTCGTGTCTGCGTGGTTGGGGGCAGTCGCGAGGTTGGGGGCAGTTCAGAGGGGCGGAAATTATAGTATTACAGTGATGCTACAACCACATACTTTCTCGCGTTATTAGGAACGACTATGTAATATTGAAATATTGCATTTTCTGAGCTACTAACACCTTAGCTCTTTCTTTAAAATGTCCACTTCAACCAAGAAGCGTTATCGAAACTATGGGCACTTGCTTGACGAATAACATTATTTCCTGGCAAAAACGCTTATTTCCATCTGTATTCAAATTTTAACTTGTTTATGGTTTAGTCATAGTACATCACACACAGTTGATAAATAACTCTAATACTTTAACTAGAGCCCGAACATTGTTCTAAATGCGTATTTGTTTCTTCTAATATACATTTAGGCACCCTTTACCATTATCCATTTTATAAATGGGATTGCTTCTGCGTGGGTTTTATAGTGCCTAGGGATAATTAAAGAATGGAAGCTATTTTAGACATTATTTCCCAGTTGCGAGTAAACACACTGATAAATTTTAATTCAACCGCTTTACCTACTTCTCCATCCACTTCCTTCAGCATATGCCGTAAATTGCCTACGATACCAATGACATCTGTCAGCAGAAAACCTCTCGTCTCTAGTTTTGGTAATGGGTTTAGGTAGATGTCAAAAATTTGCTTTTATGAAGGTGAGGTGGTTCTTGATATTTGGGAACGACAACACTTCCTTGGTTTCTTTAATGCCAACTGCTGCGTTGTCATTAAAATTTCCCAAAATCTGTGATATATTTTTGACTTTACCTGCGTGGTACATGGCGCACAAACCAGAATCTTGTCAACACGGGTTAATCATCTAACAATAGAAACTTTCACAAGAATGTTTCTCGTGAAAGAAGTTGGTATGGACAACCAAGACATAGTGGAAGTAAATAGTGAATTTAAATTTTGTATTTCTGGTGTTAATAGAAGGAAATGTGAAAGGAGCTTGAAGGCTATCATTCATATCTTGAAACGAAATATAACTTTTTATATTATGTAACCATATACTCTATTTTAAATTGCACTAATATCGGAAGGCTATTATGACGGCAGCTGTTGGTTCACATTAATGGAAACTAATAATTTTATTTATGGTTAAAATACGCATCGCGCGTCGTGAATACACTCAATGCAATAGCAGAAAGCTATTTTCGTTTAAATGTTTGAATTTTATGAAGTTATTTTTAAAAGATTTGCACTTCATTTCTGTAAGAATTTATCAAATGGTAGATGAAATGTCAGACAAAAATTTTCATATTACAATATTACATAACCATTAACGAGATTCATTATCACTATTCATATCACGAGCAAATACGTGCTGTTGGAACATCACTAGGACATTTAAGATTGCTAATCAGAAAGACATTTACTTTCTAAATTTATGCACCTGCCTTCTTATATCTTTTAAATTGGGTTTAATTCGCGCAGCTCATCTTGTCTGTGAGCTTTATCTATAAATCGTGCCACAACTAGTTCTTTCTTTCAATAATACATTTTAAATTGCAATTAATACATTTAAAATGGAGGTCAAATGGAAATTTTTGGAAATTCTGTATTTGAAAGGTTTTTGGTGAATTTTTTATTATTTTTTGTGATTGCGCAAGCTTAATAACTAATGCGCGATATAAAGCACATATTTGTTTATAGGAACAATTCGTACTGATTTATATTAAAAAAACAACAAAAAGTGCTCTTATTTCTCCCGCTTCACCTAGTCCTAAATACCTGTAGCTTTAATTCTTAACCCATTATTACCCTATTTTCTTCTTTCAAATCACATACATGGACATTTGGAGACATTGGAAGACTATGATGGGGGGGGGGGTACCTTGGAGACGGCGCTGAGGCGCACGCCCGCGCTGGCGCCCGAGGGCTCCTCCTCGAAGTTTCGCGGGTCCGCCACGTGGGCGCGTGGGTGCACCGCCCCCTCCTCCGGCTGCTGCGGCCGCCAGAATGACTTCTGCGCACGCCACCGTCTTCTTCCACACACAGTCATTATCACTTCATCTAGTCATCAGCTTCACATCCAAGGACTAACACTGCTACCGGTCGCCAGGTATTTCCTGTTTCAGAGTGTCAACTACTTGTTATTAGACTCGTCTGTATAATGCATGGTATACCCCGGGAGGCTGCTATGTTCTTCCCCTTTGGAATATAAGATCCGAAACCAACCAACACGATGGCTTACGAGGTTTCTACCTTCCAGGTAGCTTGAACCAGCCGGCGCAAGGTCAAAGCTTCTGTCTGGTTTCCTGACTTGAACGACGAGAAATTGAAACATTAAATAGTAGTGCATGGAAGTGTATGTGTGTGTGTGTGATAGAGGAGGAGATAAGGAAGACGAAGGAAACATCGCACGTGACCATTTCCCGTTTCGTAGAGTAGTGTTTTAGAATTCTCCTGAATGTGTACCGGTTCTCATGCAACACGCCGCATAAGTAACTTCAATCCTCTGAAACTAATTCGAGCTCGTGAATCAGCCCTGCTTTGTGTACCACGTCACAACACGACTTCATTCAGTAAATCATTCACCATTACATGCTATCCGATCCTGCGAATAATTTTAACCAGCGAGACTAAAACATTTAAAATACTTTCGGCAAATTCAAAGCTGAATTAACCACATCGGTAAGAAATAACGACATATAGAACGGCGTTAACGTCTTCTTCAATCTCCACACTCTCCCCACTTCAGAGGCCGGTCACCGCCCCGTTAAACACCCTTATTTCCCCTCTTTTTCTCAATATTCTACCCCATACCTCATTGCTCTATCCTCACCTTCCAATTCCCTCTCACACCTAAATTATGAGCATTACTTATTTTTGTGTACCCTAATAAAAATGTTATTATAAAATATACAAAAATATTAGTGACGTTTCCTGGTAAAATATACTTGTAGCTATCTTTGTACCATCTCAGGATATTCACTACAATATATTGGCATAAACAAAAATTTATGTTAAGATACCCGACTCTTTGTATTGTTCCTTAATACTCACAGTATTGTGTTTAAAATTACTGTTGTTATTAGCCTTATAGTGTATTGTGCTTCTCTGTGTAAAAATTATTGTATATTTAGTAAAGTGCTACTGTAAACTAAACGTAGCTTTCTGTAACGTTCTCAAATAACTTCACTTTTTTCGCCTACTTCTTCTTCGTCTTTTCTTCGCTTTTTTCTCTTCCCTCCCCCTCCACAAATTATATCATGTATTACTTTTTGACCCCTCTCCCTGTACGTCTTTTCTTTTCTCTTTACGAAACTTCGCCTATTCACTACTCATATAACATACTCAGTTCTATTAATGTTCGGCCCTAAGCCTTTATCCTGATTGAGTTTTTCTGGGTTTACTCAATCGCTTAAGGCGATGCCGGGATGGTCCCTGATTTGTTCTCCCAGACGTAAATGTTACAGCTTGTTCTCCCTCTTAAAATGTTACTACTCTAAATGTATTGTAAATTCAGTGGTTAGGCGAAGAGCAGACACTATGGACCAGAGCCTCGCCATTAATAGATAAGAATTATTCATTATTATTATTATTATAGTATTATTATTATTATTATTATTATTAATGTGATCGGAGAATCCAATGAAAACTACTCACCAGAGCAAACGGCCAGCAGCTGAACGCACCTAGCTAGTGTACAAATTCCGTCACCGTCGGGACTCGAAGGTGCCTGATCAACGACGCTGCAGCGTCATCAAATGTCGCTGATGCGAGTATTTTCTTTATCATGGGGTGGGAGAGCAGCATAAAACGCGGGTGCGTCTAGTTTTTGTTCAAGGTTCTGCTCCATCATCAGTGTAGAGCTGATACGAGAAAACAACGGAAAGAACGGGCCCACTTTCTTCCTCTTGTCCCACTTGCCATACGGCTCATCCTTCATCTGCAAAGGCTCGGCAGTAAAGCGATTACTCAGATTCCAGGACAAAAATCATGAGGGGTGGTAGTTATTCCCAAGGCCTGAACTGTCCTCTAGCGAGTAATTATTTATATATATAGAATTCAAGATTCAGGAAAATCTTGAAATTCCTCGTAAACAATGGCATGGATTAGGGTTATTTAGCTCTTTAGACAATGATGCGCAGAATCATCAGTTCTCCGCTCTACGCAAAGAAAAATAAGCAGAGTTTGGATGAATTTAAATTAGCATCAACTAATTATGTTCTGTATTTCTGCCACTGTCGCTCTGTAATATTTTTACCACTTATCTGATATTCTATAGTAGTATATTTGTAAACGTATTCATTACTAACTAATTACTTGGCGATGCCCGGATAATTATTTCTCACAATCGCGTATTAATTAGACTCGCCCACCCCACGCGTTGCTGGTATCCCCCCCCCACGTGTTATCCGTCATAACACCTCTTGCCCCGCCCAACCAGATCTATCCACTGTATCTGTTCCTCCCGCTTCTCACTCTTCGGCCATATCCTACGCGTGCCATATTCTGCCTGCCATACAACTCCTGCCTAAAACTCCCGTCCGTCCAATCCAGCCTAATCCGCTCTACTCCCAAGAGGTGTCCTGGCAACACCTCCCACCTTACTCATCCAGCCGCTCTCGCTCAGCCTATTCCTCCCGCTCATCACCCTTCGTTCGTCTTTCCCGCAGGCACAATCTGGTATGCCTTTGGCCGTCCTTACCCATATCACTTGACATTTCCGCTCAAAATGCTTTGTCCGCCAGTCTAGCAGACCCGATCTGGCACGCCATGGCCTGCAAACACCGCCAGCCCCGCCCGTACAGCCCATTCCGTGCTATTTGTTCCTCCCATTCATCACGCTTCGTCCGTCTCTCCTGTTCAGCCTGTCTGACATTCCATGGCCGTCCTGCACACATCTCTCGCCCCTCACATACAGCTTCTTCTCTATTTGTTCCTCCCGTTCATATCTTTTCGTGTTTCTCTCTCGCGCATCCTATCTGGCATGTCATGTCAGATCTGCAAACACCTACCATCTCTCTTATCCAGTATTTTCCGCTCTATATATTCCTCCCGTTCAAATGCCACATCTCTCCCCCCGCGCGCCCTGAAGAGGTACCATGTCCTTTCTGCCAACGCCTCCCGTCCCACCCATTCCAGCACTTTCTCCTCCATCTGTTAATTCCGCTCGTTACGCATCCCCTTCTTCTTCCGCCTTTCCATCACGCCCATTTCTTCACTTCATCCTCTTTTGCTACACCTCCGTCCGCTTCGCTGCCCCCTCATTTCGCTCCTTCCGCTCCTCTCACTCTTTTCGCTTATTCTGCTTTGTCCGTTCCTTGTTGACCCTTCCTCTCCGTCTTCTTCCGTCCCTCGCTCCGTCAGAACCTCCTCGGCCCTGTCTCACGTCACACGGTAACACTCAGCAACAATGAAGCCCAGATATATTGGGGATTGCATGCAAGTGAATATTAAAAAACATTTTGGGCTAACAGATTTTTTTTTATCAGCATCCTCGCTATTTTGTTTTTTGATCCCTACAAAGTATTTGTCCCAAATTTGGGAGTAATCACTTCAAAAGTGCTAAAGGTTATACAGCACTTACAAACATATGCACTCACGTTCATGTAACTAGAGGCAGTAAGCGGAACAATACAGTGCGAGAGGGTACCAACGAAAAAATCATATGTACGCAACCGTTTGATATATCACAATAATACAAAAACTAAGTTGGACCCATGGGTAGTATCTATAATGTGTTTAAATTTCATGTTGAAATTCTGACAGTGCTTTCCCCTCCTTTTACTCGGCAATTACTCAGCCATAAATACACTAGTTTTTATTTGATATTTATCTGTTTAACCCGACAATAGCCCTATTTAGGTTCCGAGGTTTATCCGTCATGATAAATGTATATTCGTGGGCTAAACAGACCGTCTGTGCAGATTTTCGTTTATGAAAATGTACGTACGAGATGTTTGCTTCCTTTCATTTGGGATTCGTAAATTTCCTTACCGTTACTACATAAATAACGATATCTGCTTCAGAGTCAAATAAACATCGTAATTTCAGTTTTGCTGTAAATATAAATATAAACAACCGTACACGACATTTATATACAACGCAATAAACTTTTACAATAGAAACTCTGTCGTTATCTAATCATTTTCCCTTACGCCTCCCGTTGCCCTTTTGCATGGCCATTGTCCTTTTTAATCTTAAATTGAAATTTATTTATCTAATTTCAGAACTTCATTTTCGTACATTTATATATCACTTTTTAATAAACATCCTTTGGTAACTTTCCTGATGCGGTAATCTTCCTTCTTGGCCCTCGTTTCCGCGTTCACTCAAAGTTCAATTTCAGTTTAGTCCAGTCCGCATTGCAACATCTTCGTTTCCACACACGTTTTATATTTTGTCCTCCTTATAACATTTTCTCCCGAATTAATAATTTCCACCACGCTCATCCAATCGTCATGGAACGTGGATGCGTTCTGCGAGCCGCTCGCCGTCGAATCTCAACGCCCTCTGCCCCTTTGACCACTTTTGTCTTCGGCGATGCGCCGGAGAGGAGCTAAGTCCCTTTCTCTTTCGCTTCACTACGCAGGACCTTCCCGCACATTCTCATTTCTCATTGGTTCATCTCATCTAAGCATTTTATATGTTCATTCCATGCCTATTTATCCACGGATTACTTTCGTAGTTGAATTCGCTGTCCACGGAAATTACCCACGTGTTCACTCGCTATTTCATTTACTACTAATTCCTCTATTTTTCTCTGTAGTAATTATATTGCCTTTCCCATTAACTTTTAATTATTTATCACCTTATCAAATGCTTCTCTTACGCTCCACATTGTTGATTTCTATTCTATACGAATGCCTACGTAGCTATATTCTAAACGAATTTGTTTATTTTTTTATTCACCTTGTGATAAATCATAATATACTAAGTAGATTTTGATATAAATCGGTTGGTGCAGACGGAAATACAAATAGACAGCAATTGATTTCACCTGAGATTCCTTTTAGTAATCAAATAAACGAGTTGGAAAAGTATTTAAAATCTGAAAATTCGAAAATTACAGATAAATGTTTCAGATTTGTATATGGATTGATGCCATATACTGTAAACGGTATTAAAACTGCCTTATCTAAAAGACAAGAACTGTTTTATCAATTGCACGAGTGAATTTGAAGTAAAAGCAGTAGCTCACCTCACAGAGGAAGTTCCATGGCTTTGGCACGCCGTACTTTCCTGGGTAAACCGCCTCCACGTATAGCGTGATGAGAATGTAGATCAAGCAGCTCAATAGAATAATAACCCAAACCGTTCCCATGGCCATTGGGTAATCCGGCGAAGGATGCGACCAGATATTTGACCATTGCTGGCCAACACCTATCGGACATGTGTAAAGTAGTAAAAGAATTCGTTAGTAATAAACATTGTGATGAATATTGGAAAATTAATGTATATATATATATATATATTGTGCGCCACGTTTTTTGCAGATGTCGTTGGTGAATTCTTTTACCCCAGACCACATTTCAGAAAACAACGTACCATGTCTAGTAACAATTTGAGATAATGTAAAACAAATCTGTTGCTAGCCTTTAATCATAATAAAGCTTGTGACATTACGTCAATTGTCTCGATAGTAGGATCGAGCTAGTGGAAAACAGCAGAGGAAATAGTGAATATCCTTGAAAATTCCCCCTATAATCTGAATTTCTTGATTCTACTACTTCTTGCCAAATGTTTAAGTAACGTGGTAGACCACGAATTTGTACTAAGTTATTGCAAGTGTATAATGAAATAAAAAAAGGATATTCAGTATCTAATCGTATGGTAGAATTTCAAATTCCTTCTGATAGTAAATCAAAATCATGCTTTAAAGAAACAATTGGGAGCGGTTTTTGAAAATTTTTTCTTCTATAAATTGCATTAGTACATAGTGTATCAGAAAAATCTTCAAAAAAATGCATGTTCTGTTTTTGGAAAATACGAGTATTCTGTTAAATTCTGCGTGAAAATATGCAATTTTTCAATTTTAAACAATTATTATCTCAGAAACGGAACTTCTTTTAAATTTTCACGTATGCATTAAAGAACGATAAAGAAAGAGGGACTGCTCCCTTTTTCGGCGCACTATCTGTGTTTTTGAATATTGGAAGAAAATACGAAATGCTAAATTCGAATTTGCGGCGATTAGTTTGATGATGAACGAACATAGATATATAGAAGATAATGTATTTAACGTAAAAATAACAAGCACATTTCTTTTAAGTAGTTTTATATCGAATTATTAAGTGTTATCGAAATAAAAGAACATATACACCAATGGCAATTCGTTTGAATTAGTTGAATTGGACATTTTCAAATTTTAACTGAGGTTTTTGTATGGTAGAAATTACAGTTCCTGTCATGCTAAAAACAATTATATATTTCATTATTACGTGACTATTTGCAATACCAAAATGTATGTGCTGCTATAGCACATCAAATTTTACTCTTTAATTCTTTAAAGAAACGAAGATATATACATAATCAATAGTAGAAACTAACACTGTATGTTAAATAATTTGCATAGTCTCATATTTTGTGTTATGCTGAAATTAATCAGTTTTTTTTACATTTTATTAGATTCAACTCTCCACTACATTCCATTCGCAACGGTTTTAACAATAAAAGAGAAAACAACAGTGTTAATTTTAAAATTGTTCTAATATCGATAATTTATTTCAATATTTACTAGATTATCAATGTAAATTTATAATCAATTAAAGTCAATTATGCCATCAAATACTCACCAATGCCCTCATACTTCATAATGATATTAACACCGACTCCCAGTCCTCCAATGTATATTAAGCACATTAGGAGTACTGTAGTTAATGAAAAGTCTGCATTTATCAATGCAAAGAAAAGAGGTAATAATAGTAAGTTGATAGCATTTGCAAATAAAAATGCAAGAAGCGCTGAAAAGGAAGAATGCGAACAGTTTATTACGTAAATAGTAACCCTATTTACAATTAATTACTATTTCTTTCTCTCCCTTACTTTGTAAGATAATTAAATTAGTCTAATCCTGCGGTGGAAAACAGCGACTTTTCGACAGAAAAACTCTTGTTGCCGGGCTCTGGAAACGAAAAAAGGACAAATCATGCTCCTATATACAGTACATTACTTCCTCTAACACGTGGTGTAATCAGCATTCATGTTTTGAGGGTCCTTCATTCCGAGAACTTGATTGACTCCAAACCTGCACCTAAATCGTTCAACCGATTTTCTCCAAATATTCCTCGACCGATTTTAAGGAAGTGGAGGACCTCTGAGTTTCAAACGAATAGTTTGATTAAGGAATGTACTTTACGTAAGACCTCAACATTTTCAAAATAACCTAAAATTTTACTTCCAAATTTTGTTTATTAACATGTGTCCAGGGATAATGTAAAGGATGGTGTAGAGGATGGTGTAGGTCTCAGTTTTGATGGAAGTACTGAGTTTCGAATATAGCAAAAGTTCAATTTTTTCAGCGTCTTCCTACAACTGCAATATTAAAAGATATATATTTTCCTTAATAAAATCTGTTCTTTAAAGATAGCATAAAATAAGGTTAGGTACCACTTTTTGAAAAAACTAGTAGTTTGATGTTGATATTATTGCAATTTCTAAAAAATAAATCTTAAACATTGCTCCAAAAAATGTTCTTTAAATTTTCGCCCTATATGAATCAAAGTATGGTAAAAGAGGTGTGCTAGTCTCATTTCCGGCGAGCTCTCTGCATTTTCGAAAAGTGCAAAACGTTAACATTCAAAGCAACAAAATTGATGATTCTGGCCTGGAACAAAAAACTTCTTCAGTTCTTTAAAAAAGTATTGTATCTAAATAAAAAAAACACAATTTTGTGTAATTTCTTAAAATTAATGAAATTTGAAAAATTCTAAAAAACAGATGTAATTTTTTGTTTTATGCTTTTTACGCTTAAAAGAATTACGGTTGTCTCATTTGAATTCTCAACATTTTCGAAAATTTCGTGTTGGAAATAACAGATGAGACGATTACATTTTTGAGACTAGATTGAAGTTAACACATCAGTGGAGGAACAATGCGCGCAGTGAGTTGAATACATGGACCTGAGTTCGAGTCCCGGCGCGGACAAAAATTTGCTGGTTGAAACCACTTTTGCAGGTTCATGAACAATATTGTGAAGCCACTACAAATAATGTCAGTAAGTACGTGCAGTTGCAGCACGTGTAGTTTAGAACATATCTTATTTCTAAAAATCTTATCTTCAATATTATATTTGGGTAATATTATTTTTTTGTAATTTTCGAAAATACAGGGTGTTTGTAGTACCAGTATCAGAGTTTTTACCATCCTTAACTACATACGAAGAACACATTTAAAGATAATATTTAAGAATATTCAACAAAAATTAGGCTTGCGCCATTTTTAATAGTTCTTTAAGATATCACTGTTTCAAAACTTAATCAAATGTTGGAGTTGTTGAGAAAAGTGTGAAAATGTGATTGATGCTTCGTGTACAGTACCGGCAAATATTAAAATATCCGTTTCAAATTCGTAGAGACTCTAGTTCGTTCAGACTTTTCGGGGATTATAATTTTTTGAGGATATAGTATGAACGGTTTAGATGTTAGTATTGACCACAAACGGATAGACTCTCCCATCGAAGGCATCCGCAGGATAGTGACCATACTACCCTGAGAAATCCTGCGACATGACAGGTGAAACGTCGGCCTATCAGCCAACGACACGGCGTCACCCAGATAGCCAAGAATTCATGAACTCGAGCTGCGGAAGCTTACGTATACAAAAATTATTTTTCAGTATCACGACCCATAAAAAATCTAATCTGACTACATAATGTGTTAGAGGGCATAATTTACTACATACAGGAACAAGTGTTATCCATTTTTTCCTTCTAGGGAGCGCCAATTCTCGAGCTTTATTCTAATATGGGTTTTGGAAGGGCACGACGGCCACAGCAGAGTACGAGGGGATGGCTCGTGTGAACTAGGGAGAACCCACAGCAGGTTCGTAAAGTTAGCGTAGCAGTTTTAAAACAAGACAAAAAAGGTATCATGAAAGATATCACCAACGTTTTCGTTCTTTTGTTCCTTATATGTTACACAAAAAAATCGCTTTTCAACAAATCTCTCAATACAGATTCTGCTAACTTGATATCAAGTTAGCTAGACAATTATAATAAAACCAACACATGTATAAATAAAAAATAATTACGTGTAAAATTGTATAGCCAAATAACCAAGATATAGTGAAGAATTATAGAAGCAGTGTATTCAATTTTCCTCAACATTTTCATTTTTAAGCATCCTGGAGCAAGAGTTCATCAATGTCACTGTTATATATTTCGATTATCATAGGAATGTAGGGGGTATGCAATTATAATTATCATTGGTCCACTACTCTGACTGTAGCCCTGCCACCGACAATTACAAGGAAAACAAGATATTTCATAAACAAAAACTACTTACATGGAAATTGTTTCTTTCTCATTTTTGCAAATTCTAATTTATAACTGCTGCAAAAGAATATTCGTTACTCTACTGAAAATGCGAAAATTCGCTTAATTGATATTGAAAAGAAAATTACAAGCAATGCAAGATATTACAGAGTTAAATAAAAAATAATTCGTTGTGAAATTGTCGTATTTGTTGCTAATTAGATGACCAAAACAATATTCATCTCCCTCAAACTATTTCCGGAAATGGGGAATTTCACTAAATTGATATTAGAAAGCCCGACAGTTACATGAAAATAAAGATATTACAGAGAATATTCCACTCATGAAATTAAAACCAATAAACATACAAAATGCCCCAATCAGGGCCAATATCTCAAAACGTTTATAGCTCTTTTCTATCCGATTTGAGAGTTGGGCCAGCTTCTCTCCTCTTATAAAAACTCATTAAGTGAAATAAGTGACCGCAAATAAATTTAATGGGCGACTTTAATGTACGAACTGGTAAAAAAGTAGGGGAAAAGATAGTGGGGTTTCATAGGCAAGACACTCTTAATGATAATGAAAAATGTAATATCGCCATATAACAAATGGATTCTTTCAACATCAATATATACACAAAAACATGTTTTCAACCAAGAAGAAATGTATCATCAGAACAAATAGAGGTAGACAAGTTATATTTACATTCATTGACATGGAGTTCAAGCATAAAAAGAAACACAAAAATTACACTGTCTAAAACAATGGTGAAAAGTCTATTCACATATGGAGCTGAGTTATTGAGTTATAGACTATTAATGCCAGGGATAGAAGTAGTATCCAAGGAATAGAAATGCAATATTAGAGGCGGTGTTGTCAGGTTACAAGAAAGGAAAGCATAAAAAATCAAAGAATAATAGAAATAATGAAACCTGGAAAACCAACCTTAGAACTGATAGAAACAAACGGACAGTGAGCGACTGTCAAAGATGATGTGGGAATACCATCCTAAGAAAGCAGAAGAGGAAGACCAAGAAGGAAGTGGGAGGAAGACGAAAGATCAATGACGGCAGCGCGAGATTTAGATGAGGCCTGGGGAAATAGAGATTAGGTAGCGAGAAACGGCGTCAGCTGCAGAATACTCGCTTTACTATTACTACAACCCAATTTCCTTACCGATTTTGAACTAAAGGCCAATCATAAACTGTGACTCATTTATCTTAGGAGACGGTATACATCGATCGCTATGTCAATGTCCAATAAACAGCGTATGAAGCTCTCTGATTTTAACATAGCTTTGTTATTTTCAATATTTTCCTTTTTTTGGAACTGTTGTACATAATTTCACTCGTGGAATAGTCCTATTAAATACCAATCGTGCTTTGGAAATTCTCAGATAAATTCCCTCCTTGATTTACGAGTCGGCAATCATCGACAATTTCCAAAGCCCTTGTGGTATTACCTACGACTACTCCGCACGTGAAATTAAAGTCAACAGTGTTTAACTACATATATAATGTGGCCCAATCAGGGCGGTGTATCTCAAAAACTACAGAGACGATGCTACAACATCATTACTGAATCCTTACTTGAAAATCAATGAGCAACACCATTCGGTAATCATAAATAAATTAAGACACACACATTCATCATAAAAGACATCTGTTTCACAATGCAATACGATTGTGAATGAAAATAAAGTATGTAATTCAAAATTTAATTTTAAAAAGTGCGTGTTTAATAAATGTGTTTTCCACTGAAACAATATGTTTGTTACTTTAAATGTTAAAGTTTGTTACGTCGAAAGTTTCTTAGTATATTAAAAATGTGACAAATTCCCGGACGGAAGGAATTTTGTTAACAAGGGGCATCATGGATAGTTGGAGTATTTATGTGATAAATAAACTGTTTTTGTTTAACATAGGCTCACCAATTAATTTAACTGTCCATCTCTAAGTTAAAACGAAGTATGGAGCTAAACTTTCTAGTTTTCAATTCTTTCCGCCCGAGCTTTGTTGGTAGTTTTGTTCCAGTCAACTACGTTCAGTAAAAGTTAAAGATTCTCAAGCTCAAGAAAACGTATGCACATTTTAGTTTTCCTTCGAACGTCACATTTTTACTGTTTTTGATGAAAATATTCCAATTGTGAGTTAACTGGAAATTGTATGAAAATATGTATAATCTTTGTGAAAAACTGCATTTACATATTTGCAGTAGGTGAAAACAGTTAAAAGATATTCTATACAACTATTATAAATTATTTTTAAGTCAATTTTTCCCTAACTTCTTTATTTTTACATCTCGCAGACGAGAGCGATTATGCCATGCGAACCTATTTGTTTTAACTCAGAATGTTTGATGGGAATATTGAAAACAAAATAGGAATGAAAGACAATTTTATGAAAAGAAACTGCTTTCGTACAGGAGTATACCGGCAATAATTGCGCAGTCATGGAGCAATGATACTTACCATTTGAAAAGAATACAGATATCATGAAGGCGAAGAACGTGAAGGAAGCTGCACATAACGCTAAGAATGTGATCAAAACAAAAGGTGAGCTGTGGTTCAATATAGCTCCATTTTTTGTTGGGTACTTCAAAAACACCACTATTAACACGATGACGATGAGCTGCATGATCATAGAGTTTATGAACCAGGCGATCCAATGAAGTGATGTGGGAACACCCATTATTTTCAAGGTCTCCTGCAATAAACAAATAAATAAATAGAAACTAAACTAGGGGTGCTAAATAGCACATACTTTCTCGTAATGTTGCAAATAGTTACGTTATAATGAAATATATAATTGTTTATAGTATGATAGAAATTGTAATTTCAATCATTCTACAAACTCAGTTAAAACTTGAAAAAGTTCAATTCAACCAATTCAAACGAAGCGCCGTTGGTTTGCGTTTATTTCAATAGCCAGGAACAGTAATCATTTATAACTTTGAAATGAAACAAACATGAATAAATTTCTCTATTACATTACTTGTAGCACGTTATTTAGAAAAAAAGAATACTATTTCACATAAGCTTTCCTAATTCCGTTAAAGTGAGTTAACAATTTCTGAATACTACAATCAGCGATCAAAAAGCCTTAAATAAAAAAATATGTTCAATGTTAAATATATTACCTTCCTTAAATCTACTTCCTTTCGTAATAATTTTGTTTGTATTGTGCAACCATCACGATCGGCAACACGAGAAGCTCTCTAATATAATTTGAAACCGCCGTGTTGCTATTTTTCAAACTAATACTGCGTCCAACAAATTGCGGGAAATTTGAATTTACCTTTCCACAATTTCTTACAATATTTGACAATAGAGACAGTACGTCAAAAATGGAAGCAACACCAATTTCTCCAAAAACAAAATTCAAAAATTTGGAGCAGTTTCTGAGAAAATAATAATTTAAAATTGAAAAGTTGTCTATTTTGACGCAAAATTATGAAAATTCTCTATTTTCGAAAAATTTAATATGATTTGTTTCTTTGAAGCTGTTTCTCATAAATACATTTTATTAAGAAATAAATAATCTTCCCAATTTTAATAGTAACCCTTCAATTGTAGTTGTAGGATGACGCAGAATTTTTTTGTTGTTGCAATTATCGGAAATTATGAGATTTCAACTAAAATGAGATTTGCATCTCTCTCCTAAGTGTTCTTTAGGCTATCCGATGTCAACATTTTATAAAAAGCACTAGTCGCGCAACAGCAGCACATACTTTATCGCACTAACTGCTCGCATTATTTCCAGCACATCGTACAGGCAATCATGGACAATTTCACACACAGAGACGGGTTTTCCGATCTTTGATTGGGAGGGGCACATTTGAGCGCTATTATAAACATGAAAATATTCGTTTGTATTAATACTTTAGGATAATTGTGCTGCAATTATATACAGTAAAATCTGTCTAAACCGGAACATTTACAAGCGTTAACTGGAACGTTTCTCCGGACCGAGAAGTTACACAGCATAAAACGGAACCTCTCCAACGTGGAAACGGCACGGGTTTTCATGTCCTGCAGGGAAAAAATCTTTATAAAAAGAAATCCCCGTAAATTTAATGCAATTTGCAGACAGACGCGAGATATTCTTAATAAAATGAATGCATCTGCAAGTGGGTTTTAAATTGTTAATACCTTTGACACGAGATTTAGTCGAGGCAGCCGGACTTTGAAGAAGACGGGCTTCAGCTGTCAGCGTAGGATTAGACCTTGGGGTAGTTTGTGTGACGTAGTGATATGAGAATAAATTCAAATAACAAAAATAAAAATAGTATATTGAAAAGTTACAGACTAGTTACAATAAATGGCTAAATTTAAACCAACTCCGGCAACCTTTTCCTTCCATACACCATGCTTAATACGCAAGAAAAAGACCGCCAACGCGTGATGCGAGCATGTACGAGACATATAAACGTCCCGTGAACAATATACCGATCACATGCCTGACTGCCAAAATTTAAACCAGTGCCGTCTGCGGACACGCGTATGCATAAGCACCCGAGATCGTCTGGCCTTACACTCCGGACATCTCGCCCACACGCCTACGCTCCCTGTACCTACTCGTACTACCGCTCTCTTGATAGTAACCTGAATGGGCGCAGATTGTCGCGCAGGTTAAATAGTTTTAGGCTACCCTCACCACACAACGTTCCCTAGATAGGCGCGTGGCTGTCCGGCAAGCGAGGGCTCGCTGCCAGCATCTTAGGAGGGCTACACCCCCACACACAGATTTCCCAGGTAGGCGCGCCTGCTGTCGGCAAAGCGAAGCTCGCTATCCAGCTTCCTAGAGATACAGCCTAGTTATGTTTTGGCTCTGCCACGGTGTCTGACGTCCAACTGGCCCAGGAGCGGCAAATCCCGGAAGTTCCAGCCTCAAACCCTTTTCCTCCCGGCAGCGCTGCTTTCACTAACGGTTCTGCCCTCGTGGTTAACGACGTCACGACCCTCCATGCTCGGGGTAGAATTTTTTTCCAGCAAAATATGCACAGGAAATTCTGCTAACTAATTTAACTGGTGTTGACCTCACAGCTAATTTTTTACGTAAACAATTCAGAAAAAGTCAAAACCAAAACCTGTCTAAAATACAAAAAATAAATCTATGCCTGTGCCCTGTTTGCTAGCTATGTTGCCATTTACCTTAATTAACTATACACTGTGAACCGACATATTTCTTTGACATTTACAACTTAAAAAATTCTAGGAATTACATAATAAATACCCTTTTAATAGAAACTCAGAGAATACCATGATAGCGCTTCTTGAGAAAACAAATTACATCTGAAAAATAAAGTACATGAATTATCTGCTATATACAATTACAAAAAATCTGGACATACATCATTGGCCGCATAGACTTGGATTTATTGGCGGCATGTATGGATCTACATCATTTGAAAACAATAACACAAAACAAAATGAAATACCATTTGAATTTACAATTTATTTACATCAATTTTCATGACAATTAATTACCCAGTTTGTCACGACACCTGGCGCGTGCCTCGTGAGTTCTCTATACCCCTGTGCAGAGATCATTCATTCGTCGTACATGCGACTTAAAGCGGATCGGCATTTACGTTCTCAGAACCCTTTTGTGTATGATTTCTTAAGTCAGATGCTGAATTAATAAAGACCAGCTAATAATCTGGGTTTTGCCGCCGTATTACGAAACCAAACCAGGGGATTGTGGTTCATCTTCGATTTTGAATCGTGCGTTTGCCCGGTACGAGATATTAATCTTCAGTTTGTCTAAGACCCAAATCAGAGGCCAAAACACTCGACTGTTGTCGTCCCATAACTTGGATTCAGCCTCATTTAATTTACGGCTCAATAATACTACGGTTGTTCTATACCGTCGTCATTAATTTGATAAAGAACGACCTATAGCTCTCTCGCATTCATCAGCCTGAATTCTGAATTCTTAGAATAATCCGGGCATATACCCACTGTCTTTTCACAGAGCGCCTGCCGCAGCCCATTGTAAGAAGCCTCACATGCCTCCGTCCATACAATTTTGCCTTGGCGCTCACACCCCCGCAGCGCATCTGTCAGTGCCGCCGCTTTGTCCGCGAAACCCGGTATCAATTTTCGAAAGTACCCGACCAATCCGAGTAGCGAACGCACCTGTTTTTTGACTCGGGTCTGGGAAAGTTCTGAATAGCCTGAACTTCCGGGATTTTGCGCTCTGGCAGTTGACGCAGACAGCACGGCAGAGCCAAAAATAACCTTAGGCACGGATTTCACCAAAGAAAAAAACTTTTATATTCAATATTTACGTTATAAGAAGATGCCGGTTTTGAATTTTTCAAAAAATCAAGAATTTTAACGAAATCATTCTCTTAAGCGTCCATTAGCGCGCTATCCTACAACAATATCTAATCAAAAAATGTTATTAAAATTTTCTGATTGTCCGAGGGGCTTAATGTAAAGTACCACCAAATTAAAATATCGGTTTCAAATTCCAGAGGCTGCGACATCAGGCGGATCGTTTGAAAATATCAATTTTGGAGAATATCGGCGGGAGATAGCGTTGGCCACAAAATGGACGGTCAGACAGACATTTTGTCGTCAATCGATTTTTCAGTAACAAGGACTGAACTATGGAGTCTGACTACATCACGTGTTAGAGGAAGAAAATACTATACCATATAGGGGCAAGATTTATCCATTTTTTCGTTACCGACGCCCGCAAATAAGAGTTTTTCTGTCGATTAATACTCAGTATTTTCCCCGCAGCATTACAATATTTCTCTATACTGTATAAAAATTAGAGAGAAAAAAACTTCCGTCTGTTTTTGAAAATTTGGAAATTTTCCCCGGAGCTTTATGTAAAGTATCCTTAAAATATGTTATTCAAGGAGCTATCAGATCGATTGGGGAATATCAATTATGGTGAAAATCCTGCAAATGGTTTAGCCGCTAGTGTTGTTCACAGACAAGACGGTTTGCTGCCAATTGATTTTTATGTATCAAGGACCTTCAAAACATGGATTTTGAGTACACAGCGAGTTAGAAAAATAATTTTATATTTTTAGGGACAAGATTTATCCACTTCTTCTTAGCCAGGACTAGACAATGTGAGTTTTTCTCCCGAACATTCGCCATTTTCCCCACATTATTACAATACTTTTTCTATACTGTGGAAGCAGTAGCGAAAAAGTAAAATCTAGATCTTTAATAATGGTCTTGTACACTTGTTGAAAAAATTGTTATAAACTACTTTCTGCTTGAAATTAATGCAACTAAAAAAAACCATTTCCCCCAAAACAATTTTTTTATCATGAATAGAGCAAAGGATGTTTAAAGAATGACACAAGTATCAGTTTCGTTGTACTCTGAGAATTTTCGAAAATTGTACAAGCTGGCAACAATGTGAGAAAGTATACGCTGATGTAGCACCACTACTTTCTACTTTTTCTTTATGACTCTTTATTCTAAGTCCTGTAGAATAACCATTCACATAAATTTTGAAGAGGATACAATTTTCTATTTGCGAGTTCCACGAATTGAAAAATATTATGAATGATTTGCGTGTTCTATTTTTCAGCATGACATATGGATGATTTCTTTATAGTGGATAATTTTTATAGTGGTTTTATTGTAGTGGAGAATGAAAGCGTACCTTCTTGTGTTGAAGCAATGATTATTTAAATTGATGAGTGTAAATTCATCAAGAAGTATAATGGAAGTAAAAGAGTAATGAGAAATGGTTTAGAGGATTTGAATGTGTCTCTACGCTGTTTTTCAAGTTTTTGAAAATAGAATAAACAAGGTTATTTTAGATAATAGGAAAACCTTTGTGAAACCAGCATCCACTGTGATCTCGTATTTTTAGAGATATTACAATTGTGTAAGAAGTTAATGGCACCTTTCCGACAGAACCATAAGACGCGTACTTGAATTCAATTAAAACTACTTTAATATTTTATTTAAACGTCAAATGTCTCAGCGGGGCGTTCAAGATCAATTTCAAACTTTTCTATATAAATATGTGAGAAGAAAAAAATATGAAATAGAGAAGGTTTTACAACGTGGCAATTGATTGAAAGAATTGGTATAATACTCGTATATAAAGTTCCACAAAGAGAATTTACATACAGTATATGTATTTTATTTTTTACTTTACATTCGTTCATTACTTTTATTTAGAAAGTGAATGAAGTTTGGGAGAGGGAAACTCAATAAGAAAAAATATAAGTTTTAATAATAAAAAATAAGTTTATAAAAAAATAAAGTTTTAAAAATAAGAGTTTTAGTGGGTCAGGAAGACCGGGTGTTTCCAGACGGGAGCAAGGCAGAGAGGGGGGACCCAATAGAATAGAAGAAGGTTCCACCGTAGGGCAGAATAGTTGGAATTCCTCGTCTCAACTAATAAATTATGATAAATACCCGGGCAGCACGTGGTACTTCAGCTAGTATGTTCATGTTTACAAAGAGGATTTCAACTCACCTTTCGTTTACATTGCAGTTGAAAATCCAGCTCCAGATTCATTTATACATCCAAATACCTTGATAAACAACACAAGTATGTCCTCGCAAGCGCAGTAGCACTGGTAGTAAGAAATCTCTTTTCGAAAACGAGCCTCCTATTTAAATAGTGACTTTTGACGTACGATCAGCGGGGATGCGGTTATTTAATTCGTAGTCTCATCACAAAAACTGGTAACGAAGATCCCGATTAGATAAACCCGCCCAGCTGGCCAGAAGTCGTTATCTTCAACTCAAAGTATAGCAGTTGACATTTGCGTTTCCCGCACACAGCAATCAGAGCGCTCTAAAGAAGCTCCATTCACAATTCTAATTCTAATTCATCATGCTGCCTGGAAGGGCGCCTTTGCTAAGCAATGCGCCACTGCGTCGTTTGACGCCCTTGGAAGCCGCCGTACGGCGGCGTTTGGAACAGATGGGAGAGGCATCGGCTAAACGTTACAGATGATTACAGAGACCCCTCTCCATCACGGAATTCGCCTTTTCCCCAGTGAACGCTGAGCTTGTCGTTTGTTTGCATCTGGACAGAAAATGTGAACATCGTCAAACGTCACTTCTATTAGCGCGGCTATGCTTCGCCCACCTTTATCTGGCGCGCCTTCTCCTCCACGATGCTTTGGACGATGTGAAGGAGGCTAGATAGTAAGGCGATGCCGAGGCAGAAGAAGAGCAGGGTGGGCAGGAGGTCGGCCAGGGGGTCCTGGTCGAACGGGGGGTATGAGAAGCGCCGCAGGCGAACGGCCGGGAAGGGCGAAGGCTGCGAGGGCTGCCCGCGCCGTCGCGGCGCCTGGGCACAACGTATTGGTAACAGACACACACAAAAAAGTGGCAGGCCCAAGGACTTGGCGCATGTTTCTCTATGTATGTCAACGCGCTGAATCCGAAGCTTACGCCACAATTACGTCACCACACTCCAGGTTTTTTGACATAGTTTGGGGTTGTTGAATTTTGTTGATCTATTAGATTTAAATGAAAAAAGTATTCCCGCCTATTGTGTCACGATTAAGATTGACTTTTACAATTGTATGACTGATATGTTTTAATATTGCCAGAAATTGAGCTTTCGTTTCTAATGCGATAAAGTACTTGCTGTGGTAGCATTACTGGTTTTGTTTGTAAAGGACGTTGCTTGAAACGATTCGTGAGAATATACACTCCATAAATTCGGGATTTAAAAACAGTCACATTTCGAACTTAAACTCGCTATCTTTACTTCGTTAATTACAACATAACTACATGTACTAGTTACTCTTGACACAACCAAACATCGAAAGGAACAAATGACGGCAGATAAGCATTCATTATATTAATTTAATGATATAACACCCTAGTGATAATACTATAAAGCGGTTAATTGTAGCAAGCGATAATACATCTAGGTCCCACGACTTTTCATTCAAAGAAAAAAGCACAAAATTTGGTTGAGCATAAAGTTCAAAGCAATTATAAGGGGAAATAGACTCAAGTAGGTCGTAGGATCAGTACATAAAACTCCGAACAGGTCTTTGAGATTAAAAATATAATTGACGTAAAATTGATAGAAAAATTGAAATTATATCTATTTCTGAATGAAATGTCAAAGCTCAAAGACATGTTGAAATAAGGTTATGTACATTTTTTTTAAAATATGAGTAGGCTAGTTATCGCGTAATTTAACGTGAAACGTAGGCACTTTTAAACAATTATTATCTCAAACACAGCTCTAATTTTATTTAAATATTTCCCAAATACGAAGGATACGGCGGTAAAAACTGTGGTGCTGGTCATATTTCCGATGAACTCTATTTTCGGAAATTACAGAAACTTAACTTTGCAAAAATATAATATTGATGATGTATTTTTACTTTATCGCTGCCACGTACGCAGTAGGGATAAAGTTATGTAATACTGCGCGAAAAACTGCGAGTATTGGTAGAAAAACTCATATTTCCAAGCCCTAGTAACGAAAAAGTTGATAAATCCAGTTGCTAAATTTAGAAACAAAATCCTCTATGACATGTAGACAGAATCCATTTTTGTGGGTTCTTGATACAGAAAAATCTATTGACGATAAAATATTTCTCCGTCTGACTGTGTCTGTGAACAATGGTAGCGGCTAAACAGTTCAGCCGATTTTCTCCAAAATTGATATTCGCCAATCGATCTGGTTTACCCGCTAACGTTGTTCACAGACGGAGAGATCAACAGACAGGACGGTCGGGCAGAAAGACTTTTTGCCGTCATTCGATTTTTCGGTAACAAGGTCCCACAAAACATGGATTCTGGCTACAACACATGTTAGATTTTTTTAAATTTAGCAACTGAATTTATCCACTTTTTCGATGAGGCAGGGCCCTGTAATAAGAGTTTTACTGCCGAAAATTCACAGATTTTTTGCACAGCAGTACATAACTTTCTCTCTACTGCGTCAGCGGTAGCGAGAAAGTACAAATCGCCACAGTTTTAAAATATTTTCTCTTTACTATGAAAATTCGTAATAAGACGAGTAAGAAAAATGATTTAAGGGCGTGGACATTGATAGTTCAATTAACGAATCTTTGTTTGTTAGTACTTTCACTCTCTTTATGTAGTCTTCAGACTTCGATTCTTCACTAGCGTTTTGTATTTCGTTAATAAGCTATCTGCGCCGCTTGGCACTGCCCGACGTCATCGCGAGGGTGGGTTACCTTGCCGGGCAGGGGCTGAAGAGGGCCCGAGCGTGGCGTCGGGGTGGTGCAACGCTGTGCCACTGCGCGCGACACGAGCGCCTGCAGCGCCGTGAAGCCTTCCCGCGTGTAGCCCGGCAACGGCCCAGTGGCCTGCGCACGCAACGCCACGTCCCTCACATGCAAAGGCGACTCCATCCGAAGAACTACATGAGACTTCGTTCATAGAAGAAATACGTATTGAATAACAAAACAAGTGTCATGATCAATACGTGTTTCATGCCTAACCACACTGAAGTCCAGTCAGTAGACATCAGACCCAGGAAAAATATGCGGAAGATTTTTCTCAACGATTCTATGTTGTTTTGGGTCGCTTAATTCACAATTTATGTTTGCCATCTCGATTGATTGATTTATTAGAGATTCCGGGCACGTCAACTACGAAGGTCATTAACCCCGTAAGAGTAGTGCACGCTTTCTAGAGAGGTGGCGGAAATGTTCCCCCAGTGGAATTGAGATCCGGCGCCGTCCTACCGTCGGCGTACGGGGTTTCCCCCAACCAGGCATCACCCAAGAGCGGGGCACAGCTCCATCCAGGACGAGCTCCCGACCAGTCTCCCGACAACTCTAGTACAGTGCATCTAAGTGAACGTATATGTATGTAAAAGATATGACAAGGAAGAGAAAGAAAAAATAGCTTGCGGTCCGAATCCTGTTTTTTTGGATACTGCTCCGGCATTCGCCTGGTGGTGATCGAAGAAACGAAGGAAAACTACAGATCAGAGCAGCCGGCTGCAAGAATTCTCCTCCAGACAGCGGCTAACTTCGACCGAGCTATCTAGCTAGTGACGAAAATCCTGCCACCATCAAGACTCGAACTTAGGACCTCCGAATAGAGACACTACAGTGACATCAATTGCCCTGAGTCACCTCTCCTGGTTTGCCATCTGAAAAAATATCGGCTCTGCGGAAAAAATAACAAAACAGCCTAAACATTCCGTACTTTTATCAGTTTTTACCTTAGAGATGCATAGATAATAGAATCACAATGAATAAAGTAGAAATAGTGTATGTAACACATTATACACCAATACCCATATTACACCAAACTAGTTTCGGGAAACTTTCCCCTTCTTCAGTGGTTCAAAATAAGCAATATTATTATCTAAAACGTGGACAAATATTAAATTAATACAATAGATTTTAAAATTTAATTACTAATTTCAATGAAGACAATTCTAACTCAGGTATCGTGGTCAAATATGCACGAATAGAGGTTAGCACAATTCTACATCCACATCAATTGGCGTAGCCATTTTGCCTATGGTTTAGTGTGGGATGTGGGGAAAGGAAGTAAATAAATTCACGAGTGTTGGCATATAGGCGACCAAATTAATTTAAATCAGGCGCCACGCTTGGACCTCAATCATTTTGACAATTCTTTTAGGTTAATTAAAAAGCAAAGATCATACATTTCAAACGTCGCGCCTTCGAGTTTTAATGGGCCCCAAAAACCCGCGAATTCTCTCATAAGGAACAAGGATTCATTTGGTATGAACTCTTTGAAACAAACCTTGAACTGCTTCCAAAAGTGACAGATAGATTGCACCACCTCCTGCCGGCGAAGAAGCTATGCACATTGTTGTAGTTTCCGGACACTCATTTTTTTTCACATGAGACGCGACGAGATCGCATTGTTTGAGAGTTTGCAGCCGCGAGCAGTTCTGTAGCGATCCGTCTCGCTCGTGAAAAAGGCGAAGTAACACGCAGTTTGGCTGCAATGAATATTCTTTTCCCATTCGTTCCCATGAGTATTCCTTTCTACAACTAATATGTGGTATAAGTGGGAATAAGACAAGTCGGTTTTATTTACTTCTGTGAATTCCGTCTCATTGTTGGGATATGATTTAGCTGTTTGACATGAAGTTTTAATTGTCGCATTTGTTTTGTTATTTGCTTGAATATTTGCACCTAATGTTCTACGATTTGTAATGTAATATTCCAAAGAATTTTGAAGAATGCCAAAAAGATCACCCTAATAACAAGAAACGTATTCGTAATGTTTTAGCCAGTTAATACTCTACACACGCGCGCCAAGTTTTTTTTTTTTTTTTCTTTTTCTTTTTTCTGATGCATATTCCACGCGATGTGTCTTTTCGCCTCATGGAGAGGCAGGCGGGCATGGCCTGGCCGAAGCTGAGTCTCGAAAGCCTTCGCATTAAGGCCCATTCACAATGCAAACAGAAACATATGCATCGCGTTAACATAAAAGTTAGGACTACGTCCATAAGCGGACTCATTCACAATGCGTTCCAATAAGCATACCACGTAAGGCGTTCACTTAAAAGCTTGCAAGCTACAAGCGTTTGTGCTTAAGCTTAAGTAAGACATAAGAAATGAACCAATCACAGAACGGTTACTCAAAATAGAGAATAGAAATTGGAGCAAAGTCGATAAAAGAACTAACGCCAGATGGGCCATGAACACAGTCGATACCTTGAAATCGATTCTCACATCCAACCAATAGTAAACCAGATTGTCTCACAGCCAATAGAAACTCTTATTTTGCTTACGTTTATCTTAGACATTGTGAATACTTCAGTATTTCACTTAAGTTAATGTTTATGTCTATGCGCAATGCTTGTGTTTACGTTTGCATTCTGAATGGGCCTTTACGATGACACCAGACTTCGGACGGGGCGCGGAGAAGAAATCGCGCATGTGCATTGAGTAGGCTGGCACGATGTTGGGCCGGCCTCACTACTGTGAAATAATTGAAACTTTTGTCGCTATTCACCCTCATCACCACCAGCTTGCGTGAATCTTCCGGGAATATCCACTAGATGTCATTTAACATCTTCAAATATCGCGAGTAAAACATTAATTTAGTTCAAATTTCAGTAATTGAATTCCTCTGTCACGAATTCATTAAGTACAATAAGGGAAATGTTCACTTTTTC
Source organism: Gryllus bimaculatus (assembly GCA_017312745.1). Lineage (NCBI taxonomy): Eukaryota > Metazoa > Arthropoda > Insecta > Orthoptera > Gryllidae > Gryllus > Gryllus bimaculatus. Next base: position 10,389,031 of record BOPP01000016.1, read on the forward strand.
TCCCACATAATTTAACTTTGTGATATCTTTTAATAAAAACCGATCATTTAGAAAATATTTATTTTGGAACCATCCCAGCATTCCCCTTGTGACCGAGGGAAACCACGAAAACTCCGGTGAGGATGGCCGACCCGAGGATTGAACCCGGACCTACCGATTGAGAATCCAGCCGGCTACGCACTGAGCCACTTCAACCATATGAATTCGTCTTTGAATTCTACATTGCACTTCGTTTCCTACTTACCATATCGTTGTCGCGTGGTCCCGACGTTTGAAATTCCGGGAAGATGCGGTTTGTCATCCAATGTTTTCTTTCTCTCTCTGCTCCTGACATCCGCAGTTCGCTGGGAAAACGCAGCGTCACCTTAGAGGACAGAGACGGAACACAACCCCTCTCACTCACAACCTCCCGGACTCGCGCCCTAAGTGCCGAAGTAGCGTAGTGAGCAGGGAGACGCTCGGGCTCATGTCGCACACGGTGCGCCCGCCAATTAGGCCCGGATGCGCCCTAGGGATTTACCCCTCAGATGTTAGCATAACAACTTCAATCAATAGAATTTGAGTTGCGCGAATAGATTCATTGTAAGAGCTTAGGCTTCCGCGGCCGGAGTCAGTATTTACTTGGCTGTCTGGGTAACGCCGTGTCCATGGCGAAGGTGCATTACGCCCTGAGGAAGGTCGCAGAATGGCGACCGAAACGTCGGCACCTTCGTCATGGACGGGGCGTCACCCGGACAGCCAAGTAAAGATTGATTGTTAGTGATTTTTGGCGCGTCAACTACTGGGGTTATTTGTCCCGTACGCGTAGTGCACTTTTTGCCGTGAGGTAACTGTGGTCTTCCCCCGCTCGCTGTATGGCGAGTCCCGGCGTCGACCTACCGCTAGCTAACGGGGTTTTCCTCAACCAGGTATCTCTCACCAGCGCAGCGGGGCGCCGCCCCAGCTGGGACAAGCTGTAAGTTCCAGACATGGGTGGTAGTGTAGTGCGTGTAAGGGGTGAGGATAGAAGAGGTAGGGAAGGTCGCCGTGGCCCGTTTGGTAGCGTATTGCTCCGGCATTCGCTTGGTATTGATACGAGAAACTATGGTAAAATGCCGATTAGAGCAGCCGGCCGCTAGACTTCTCCTCCAGACAGCGTCAGAACTCCACCCTAGCTACCTGGCTAATGTCGAAAACCCTGCCACCATCGGATGTCGAACCTAGGACCTCTCGGACAAAGAGATTGCAGTGACATTTGATGATGCTCTGAGCCATATCTCCCGGAAAAAACACGAAATTTGCTACATGCTTAACATGTGAAAATACAGAATTTGTCGTTGATCATTTTCTCAAACAAATCGGCTCATGCTTACTTGGAAGTTAATAAAGTCACATCTGTAAATACGCTAATATTGTAAGTAAACACAATACTCAAAAAGAATTTTATACTAAACTATACTAAAAATTTGCAGTTTTTTTATTTCTAAACGATTAGTGAAGAAATAAGATTGAACAGACTGGGTTTCCTAACTTTGCCAAAAATGTCGATCTGAAGGCACTAAGAAAAAATTATTAACAATAAACAAGTATAAAATAAGCATCTCTGTTTAAAAACAATTAGAAAATTACATTACACCAATATCTCTTTTAAACAATTATAAACACAAACATTGATTTGAAAGAGGCAAACAATTAAAAATCACACATCTAAGAGATGATTATGACTATACAAATCGGACCCAAAGAAAACGCAATTCCAAGCAGTGATAATAAAATTTTCACCAATAAGAGTAAAAATATTCAGTAAAATAAAATTTACTAAAGCGCTATTAGTTGTCGGAATTAAACCAAGACAACTACGAGCATGCTAGAAAATAGTAGTGCTAAACATCTCAGCCCTTAGTAACGGTTGTATTACACCGCACATCACTTAAGCAAAACAAGGTTTATAACGATCTATTTGGGCATTATGCTTTTTTATTAATTGTATTTTCTTGAATCTTAACTTTAATAAATAGTATTCATAAAAATTTTGTATTTATTTTTTAAAATTGTAGGTCATATCAACATCTTAGCCATTGCATCTATTATTGCATTTAACGGCATGGTAATTGCAAAGATGATATATGGTGATGATATGGGTGAAAGGACGAACACAAATACAACCATGCCCGAGGCGGGACTTGAACCTTCGGTCAGAGGTTTTGTATTTGTTGTGTTGGTATTAGAGTGGGCATAAAGAATTGAAAAGAGCCGCGCGGGCATAAAGAAATTTAAAAAAATTTTGGAGACCTTGGTTTCTAACACTTTTTCTAAGATACGTGCAACGTACTGATTCAAAATAAGCAAACCATTTACCTGTATAACCCATAGTTTTTTAATATACCCGTTCCAACATTGAGTACTAATGAATATGGATTTAGCTAAGAAAATAGTGAGATACATACTCAGCAGATGTAAAATTTCCAAGTAAAATGGCTACAGCAAATTTGAATGCTATGCATGCACTATTTATTGAATCATTCAATAGGTCTTGGAAGCGGCTGTCAGCAATTACCTTCCTTATTTGTAGAACTATGAACACCCCCTCTTTCTCTTTCACACAACTCAACTCTGGAAACGGGTTGCTTAGGTACCGAAAAGCATCTTGAGTCGTTGTCTAAAGCCTTCACGAAATGTTCATGAGCTCCAACTTGATGTAAAGCGGTGACATGATTACAATGTCACAGTCAATCAACGGAACACGAAGGACCATTTCTACATTCTAGTTCTGACAGGCTATTTTTACTTTCACGTATACGTACGTAAGTATATGGAATTATCTTTCTTTTATCTCTCTCTACATAAAAACCGTGTGACCGATCTCCATGAACATTGGCACATCTACGTGTTTTTTCACCGAAAAGGTTTATGTGCTGTTAATTTCGTTGTAACTAATAAATGGCGCTGAAGAACAAAATTGCTCTTCATTTTAAGTCAAATTCCATTCAAACTGTGCTCGACCTGCGGGCTTCATTGTTGCAGATCGCGTCTACGTTGGCATGACCCAGGCAAAGGCCCTAGGAGAACCAGATATCAGAAAAAAATTAGACACAGAGTGAGGAAGAAGAGAGAGAGAGAGAGAAGAGAGTAGGAAGAGGAAGCAAGAGAGAGAGAGCAAGGAAAGGGATGAGAGTAAGCGAGACGGTTGCGCCGTAAGTAAGCGACAGACAGATACAAGAGAGAGACGGAAACAGTGAGACACAGAGAGGCGGACCTAGGCAGAAAGAAAAGAGAGAGAAAGATGCAGAGGTAGTCATTGGCAGATACAGACAGAATGAGACTGACAGGGACTGAGAGAGAGAAACAGAAAGAGATAAACACAGAGAGATGGAGACAGAAATATACAGAGATAGAGAGAGACGGAGAGACAGAGCCACAGAGATATAGACAGGTACAGAGAGAGACAGGTGTAGAGAGAGACAAACAGGCAGAGTTAGACAGAATTGCAGAGAGAAATAGAGACAGAGAGAGACAAAGAGAGATGCAGAGAGACACGGAGAGATGAATGGAGACTGAGAAGGACGGGGATAGAGAAATGGAGACAGAAAGACTGAGTGGCAGAGAGAGACCTGGGGATACGGAGGTACAGATGGAGACGGAGAGGGATAGGGACATAGAGATGGAGAAAGAAGGACAAGGACAGAGAGGCGGAAACAGAAGGAGAGGGACAGAGGAAAACAGAGACAGTTACGTTCGGACCCAGATAACGAAAAAGTTGATAAATCCAGTTGCTAAAATAAGAAAAAATCCTCTAACACGTGGTGTAGTCAGAATCCCTGTTTTGTGGGTTCTTGATACCGAAAAATTGATTGATGGCAAAATGTTCGTCCATCTGGTGTATGAGAACAACGCCAGCGCCTAAACCATACGTAGGATTTTCTTCCAAACTGAATAAACTGCAGTCGCTCTGAATGGTTGTACCTTGAGGCGGCGGGAGCAGACTTTGGGCGCCGCGGGGTCGGCCTCGTCCGCCAGCACCACCCCCGCCAGCGTCATGGTGCCGTTGCCCGGGGAGTCGGGGCGCAGGCGCGCAGACTCGTACATGTACGACTCCAGCTCCGCCGGCGACGAGAATTGGCGCACTGTGCAGCGTAAAGGCGCACTTTTTTGTTTCCCCATTTTCTCAATTTTCCGGTTTCTTAATGGCAGCACCGAAATATTACTTTAAGAATAATACAGAAGAGTAAAACCTCGTCCTACATGAAACTTTTCCTATAAATTGGGAGCGGTTTAGAAGAAAATGTCGCATAAGTGTTCAAGTAAATGTGAAAATTGAAGCTCTTTTGCACAGAAAACTTTTGAAGTCACTAAAAACTTAATCAGAAGTCATTAAGCACTACTACTCACAAATGCAATGTGTACAAATTGCTGAAAATGTGCTTATCAACGGCGTAAGAGATTTTTCAAAAAAATACTTTTATGTTTTTTAACAAAAGAATACAGCATTGAAACCAAACAATGACTTTTATGTCATCTTAAACAGTGCTTTTTTCACTATCTGTACAAAAAGTTTGAAGAAAGAATTCGGAGCCGTTTTTGAAAAATGGCTATTAAGCGTTTCTGGAAATGCGGAATTTTGAGCTCATTTTCAGAGAAAACGTTCGAAAAAGTTTATAAGGAATCATTTAAATTCATAGGGTCTGTTTCACCGGCGCCTAATAAAGTGTCTGATAGTTTATCCAGAAGTTATCTTTGTGATATGTTGAAAATTTGTTTCACGAGTGCCTGACAAATCAGTCCAGTGGTTAAAGTATCCAGTAAATGATTTGGAGGTTTCAGAGGCTGTTAAATGTTATCTGGTAGGTAACTCCAAAATAACCGAATTTGTGTGTGAACTTGCTGTGATTCTCAAAGAATATCTGTTATATTTCCGTGATGGACAATGTAATAGAGATGATAGACGAATTCTTTGATGGTTTAGAGCGTCCGCCCAGACAACATGCCGGCCAGAATATTTTGAGATCCTTGACGAACAAGATTGCAAAACCCGTTTTAGGTCAAGGTTGTAGTAACTTATGTCAAAATAATAAAATGTGTACTTTGTTTTGTTAGCAATTCTAAGGCATTACCAATGAACTGACTTCTACTTGTCTTGCGCCGAATTTCACAAATTCATAAACAATAAGAAGCAAGTATGCTTACTAAACAAGCAGTTTCAAATGAGAAATATACCTGGAAGAAAACTTGGTTTTTAACAATAAATATTACAGAAAAGTAATATAGAGATTATATTTTTAATGTAATCATTTATTATTTGTTTTATAGAATTTTGACTATGGAAATGTAATTTATTTGATTGTTTCTAAACTAATGAAATAAAATTATGATTTTACAATTAAAAAAATGTGTAAATGTTAAATAAAACATACCCCCCCCGCTCATGAAAATCTCCGGGTGAGAAGGTGTCAGTAGGTATCTACGAGGATACAAACGCTAGTGCAGCCGCCGGGCGTTTCCTTACGTGTGAAGATTCCTCCAGAGGCAATCTGCATCAGCGTCTGCGAGTCGTTGGCGAAGGTGGCGGGCGCCGCCTCCTGGGGGCTCCAAGCCAACTCCCAGGATGCACGCGGCGTAGACGACGCGTTCCTGTTCAAGGATCAACGCTCTTCGTCACTCCACAAGAGTTCTCTCGCGAGGGCTATTACAATTATATTTCTGCAAAATAATTATTTCCGGCCCTCTGAAATGTCGGTTATATTTCCAAGATGTTATTTCCAATTCTCTGGAATCAGAAGTCAGTTAATCGTGAAGTAGTGAAACTAGAGATGCAACAACAGGGCTTACTTCCTTGCATTATTTGTAACGGTTACATAATGCTGTAATATACAATAATACTTATTTTTATAACAAAAGTTTATAGTTTTTTTACAACAGTGAAGGTTTTATAACAGGATTGAGAAAGGGTGTGACCCTGAGCAGGATGATCTCTTCAAAGAGTTTGCCAAAAATAAAAAGAAGACTAATAGGTCGAGTTAGTTTTGGGATATCCGATGACCTTACCAGGTTTGAGGATCATGGATATATGAGCAGTTTTCCAGGTGGTCGATAAAATAGGACAGGGACAGACAAATTCAGGAATTTGGTAAGAAGGTCCAGGGGGTGTAGGGTATAATGACGGATTTGAGATGGTATTTCATCGGGTATGGGGGCTTTCGTTTTGTAAAGAGTTATGATTTGTTTCACCTGTGTATGGTAAGGTCCAGGGTGGTTGAGTATTCGAACGAATTTGTAAGGATTTGAAGAAGGTTATGATAGTGTGGTCAGGCTTAGGTAGGTTATTTGGTTGGAAGTGCACGGCCAGTAACTGAGCAAAGGTGTTGGCTATGGATTATGTGTCGAAGGTATAGGTGTTTCAAGCAGTGTGCAAGAGTGATATATGAGAAGATTTATTGTGAATGATTTTGATGAGTACTATTGGAGTTAGTTTGGTCGTTGATAAGATTGTCTTATTAATGATCTTCATAGTGTTTTAGTTGGTTTTTGATTTGTCGTTATAGTCTTTTTAGGTGTTGTTTGTCCTCGTCGCGTCTTACACTGTAGAAACGTCTCTGTGTCTGTCGTTTGGTCCGTATTGTCGTTAAAGTATCATATAGAAGAATAGGGTGATCGTGTGTGTTCTACACATATTAACTCTACCAACGCTTTCGCTACCAAGAATCCATTTGATCCAACTGCTTCTCTAGACGATCCCCAACAAATATCCTCTTCTTTAAACTATTCTAATCCCTTTTGAAGACTAAATGGAAAACTCCCAAAAAACTGATGCAACAGAATCAACCTCTACGATTTCAACCCATTAAACCTCTCGACCCAGAATCGGAACAATCTCAACTGGCGAAAAGTACTGATGGAACTTGATGGAAAAGAACTGATTCAGGATCTCCAAAAATCAACCACCAAAAAAAGATAGCACAATACACACAAACAATATACACAAAAGACAACCTGATCGTCATTCCTAAATCCATCATTGGCCATCTTACCTACCAATTTACCTTCAAACTCCTGGAAGCGCCAAATGACTAAAATCTTAGAGTACTCTTTTTTGGGCCCCACAAAATTTCCATTATCACAGAGCCATTCCTGAATCCCGTGAAAAACCAATACCACAAGGTGTCCCTTCCAAACAAAAATCTCACATCCCTCTTGCAAGAAATCTAAGAATAAAACCTGTTTTTACATTACTGAGATGATCCAATATAATCCTGACAAAACCACAATCGATATATGCCTTTACTCGAATTACAATTGACAATGGTGCCTGACTGATATAGTAATGCCTGTCAATCTATCATCTCTAAAAATACAGAAATGTAGAGAGAAAAACGTGTATTTTCCTTCTGGAGTACCCCCTGGACTACTAGTATCTGCAAAACGTTCTAAGCCAAGCATTATAGTGTGGCGTCGTTAACACGAGGGCCAGAACCGTTA
>BOPP01000016.1:10406091-10458415 GCA_017312745.1 Gryllus bimaculatus
CTTAGCCTTCCACCTCAATGAAGCACACAAGCCTCCCCGCCCGCACGGACAGTGCTACTTCAAGGCGGTGTCCCCAGGGGAGGAGCAATAAAAATCAATAAAAATAATACATACTTATTTATTTATTCTGTATATAAACCTAATAAAGTATTCACTACTCTAATTTATAACTAAATTTTATCAACAATAATCACACTATGGTTTTTGGTGATTTTAATTCAAAAAATATCAATCACAACTTCAATAATAATATAAAAGCATTCAAATTCTTCCTACCTATCAATTAGGATTTCGAACAAATCACTCAACTACACAGCAATTATTATGCGTAAGTGAATATATTGCACAATCCTTTCACTCTAAAGAACATACTGTTGCATTATTCCTAGTTGTAGCATAAGCTTTTGACAAAGTCTGGCATAATGGACTCCTATTTAAACTTCATAATATTGATACTCCTCAATATTTATTAAAAATAATTCAAAGTTTCCTATTAAATCCCCATTTTGCAGTTAAAATTAATTCTTCCCTTTCCACTTTATACCAAATTTATTCAGGAATTGCAGAAGGTTCAACTCTTTCCCCACTACTCTATATCATCTACGTGTCTGATATTCTTACTTTACACTACACCTCTACTTCATATTACATTATTTTCATCCCATTCTAATATATAAATTGCACATAACATCCTTCAAAATGCTATCAAAAAGTACATAAAGTGGACTCAAAACTGGAGAATCAAAATTAACCCTCTTAAAATACAAGTTAAAATTTTCACACTTTGCAGACCTACCAGCCTCCTTCCCTAATTATTAATAATGTAAATATTCCTTGGTTAGGTAACAATATCACTGTTAAAAATTTACACTTATCCCGTGATAAATGTTTAACTTGAAAATCTCACATCTCAAATATTGTTGACAAAACATATCACAAAATCTCTAAGCTTAAACCTTTAATACATAAAAATTCAAAAATATGATTAAAATGATATATTAATATACAAAATGATTATTAGGACATCTCTGACTTTCGCGTGATCTGGGCTGTCCGGGTGACGCCGCGTCGAAGGCTGTGTTGCCGACGTTTCGATCATCCTCTCGTGGTCTTCCTCAGGGCTGGTAAGCGGAAGACCAATACAGGATGGTCGAAACGTCGGCAACACAGCCTTCAACGCGTCACCCGGACAGCCCAGATCACGCACATGACTCTGGCCGCGGAAGCCTACGACTTCATCTCTGACTTACGCTTGTCCTGCATGGTGCAATACATCTTCCCCGCAAATGAAAAAATTACGAACCCTACAAAATAAATTTTTAAGAAATTATTACAAGGTTTATATCAAATAAGCAAATTCATCAAGAATTACAAAGATAACCTATTAAAACATTTATAATGACACAGTCCACAAAGTTTGATAACGTTCTGCTCCTGCTTCAAACAATTTTGATTTAGGTCAACACAATGAAACCCTTTGAATTCACCAAGATTCCACAAAGATATTTTTCATCCTCCATAATTTTCTTTTTACAAATTTTAAACACAACCTTTTAATTGCAAATATTTATAATTACTATCTTCTACTCATTTGCATAATCACTTTTTAAACTATATATTCGTTAAAAAACCATTTTTTAAATATAGGTAACAGATTTACCTAATCAAAAAATCGCTGGCATATTTCCTAGAAATTATTTCGAATATTTTTAAAGCCCCTGAAAAATTGTATTACAATTGAACAGGAAAAAATGCGGATATTGCCTATATCTTCTGAAATGGACTTAAGACAAATTCAAAGGGGATCGTAAGCTGGATGTGACCATGTGACTACCCCATTTTAGCCAACTGGTTGTCCAAAAAGGAGAAATTGCACAATTACACGAAAATCTACTTTTTTTAATGAAGTCTATATTTTTGTAAACACAGAAACCGTGACCTCTGACAATATAACTTCTCCTAAACATCGAAATGTTTTTCAAACTGTTTCTACCAATAATTTAGTTAGTTATAAGTTAAAATATGTTAGTGTCTCCATTTTGGAGACGCTAACATATTTTTCCTACCACAATATCAAGCTTAAAATGGGTTGTCACAAAGTGGAAATATTTGAACCCACTTTGATCCTAGCCCAGGACCTTTTGTTATCCCGTCAACTCCCTTTTTTAACTATGGATTCAAACCGCATCTCTAACTGAGCTATGGAATCAAACAGCTTTCGTGGCAGTTTACTTGCAAGGAAAATACCATTTATATGCATATTTGAACTTTGTGATAATCCATGTTCAATAGTTGAAAATATAACAATTTAATCAGTACTACAATTTGCCTACGATTTTAATAAAACACAGAATTCGTATGAATTACATGACGGTGACATAAGTGCATTTTATTAAGCCTAATTAAATGACGTTTTTTAAGTCTGTAATTTTTGAATTACATATGTAATCCCATAAGTAACACCACTAAAAAGTATTACAAACGTACAGGAATGTATCTTCTACTAGATTGTAGACAGGGGCAGAGAGTCTCTTATAATATATTTATACATCCAGACCAGCAACATATCATTCGGACCTCATGGTTCTTTATAGTCTTCCTGATATGCAGTTTGGTTTGAAAAAATTATATTTCCCAATTTTAATTACGAATATTATTTGTTAGTATAAAACGTGTTCAACGTTTATAATGTGTTCTTTCTTCTAACTAAAAAAAGTCAATACATACAATTTATTTCGTAATAAAGAAACCTCCCACATAGGGAGTACGGGACCTTACTGTTGGAGGAGGGGATTAAGGATGCCATAGTCCCAGCGAGTCCCCCTATGCCGGCGGTAGCTCAGTTACCGGTAGGGCCTCCCTTACCGGACAGGCCAACAGAAAAGAACGCCAGAAGGTCATCGACCCTGAGAGCGGAAGAAGATAAGAGAATCTCAACGGCCAAGAGGCAGAGTGGGTTCTATGAACCAAATGGCGGCCAGCCTAGGAGATGAGTAATCCAAAATCAAAACTCCTGGTCCCCCAGGTAGGGGGTTGGGCATAAGAGCCAACGGCCCCTTCCCGGTGAAAATTCTATTTGCGAAGCCTGGGAAGCCAAGGAAAAGCCTCCCACATTCTTTTGTTAGGACCCGACAATGGAAAAAGGATATGAAATGCACATAATGGTGAACGCTCATGTAAGTGCATGCTACCAGCGTAAACCGTTCCCTTAACATGTGTTTGCACGTGGTCACATAAGCAACTACAATCACATGCCTGTTGTGCAACGGAATCCGCTTCCGCGGCATTCAATGACTTTCCTACATTTGCCAGTATAATTCACGGCATGAGTACATACCTACTGAAATCTCCCAAAGTAATAGTCGTCCTCTGGATATATAAAAATTTACAGCGAATGCGTCCGCATCGGCATAACACGCGGTCTTCCTCCGAGTTGGTAACAAAGAAGCCAAGGTAAGTTGAAGAAGCTGACTGCTAGCTCTTCCGAGCCATATCAACATACCACTGCTTCCTCAGACAGCCCCCAACAACTGCAAAATCTCTTTTCGTGAGATTTTTAGGAAAAACAACAGGAAGTGCGTTCGCGTTGCATTATACGCGGTGGTCCTCTGAGTTGATAACAAAGAAGCCAAGGTAAGTGGTAGGAGCTGACTAGCTCATCTGAGCATACCGACAGCCCACCACAGCCTCCTAAGTCAGCCCCCAACAATAGATTTCACTCTATTCAAGGTAGAAAATGACCGTTCAACTGAAGATTTTGCTTGATGGTACAGTTAATACTAGACATTCTAATTTGTATAGGTTACTTTCGGTATCTCCCATGTCAAGTCTCTCTCGTTCATGATTTTTTATAGTCTTAATAACATATTTCTCTTGAAATATTCGTCTTGATCTTGAGACAAGTACACAACACTCAATTCATTTTAAAGGTGTATTGAATCAAAGTTTGAACCATTTCAAAAGCTTTGAACAAACATGATCAGGTAAAAATACTTTGTAGTTCATAAACTTTGAGGTATCAAGAAGGGAAATGAAACGAAAACTTTCAAAATCGGAAAACTATCTGTTATCTGATTAAGTACATTTCCAAAATCTCATTGAAAATTTTTCTAAATGTGACTTCACTTGGTTCTCTAGTGTCTTCCTCTTGGTGCTCTAGTCTTTTCCTTTTGTGTTGTCATGTTCATTTGTCACCTCCGAAGAAATATTTTGCCAAATGCTTTGGAAGTCTCTCCCGAGTTCCTGTAAACATTTCATAGTTCGAACGAGTACTTTTGGCAGTATCCAATATCCATAGATTTGTCTTGTAATATTTTGAAAAGAACATCAGTATGTTCACAAATTATTGAGGAGGAATTTCAAGGAGAAAGACAGTATCCAATAGGCTCAAAAACGTAAAGAAAACCTTGTGCCTTCTCCAATGTCGACGGTTCCCAAGCACAGTCTGTTTTCGGAATCTGTCAGATGTTCAAAGACTAATATTACATTTTCCCGTTTATTGTGTTCATTAGTCGGGAGTTGAAGTTCCGGTGTGTTGGTGCCGGTTTGTGTAGCTTTCTGTTCACAAAAGAACGAAAGATTTCTGATCTCTTTGTTGAATGTGAAAAAAACTAAACCCGTTGATTAGCGGCCTAAATCTCCCGACGACCCTGCATCGTACCTTATCTTCGGGAATGGCCAGATTGACGCCGGAACAGTCACATTAAGTATTGCAATAGGAGCCCATCAGGTAATCCCTAAGGCCAAACCATAAAATCATTATGTAGGGCGGACAGGGTGCAGCCGTGCGCCACCTCATCTAGACATGCACATGCGAGCACAAAGAACAACCAATTAGAGATAGGGAAATGTAGGTTGCTAAGGAGTGGGATCGCCTATACCCAATGAAAGATGTAGGCTGATAAAGTTTCGAGAAACGCACCGAACGTGCCAGCCAGAGATACAGCGTTAGCCACGTGGCAGAGCTCATGAACTTTACGAGGGAGGTGGGGATTTTGGAGCGATAGAACCACGGTGGTGTAAAAAAAAGATTCACGAGACTTGACGAAAATCCTCTTGACAAAACATTACTTGGCAAAAATTACCGGTGACGGAGGTACATGACGGCAGACTGCAGTTTCAAAGACTGGAATAAGTAAACGAGACAGAATAGACTTGATAAAGCTTAGGCAACTACTGGCTTATTCAACAGAGTGCGACTGGCCTGCCTAAATGATACGACCAGCCATCACATGCAATCGGAATTAAACCCCGGTGATGCGCTAACTGGATCGACGCCCGAAACATATCAGCGAGGGTGTGCAGACCGATCATTCGGCTGCGTAAACGCGGTCAAGGCGACTTTTGACGCCCTGTGACTCGCGCAACGAAATTACGACACGTCACTTCGGGGGGGGGGGGGCTGCAGGCAATTAGCACTATCCGTCAGTCACACTCCGCTTGAAAAGTTTATAAAAAACGAGGAGCTGTTTTTGAGAAAATAGCGTTTGAGTGTTCCTGAAAATACTGATTTCGAGCTCATTTTCACAGAAAACCGTTGAGTTTTCGAGAAACTTTATCTGACATTACTTAAAGCACATCTACTCATAAACACATTAATGCGAACAAATTGCCGCTAATGTAAATATAAACGTCATAGCCATCAAAAAATGCATTTATGTAATGTTTGACAAAACAAAAGGATAGAACAACATGACATAAACGTCATCATATAGAGTGAATTTAGTACTATCCGTTCCAACAGGTTAAAGAAAAAAATTGGAACGGTTTTTGTGAAAATCTGGTTTTTATTTTTTTAATGGCAAATGCAAAACTAAAAGTTTCGAAAAAAATGTACATGTCCTTAACGAAAGAACTAATTACGGACAGCAAATTTTATGTGAAGCAATAATCTCTGTTGTCAATTCTGTAGTTGTAGGAAGACGCGGGAAAAATTCAAACTTTTGCAATTTTCGAAAATTCAGCCAAAATAGCACCATAGTTACAGTATATACCGCAGAGCTGTATACTAAATATAATTATAGCATATATGGAATGTTAAGGTCACATGTCATACCATAGATATGAAATTCAAATAGAGTTGTTAATAAAAACCTTCAAAATTGATTGTTGTGTGTGGTGTGCGTGTGTGGTGCGTGTGTCTGTCTCTGTGCCTCTGTCTCTGTGCCTCTGTCTCTGTGCCTCTGTCTCTGTCTCTGTCTCTGTCTGTCTCTCTCTCTCTCTCTCTCTCTCTCTCTCTCTCTCTGCCTCTGTGTCTCTGTCTCTCTCTCTGTGTCTCTGTCTCTCTCTCTGTCTCTCTGTCTCTCTCCCCCTCTCTCTGTCTGTCTGTCTCTCTCACTGTCTCTGTGTGTGGTGTGTGTGTGTATTATCCCAAAATTATTGATATTACTTTGAGAGTTGTGTATTTATTATTGATCATTCTTCAACTAAACCTAAAGAAAGGAAGTGCAAGGTATGTTGAATTACGTTGAATTTTAATATTACCCTTTTATTTAAGAAGTAATTGTGACACAGACAACATTTAATATTACTTCATAAACATATTTAAAATAATGTTCATAAAATCACAATTTTTTTTATTTTTTTTTAATAAACTAATGAATTTCAAAAATCATTATGGATGAGAAGAATCATGAATTGAAATATATTTAAAAGAAGAAAGAAAGAAAATATACAAATTAGAACAAATGGAAAATTTAATAAAGCAAAATGAGCTTTTTGAATAATTTTAATAAATCGATTCAAAAGCAATTATAAAATTTACAAAAAGAGTTTTCAGATTCCAAAACAGAAAGACGAAATGAAAAGCAAAATTATAATTCTAAGAATGAAAGAAGATGGGGCAAGTTTAACAGGAGGAAATAATTATTGAATTTATAATTATTGTATATAACATTACAGTGATCAGTATAATTTTAAACTGTACAAAGTATTTGAGATATTATGTAATACTATGTATATTAGTCCAAATTCAGCACATTTACGTAATTTATGCAGCATGTTACTCTCTGCAGGAAGAGGAGGAGGTTGGGGAAGGGAAAGAGTTTACAAAAAAATTATTTATGGTAACAAATAAAATGTTACTAATAAAAAAATATATTTTCATTTAAAATGCATATTTAATTTTATGAATTCATGTCTTTTTTACTATTAGAATGTTTGACTTTTATTTATTGACAATTAATGCTGATAATATAAGTTACCAAATTGAAACATGTTTACAATTACTACCATCATAGAATTTTGCATCATTATTGACATTTAGAGAAAAGTTCAAAATACATGATCAGGTAGAGAGTTCATTAAAAACCATATTATAAATTAATCATTTGGGTTTTACACTAAGTAGCATAGTAGAATTAGATAAATTGAGCCACAATTATACCTTAGAAATGGAAATAGTTTGCATAATTTGCTCAGCCCATTATATATTTATTTGCATAAAATATAATAAATACTTAATGCATGTTTATTTTACATTTAGTATCGTTTACAGTAAGAAAAGGGTTTTTACCAGTGCCATCTTCAATTAACATTGAATTAAAATTGCTTTCCAGAGGATCATGGTATGTAAAGGCACCATAGTTATGATTAGTTTGCAGTAATTCGTTTAGCACCATATAAATATATAATTATGTAAATATAATAATGATTTAATGCACTTATTGGAAATATGTAGCACCGAATAAATAACTAGAGACTATATGTCAGCAAATACTTCTCAACATTATTGGAATTAGTTACATAAACCTAATAGATATAATGTAATTGCTGTCATACTTAAGTAAGTTATAACTTGAAAAAGTCCAATTCAATCAATACAAACAAAGTGGTTGTGGTAAACCATGTAATGAAATAATATTGTGTGTTGTATTCTATACTAGAGCTAGAAAGTTAATGCAAGCCTTTAGTCCCAAACTAAGCATGCCAATATACAACAAAAAAAAAGTTGAAATGTTCACAGATATCATTAAGATATGCATCACGTGGTTAGAAAAATGTATTTTAGAATTACATCTTTTTTGCATCTACAGAAGCGGAATAAGCACAAAACTAGTAGTGATACAGAATAGCACAGACTTTCCCCTATTACTTTTATATTTCCTTTGGTCGCAGCTAGCTATATGAACTTGCAACGTACCCATGCCTGCTGCCATCTATCGCCGCCCAAAGAACATTTTCTTTTTTTTTTTTTGAAATTTTCATAATTTTTCGGTTTCCTAATAGTAGAATGTAAATATTATTTTAAGAATATTAAACAACAGTGAAACCTCGGCATAAATGGCAATTTTCTTAGAAAAAATTGGAGCCGTTTTTACGAAAATGGCGTTTATGCGCTTCTGTAAATTCAAAAATGAAGCTCTTTTTCACAGAAAATTTTAGAGTTTTCAAAAAACTTAATTTGAAACGCTTAAGCTCAGCTAATATACAATAGTGTTTACAAAATGTTGAAAATGTCCATATCAACTTTCAAAAATGTACATTTGTGTAATTAAAAAAAAACTAATTCTCCGAAATGAACCTAACGTTATATTAAAGAGTGAAATGAGCACTATCCATTTGAAAAGTTAAAAAAAATTGTATACATTTTTGAGAAAATTGCGTTTGAACGTTTCCGATAATGCCAAATGTTGAGCTAGTTTTGACAGAACACAGTTGATATAGTATTGTAGGCTAGAACACAGTTGGGTTTTCAAGATGATTTATATGACAATAGCACACACAGTACTCATAAATATAACAAAGTGAACAAATGTCACTAACATTAACGACGTGAGACAAATTACATTTTCGTAATTTTTGGAAAAACAAAGCAGCAGATTAATATGGCTTTTATGTCATTTCATAGTGTGTGGTAAAATTTGGTGCACAGATTTTTAAGAAAATTTTTTAAATGTCCAGTGTGGTTCGTAAAAAGTATCTCCAAATTTTAAAGATTTTCTTCCAAAATCTCAAAGATTCGACTCGAGCCAGATTGACACAGATTTCTTTGACTTGGGGAAATCCTACGTATGGTTTAGCAGCTAGTAGTGTTCACAGACACCAGACGCACGTTTTGAAAAAGAAAAGAAAAAAAAGAGAAAAAAACACTTATTCAATATATGGAGACCCCAAAACGTGTATTCCAGATGAAATCTGGGAATCATCAATTTTTTCTTTGCACTTTTGGTATATAAATGTGCTCTGTAAGGTAACATAAACGTCATATTGCTCTATTCGTTTGTTTATCAAAAATTACAAAACTTGATTTTTTTTTACTTTCGTGTCGTTAATATTTACATTAAAGGCAATTTTGTTGACATTATTGTATTTATGAGTACATGTGCTTTAATGTCATATATGGTTTCTCGAAAACTGAACTGTTTTCAGTGAAAATGATCTTAAAATTCCACGTTTTCAGAAACGCTCAAACGACATTTTCTTATAAATGGCTCCGAATTTGTTCTTCAAACATTTCCAATGGGTAGTGCTAATTTTACTGTTTAATCAAAATAAATAAAACAAAGTCGGGTTAGTTACACCATTTATAACTGAATAACGGCAGGACTAATTTTAACTCTCATCTGCCTGAACTATTTCAAAAAATTAATTATGCCATTTTATAATTTTAAAAAATATTATTATTATTTTTTCCTCAAAATTTTAACATTCATTTGGTAACGCCTTTCAGAATATGATGAAAATCAATATTCAAGTTCTTATTTCACTTACACAATATTTTAAAGTGAAATTTGATGTATCTACGACTTCGATAACTTATATAACTAGGCAGATAAGGATTCTCTGATTTGTTGGATTCATCTCCGCCGTGAATAGCAGAATAACTATTAAAATATCGGAAAAATTTACGAAAAAAAAAATAAAACTAAATATTCATGACAAACGCAATACCGCAACACTCAAGGTTTTTTTTATTTTATATCGTTAAATAGCTAATAAATGAAGCGTTCTAGGGCATTAAAAACTACAATCTTGAGTCAAAATGCGTCAAAGAAATGTTTCTCACACCGTAATCTAGTAATAGTGAACTTCTGGGGATTCCGGTTACAATGAACTTTTGAGGACTAACATTGTTGGTTTACTATATCCGATGTGAAAATTAAATAGAATTTCTCCACTATGATTAATTTCATTAATATAGAGAATCAACCAAAGATATTAGAACCAAGAAAAAATTTCAATATCTTTATTTGACCTTAAAAAGTAAATTATTTTCAATTGTTTGCTTCTTACATTTTCTCTAGTAATTTCTCTACTATCAGCTGCCTTTCTAGACATTGCCCAAGCGTTTGACAAAGTATGGCACGATGGACTCTTATTTAAACTCAAGAATTTTCTACCATATCCCTTTTCAACATTATCAGATCTTTTCTATCCACACGCACCTTCAAATCAAATATCAAAATGAATTATCTGAATTCCATCCATCAAGGCGTGAAGACTCACAGGTGTGTACTCGCCTATCCTATACCAGCTCTCATACTGATATATCAAATCAGATAAAACAACCATCAGCCACTTTTGCAGATGATACAGCTTATTGCTGTGGATGAGACCCTAATGTCGCATAGACGTTTACAAGACATCTCACAATGATTGAAATTGGGCCAAAAGTGGAAAATAAAAATCACAGAAATAATAGTACGCATATAACTTTACCGCTGGAGACAAAAACAAATGCCCTACTGTCCCATCAACAACAATCCAATAACAGGTGGAAGAGTTAAAATACTTGGGAATACATCTAACAAACGGCTAACATGGAAGCATCACATCTTAGCCAAAAAAAGCACCTTCAACTTCAAAAAGAAAATATACTGATACTAGGATACACTCAAACTATAACTGCAAAATAAACTGTTGATTTATAAAGCCTATCTAATCCAATATGGACTACGGCATCCAAATCTGGGGCACAGCAAGCAGAGTAATTCTCGATCATCCAGAGATTTCACCAGACCCTAAGAATGATGCGGCGCAGCACCATGGTTCATCACAAATGCAGCACTGCACAGGACTTAAAATGCCCACTTTCTTGGAAAGAACAGAATTTATCAGCTCAATATCTCCAGAGCCTTGAAAACCATCCAACAATTAGCCTCACATCCTAGACAATAGTGCAGATATCATCGATCTAACCAGAACCTCACCCTACAATCCATATAGATTTTCAAACAATCCTGAACATTACCCTCAGCTACTAAACTATCCTCTGCAGCAACACCAAAATAATACTTGCTTTTTGTTCTAGTATGAAGAAGTAGAATGAAGAGTACCGATGGGATAACCTTCACTGGAATCAATCATTGTCAGAACAAATTCTACAAATCATATTTACTTTATTATTTTGTAAAAAAATAGATTGTATTTTTTATTATATATAAAAAAATTCTCTACATCTTGTCGAGTAACGTGTCCTCTCCATTATTGATTCTGTATTGTCCACAGTTTCTAAGTATCGTAATACAGTCTTGACATTCTTCAATGTATCTTTCACTGTTGGAACACCGTCCCACTCTCCCTTTTACTCGTCTAATAACATACGAGATTCTTTCGGTATTTCACAGAACGTATTTCCTACGTTCACTATAGCCGAGATTCAGAGCTCTCTATAACCGAATCATACGCCTATTTGCAAAAAACGGGACCAGTGACTTAGGGTCACCATAACTGGAGTCGACTGCATTTGTTCACAATAGTTGCTATCAAGTATGATAAAGAGAAACTAGAACGCCGCCGCGAGATAGGATGGTTGAAAAGAGCTATTCTTCCGCTTTCGTCAGAGCATCGCCATTCTATAGTGAAGGAAATCCTATAATGTAGTAAAGGATGGCCGTGGCCAGACCCAAAACATAGCAGTTTTCAACAGGGTCTAGCGCCTAAACCATTTTTTTTGAAATGTAAAGTCAAAGTGTGCATTTTGTGGAAACTTTTATCTATTTTAAATCTGTAATTAACTATTGTTACGTAACAACGCGTAGTTTTGAAGATATATGCGAAAAACTACAGAGATCAACATTTTTAGGGTTCTCTGTGAAGCCGGGACAATTTTCTCTGTGAAGTCGGCCGTAGTTTGAGGTGGCAAACATCAAATTTAGAACCCTCAAAAATATACATAGCGCTACTTTTTTAACTGGGTGCCTCAAGGCCTATTTTCACGGTGGCATTGTCACTGCATTTTGCGTCTTTCTCGGTTGTGCTGCTCGATGTCGCGACCGTATCAGGCAGTACTGGATATAGTCGCGATCATGCGATATCTAGCAGTACGACCGAGAAAGCCGCGAAATGAAGTGCCATAAAGTGACCGTGAAGTAGGGATGCGACATCGATGTTTGGATTCCGAATGAAAAACAATCACATCATCAAAATACTGTAAAGTGAAAATATGATTAAAAAACCTTCATCGACCAAACTCTTTTGCCCGAGATGACCTCCATACCCTTGTATTTCCTCTTTCTTCACATTCATTTCGCACATTGAGATATGGTCAACAAATACGCTGTGGACGTCGGGTCTGCCCACGTCCTTCTCAATTTAAAAAAATATACTAGTGGAGGAGACCGTGGCCTGCCCCTTCTTCTCGTATCTTTATTCGGCAAATTCAATAACGTGAACATCAAATTGAATTTTAATACATACGAAATAAATATTAGAGGCTACACCAGTGTAAAAACATTGATGGCTTTTAATCGATGGATTTTTAACATCGATAGGGAGTTTGTGCCAGCCTTCGCGTCAACAATATCGATCTTCTGCGCATGCACAGGTGCACTAAAATGGTGGGAAACTTGAAACTGCGCATGAGCAGAAGATCGATAGTGCTTTAAAGTTCGAGGTGGCACAAACTCCTTGATGTGCCCTAACATCGATGTCGCATCACTACCGTGAAGACTGACCTTGAGACATACAATTTAAAAAATTGCACTGTAGAACAGTCGAGAAAAACATTTCCGGAATTGTTTCCTTTTAGTCTGGACGTCAGTTATGTACAAGTATACACTGAATTCATTGTGAGAAATTTATTTTCATTTAAACTTTTGAATAAAAAATCATATTTTTCAAGCTTTATTTATAAACGAGATAAAGTGATATTTGAAGTGTAAGGAAGGCAGAAATTGTAACATTACATAACAGTAACATAATACATCGAGAAAGTATCAACATTAGTGTGTCGTAGCATCATTAGTTACTTTTGTTTTCTGTCAAACAAAAATATAATCTATGATAGACTTTCTATTAACTACCCTGATGCTCAGTAAATTTATGGATTTCTTGTTCATAAAATCCATTCAAAATTCTTAAAGTATAGTTCACACATATCAATAAGTCTGATTCAATTATCGTTTACTACTGTTTCCCCAAAAAGTTCTAAAACTGCATCAGTTTAGTTTCTACCATCTATTCAAATCTTCAGCAACAACAAATTCTCTTGAATTTCCATTGCCTTTATTATATGGCCAGCTGTTTGGAGGTTACTTTAGGCTAGGGAATTTTCCACAACTAGTCAATTTTCACCCACAGATAGCTCAGAATAAGGTTTGTAATATTTCAATATTCTTAGCAAATTGTTTTGCTGACCTATTTGAGTCTATTTTCATTCAAATATAAATTACAAATTAATGTTTGGACATAAGGATTTAATAATCTTGCTTAGGATTTGCATAGAATTAACTTTATACCCTTTGCTAATTCCACCATACCAAACATTTTATGAATACAAAAGTGGATCTGCTATTATTTGCTAGTGTAAAAAGGGGTCAGTAATAATCTTACAATGATGTCATATCTTTCCCCAGATTAAATTGAGAACCCAATGTGGATATGTAGTTAAGGCACTTTTCACATGTTTATCTGAAACCAAATACATTTCATAAATACTAAAAAATAAAATGAAATTAATTTTATAATAACAAGATTCATGCATTGTAAGTTTTTGTACAATTCTGAAAAAGTGTGATATTTACAGTAAATTTTTTTTGGATCTGGGCCTCCTCTTCAACAGGGTTTTTTGTTGTGTTTCCCTACATCCATGTTAAGCCGCGATTAATCCATGATTCACTACTCAACACTAAATGTTCAAGTTACATACAGAATTTTATTGTATCCAAAATTAAATATACTAATATATTAATAAACAAAAGATAGAAAAATCAATAGTTCACAAAAGATATACTGCTGGCTTACTAGTCTTTTGATAGTATGAACTTGGAAGCCCCAGAAATAAGGGGAAGTGAGTATGGGAAAATTATAGGATTATGGCAGAAGAGTTGCCAAAAAATGTACCATGTTAGATAATAGGGTAAACAATTTCATTACATTCTTAGGTACATTCTATTCATTCTTCTCATTCATTATGGTATTTTAAACATTTAAGAATTCTGATATAAAATGTCTCCAAACATTTTTAAAAGCTTCAAATTCCATCTTACTGTGAGTCATCTTTTCAATTTGCATTTTTTCTTTATACAATAAAGCTCTAGCAACAACACTTTCAAGTAAAGGAATGGCTTGTGAAGAATCAGAATGAAATTTCCATCTCTCAATGATTGCTTCCTTCACAGCAAAGAGAAGCAAAGAACTTGGTGAGGAAAGTTTTATTCTTTGACCTGATAAAATAAATTCTATTTCCAAAGCACCAGCAAATGCAGAAAATTTGTTTACAATGGAATGACAATTTTCATGTACAAGTACCTTTTCTCTAAGTAAATGATCACAGCTACAAAGTTGTTGGATCATTAACCAGAACTCATTAACATTTGAAGGAACATGAAATTCATATACATAACAGGGTTCAAAAACATTTGAGTTTTCAAAAAATGGTTTACCAAGGTTTGAGTTATTTTTTTGGGCAAGATATAAAATATTCTCCTTGAATAAATCTTTGTTTTCCCTTTCTATTACAAAATTTCTCAAGAAGTGGGTAGTATCCAATTCTTTCACTATTATTGGAATAATGAGCCATGGTGATGTAGCAGAACTTTTACTATCATCAAGTAGCTGTCTTACTAACGAAATATTTACAGAAACTCCCAAAAATGGCTGTTCAATACATAAAATCAATGAAGATGATAAACTGCTGCCAATCTTAAAGGAACGTAATAATTTATTACATATTTGAGTTGTTACTCCACCCGATGTAACTGAAGAAGCAAGTGACCAAAGAAATGGGGAAAAGTCCAATTCAGATTTATTTTCAACACTAATATTTATCAGGAAAAAGTTTGAGAGTGATTTGTTACCAGTTGACATTTCTTCAAAACCATTACTATGACAATAATTGAATAAATAATTTTCCACGTTAATACAACTCAAACTCTGCACAGAAACTACATCACTGAAACATTTTTCATACAGCATGTGTCTTGAAAACATACTTACTCCAGAAATGAAATTTTCTTCACAATTCACTTCTTTTTTGTACATTTCAATTTGTTGTAGTTCTCTGTACAGTGATTCAGTCATTTCACAAATGCTACTACAAGTGGATCTTCCTTTAAAGTTTGGATCCAAGGTAGAATCTTTAAGTATTATGCTGTAAAATGTTTTATGAACAGTAGCTGCTAAGATGTTAATATCTCCCATATATTTTGTTATAAAACACACTCCTTTAATAGCTAATAAATTGAAATCAATTGATGAAGTGCTTCTATTCAATGTACAATGCCAAAGATCCAGTCCATCCCCATAAACAAAAGAATCCCCTGTGTCCAAGAGAACCAGAGGATAACTTGGCAAATTACACACTTTGTAACATAATGAATGAGATAAAATATCATACCATACGAAAACAACAGTGCCACAGGAAAGAACAATTCCTATCTTTGAAGTTAAGTTCTCTTCTGTACCACAAATAGGCACTATATCAACCACTGAGTATGTGCTCGAATATATCAATGCAGGTTTTGAAAGAAATACACTACCTTTTGAACACACAACCACATTATAAACATAACCATTTGGTAATCCAATAAAAACAATCTCTGCAGCATATTCATCAAGAATCTTTAAAAATTCTTGGCGAAAATCTGGAGTCATACTGTCAGCTTGAAAAACTTTGAGTACACAATGTTTTGTTGATATGTCATGTGCAGTGCATAACTCGAAACATGCAGATTTCTTTATTTCATTGTCATTTGTAACACTTCCATATAACTCAACATACAGTTTTCCAAAACAATATTTTAGTAATATAAACCCCCAACGCAAAGGACTGATGCACACAATGCTCTTGACAATACTGCATGGAATAAAAGCCTGCCCCATACCCAAGGTCTTATATTCATCAACGGATGAATCAAATACATCCAAATCATCTTCATTTTGAACACAGCCAAGGGTATAAATAATGCCACTTTTATCTACACAGTATAGAGAGATTCGGTTATGAAACACCCATCGCACTGACTCTTTAATTTTCCAAATCTTGCACACATCTCCCCCCACTTTGATGGGCGAGAGCAAAATATTCTCATCATACCAAGCTGCCAGGTAATCTTCGTTATTAAGTTTGATTTTGCATAAGCCGTTTAGTAGTCGTCTGAATTCTGCAGGCAAGTCCAATAGTTGTACTGACATTTAAAAATTAAAATATGACATAAGAAAGTAACATAAATTTCGCAAATTTGTAAGTTCACCAGATAAGTTCTTGAAATAATTTGTGCAAAATCGAGCAACTTTATCTCCAGTTAAATATATTAGAATGGTAAACAAACAATACGCTTTTGCCGCGTAAATTGCCAAATCAGAGCGTCCTGAGAGCGTCTCTACCAGGGCTAACAAACTACGGGTTAAATCTACCGACTAGCTTAAGCTCCGCCTCAGTGCTGCGCTCGATTGGGCGGTCCCAAACTAAAATAAGCGGTGGTGGGGACAACACTCGACCAATGTGCATTCAATATGCTGTACCGTATTTTTGAACGTACCGACCTTTTGGTATAGATTTACAATTTTAGGATTCTGAAGGAAATTACGATACCCTGCCACGCAAGTAACTCAGATGTAAAATAATTCAATAAAATGACAGATTTCTCGTCTCCTATATTCAGTAGTATTACTTTTGCTTTACCTTTTTTTCATACGCCAACGAAACGTTTCTCGCTCCATTATTTACAGAATTAGGCTTTTCTGAACATTCTATTACATTTCTGACAATTCGGCGTTTCTCAATTCTACCTTAGCATACTTACCATACAGTGACGCAGCTCCGTGTTAAATGTTCTTCGACAATGCAATGATCAGCAACTAGCGTCCCCTGCAGCGACAAAACCGCATTCGATACTACAGTATCGATAATACAGCTTCGTTCTGCTAAATATGATCGATAAGAAAATGTTTATTTATTTTAATTTCCTCTCGAATATACCTAAATATAAAGCAGATAAGTAAAGTTTTCAACACCTTTGAAGGACAAGTTAATTATTTAAATTCAAATTAATGGTTCCATTGAAATTTAATGTCTTGTGAAAAACTGTTTCTTTACGTTTCATGAAAAGTCTCAATGTCTTCATAGAGTATACATATTATATATATTTAATACTAATATGGGCATATATATATATATATATATATATAATACTATATATAATATAATACTAGAGAAGAGAGGAGGAAGAGAGAGAGAGAGAGGAGAGAGAGAGAGGAGAGAGAGAGAGAGAGAGAGAGAAGAGAGAGAGAGAGCGGAGAGGAGAGAGAAGAGAGAGAGAGAGAGAGAGAGAGAGAGAGAGAGAGAGAGAATTACTATTTAATAGTTTACCACAATAAATATTAGTTCATCTACTTATTACTATTACTAATGTCTTTCAAGATTCGGTGAATAAAAAAACCAAACTAGAAGGAGGTGCAGATTGTGCGAAAGCATTTAAGTTTACAAAAGTAAAATAATGCAAATTTCATCTCCATTCATACTGTTTCAGACGTTAAGATGAATTGATGTACCCTAAGGTTCCAAAGTTGCCTATACGCAACGTTTTGTTGTACATTGGCTATTGGCTCAAAACAATTATCAATGGGGTTTTATAGCTTTGTAGTGTAATATTAGAGTAAATACATAATATTATTTAAAAAATAGTATTTCAATGCCTTGGTCCTAAATGGGCTAATGGCCAAAACTTATTAGTATTGTCCTCATGTGAAAACTTTTTTGTTGTATTTGCCTCAAATAAAGTAAAGAAATTGAGTTTAACCGCAATTACGAATACTAGTTCGTTGATATCTTAACCTCAGCCCTAATACAGGAAAGGCTACGTTTTCTTGCCGCAATTTGATCAAGTATGCCACAAAACTTATCCTTAAAGCAATGCCGAAATTGGGGTAAAACAGTCGTGAAGAGTATGCCTCAGAGACTGAGAAAAATCCCTTCCAATGATTTATCAGATGGGAGTGAACAATCCTCAAAGTACCAGAGATTATAGCCTATTAACACATTTGTTATATACAAATTGAACGACACCTTTACCTATCCCTTTTAATCATACCATGAATTCTTTCTTCTTATCGAATATTTCTGGAAATAAAATATGTCAACTGTGATTTCAGCTTTCTGTGAATAACTAGTGCAATTTGAAAGCAGAAAAAAATCGATATGAGGTGAATAAATATTTTGTCTGATACTAACAAATAAGCGTTACACAGAAATGAACGTACACATCATAAGCCGCGCTTTGAAACGTACCCGTTGAAATGTTTTCTTGGGCACAAAGTTGTGAAAACAGATCATTGATGTTTAGATTTGCGGAGGAGCACATCGAATTGAAAATTGCGTCGAGAAGGAAAATGACGATGCGAAACACGAAGACTATTAGAATTTAGCATTAGAAGATCACTACGAGGTATTGCGAAGACAATGGAAACCTCATTTAAACTATTCAAGGCATGGTAGACCAATTCAAGTAGATGGCAGATTAATGTGCTGAGCTGAAATCAATATCAAACAACAAAGTAAAGAAATATTTCCATAACATCAGCAGGAATCCTCGCCAAAGTGTCGTTTAAAATGACTCGTGGGTGTTTCAACAACAGGAAGTATTTGTATCAATAGAAACTGTCCCAAGGCAAATGAGACGCAAGTTACAATGGGACGGTAGTGAAGAAAAAGCCTTCTTGGGACGTTTCTCCGTATCAGCACTGCAATACGGTCGCGATCATGTGACATCTAGCCGCACGACCGAGAAAGACGCGAAAAAACAGTGACGTAATGCCACCCTCAAGTAGGGCTTTCAGGCGCAGAGTTTAAAAAATCGCACTACTAGTGTTACACTCATACCTTAATTAAAAGTAATTTGCACTAGCTAGCTCTCGATTCCTGTTGTTACTGCAATGGACTGAAGAAGTGTGACGTTGTAGACAAAACAAGTTTATTCAGTGAAAACATAATTCTGTTTTACTATCTAAAAACAAAAAAGAGAGAGAATTTAAATGAACTCATTTCCCCCCAAAAAGTATTATAATTAGATCACAATAATTTTAAGAAAAATCTAGTTACCTTGAAAGCCTAAGTATTTTTTCATTCTCACCAATGCCGGCCGTGATTTCATTACTCATTACATGTGATTTTCATATATTATATATTATATATATATATATATATATATATATATATAATATATATATATATATATATATATATATATATATATATATATATAAATATGCCTGAAGAGCTGAAATGCGACCATGCCAGGTTCGTCGGATGACATCTTCCCTTTGTTATCCTCGATGTTGACCTAGCCAGTGGTTCCGGCCTTTCTCCGGGCGGGAAGGTCGTCTGGTCGGGAAGGCTGCAGGCTGGATTACTCCAAGCGGCGATGGGAGCTCGCGCGTGTTAGAGCGGCGGTGAGAGCACGGGGTTTAAACACATTTTTTTCTTTCTTTTAGGCGTCGCCCCTGTGAATAAAATGGGAAATTTTGAAAATTTGTAATTGAGTTAATGACTCAAAATGTTAGGAAATAATTTGTTACGAGTTGAAACAATCTAAATACTTCTCTTTCATCATAGACTCGACCCCTGACATGTCACATATTACAGTCACGGTTAGTCCTTAATGTTAGATTTGTTTCAAGTGACGATGTGCCAGTGGCGGTGCGTGCTCTTAATCACAGGTGGTCACAAGGATTACAATCTTAAAACGCAGGGACGCCATTCGTCTAAGATTATGTAAGAAACAACAAAAATGTCATATGAAAAATAGTTATTATGTAGATCATAAATACATACATTTAATTGAAATAAATTATTTTTGGCAGACAAATAATAAGCTTTTATACATATTTTTCAGTAAAACTCCTTTCACTAAAAATTAAGCACGGGTAACAATAGATTTATTTGTAACTTCACTCCTACATAAATATTCCTACAAATATCCCGCTTAAATGTTCTGCAAAACTTCGTATTCGACTGATTTGTTTTTGTTCTAAATTTAGATCAGGTAATGTTCTGCCCACTTCCGTAATTCATCCGCGCTTGTCTTCCGCGCTAAGATTGGCAAAATATTTAAAGGGACTGGATATTATTCATTTTGGTCATAATTCATTCCTTATGTGTGCCACACATACATGTGTATTCAATCACACGACAATCACTTGGAATTTTCCTGAGTCTCTGTCTTCTTTCACTTTTGTGAAAGCAGCCTTTGTGGTAGTCGTGCAGTTTTGTAGCCTTTCGGGGGGGGGTCGGATTGTGTGTTGGCTAGGAGACCAGCGCCATGAGCAGCGCCAGCCGCATCTTCTCCACTTGCCTGCCGCCTCCCCTCGCCCTCATTTCACGCCGCCCGGGGTTTCTCTACCGCTTACTGATGTGGCGTCATATCAGTCGCCTTGCACAAACGTGACAAAATATTAGCCACGTGCATTTCATGCACATGAAATGCACGGGGAAGTTGTTTGCGACAGCGGGCAGCGCTGGCGGGAAGAGACGCCGGGCTGAACAATGGCAAACCTATGGAGCGGAAGGGAAGGGGTGCCGTGTCCATGGGTGGCCACTTGTGAACCCCGTAGACAACTTGCGGCAAACTTGGGAACCCCGTAGACAGGCTAGCAGCGGAAACGCGTCGGCAGAAACAGCGAGATGACGCAGTTCCGTCAGCCGGCCCAGAAGGGAATATAAACGAACCCCAGACCTAAACTCCTTCTTCTGATTCTTGGGCGCGTCGGTAGGTAGTCGTGTGGGTTGTGCGCGGCGCTGCATTTTAATGCATAGGCTACTGTGGCAGGGGACTGAAGCCGGCGTGCTACGTCGAGACGGGAGGTGCGGCATATTCGCATGTATGCTCACGTAGGCCACTGCATTATACCGAATAAGATATCAAATTATCAGGCCAGCGGTGGTGGTGACTAGGAACATTCCTTCTGGTAACGTGTCAATATTGTTTATTGTAATTATTGAACATAGTATTCAGGTGTTGGACCATATTTCAAATAAATACTCAATAAATTGCAAACCGTTCACGTCTGTGATGTATTGCCCCGGCAAAGACGCCACACTGAACCCCATAACCCGCTGCGCGGAGGCATGACGCGGGGCTGACGCGGCGCATCAGACCTTCGCGCTGGCAACTGAATATTTGATAGAATTCTTAGCTGAAGAGCCCCACTAAAGACAACAGAAACCACTTATTAACTCTTCATTCAGCTGAAATAAACTCTCTGATCACATGGAATTTTATGGGGGTTCACTGAACCCTCTGCACGGGCCGACACTGCGGTGTGCATGCGTATGTAGTGCGGTCAAGACATCCCCCTCCCCAACCCGCTACAGAGTCACCAGTTGCACGTGACCACTGCGATTCCCAGTCCTATCGAAAGAAGAGAAGGTGCTCAAAGGAAGGGAGAGCGAAGCTTGGGGGGAGGGGGGGGGGATTCAGAAGTGCCAATGAAAAATTCCGAGATGCGACAATTTATAGTCGCATCACCGTCGCCCGAAACCTGGCATCTTGCACACAGCACATGGCGGGGGTTCAATGACCTCGGTAACGAAGCGAAACCGTCGAAGGGATGTTTCTCAGCCTGTCGCATCCACGAAGGTGACAGACGCCTACCGGATAGCGCATGGAAAAAAATGAAAAGTACAAACAGTACGGAGAGTTACATGAATCGAAAAATATGTTTAATAAAAGTTTTAAAACTGCCGAAAAACTTGGGGATGCGACACATCACTCGCATCCATTGAGCGTACGCCACTGCGTAGCATCCAACTGCCTCAAATCACCTCTAAAATTAAGATAAAGAAGCGCAGTATTTTCAGAGCGGGCGATTAACTTTGATGCCCATTACTTCAAAAATACTCATATTTTCGAAAAATTCAGCATGACCTTATTTGAAAATCAGTTTTTGATGAACACATTTCGTGAAGAAAATGAATTGCACCTTCGTAATTGTAGTTGCAGGAAGACGCCCAACTTTTTTTACATTTTTCAATTGTCGAAAAATCAGGGTTTTCAACCAACATAAAACCTGTACCCTTTTCTTAAATGTCCTGCAGACAATCCACCAACACAATTTCATCAAAAACGATGGTGCCGTTTTTTGATAATTTTGAAAATGTACCAGAGGGTTCATCATAAGTACCCCCAAAAATTAAAATATTGATTTCAAATACAAGGGGGCACAACAACCAGATTGATTGAGGAATATCAATTTTGGAGAAAATTGGCTGAACGGTTTAGCCGCTAGCATTGTTCATAGAACGTTTTGCCGTCAATTGACTTTTCGATATCAAGGACCCACAAAACGTGGATTTTGAATACACATTGTGTTAGAGGATTTGAAGCAAAACATATAGGCAAGGTTACTGTAGGGTCAGCTGCCGACGTAAAATGTTTGTGGTGACTTCGCCAGAAGGTGGCGCCTGCGAGGTATACCCGCCAATGATAATTTAAGGAGCGTGAGTATCCGTGAAGGCGAAAGCAGGATAAATAAATAATTATTTAATAAAGTTGACAAAGATCACGATAGAGGAACTTTAACGAAGCCAGTGGCAAATGATTCATTTCAGATATGAATGAGCCAACTAAAAGGGTTGTGTCACAGAGTAATTTTTAAAGATTGGGTCTCACAGTAAGTGTAAATCATGATGAGCGCATAAAGATGTTAATTTTTTTTTACAATGATAGGGGTTAATCTTAGACCTAGGTCATTAAGACTAGATTCTTTAGAGGTTGCACCAGCTGGTACCCTAGAATAGTACTGTAATTGTAAATGAAAATTCAAAGGCGAGATAAAGCAAGACCTGTTTTTAATTTTTTTTAGAATCATTATTTATTTGGCTGTGACTTCAGCATCCAGCGTCATTCGTGAACACGTGATTCGTGACCTTACTAGCATCCAAACATCTCATTGATTTGTTGTTCTTTGTTGTTGTTGTTAGCTGTATCCTTGGATTACAACAAGGTTGTTACGCCTTGAAGTGTGAATTATGAGATGATAGGATGATGATGATGATGATGATGATGATGATGATAGGTGAAGGGACAATCACAAATATGACCATGTCTACGCAGGACTCGACCTGCAGCCTCCTCGCTGCCGCAACCGTCTGCGCCACGGGGCCGACATAATATTAATATTAATATTATTATTATTATTATTATTATTATTATTATTATTATTATTATTATTATTATTATTATTATTATTATTATTATTCAAAGAATATATGATTTTTGTCACAAAATTTCAATTTTCGATCTTGTCATTTGTCGTAAACTTGCCTATGTTCCATCAAGTCCGCAAACGGAATATTTGGAATAAAAGTAACCTAAATCAACTCGATAGGTCTGAGTGCGGATCGGGGGTGAACCGTCGGGCGCTTGAGGTAACACCCCCGCTGAGCTGCACTCGCTAGTATTAACGAAGCGGTGGCGAAGGTGTAATGGTTAGCGTACCGGACTGTTGTACCCAAGTTGGCGGATTCAAACCCTTGGCGGGTTCAAACCCGATCGAAGCCGTGGATTTTTAAGGAAGAAAAAATCCTTCGTACGCCTTCCTTCGGAGGGGAAGTAAAGCCGGGCTGTTCCATGTTGGTAGATTTTCTTGCATGTAAAAGATCCTCAAGTCTAAATGACGCCTCTGAGCTAAATTCAAAATCGCCTGTTTCTCGCCCAAGAAATACCTCCTTCCTCTGCTAGGTGGTGAAAGGAGCGTATCGAAATTTGCGTGGTCAGATGGAAGAGCGGGCCTGATGGCCCGAGTCTCGCCACGTAAAATAAGGCATCAATTCAATTCAACGACACCTGATCGCAAGAGTTGCTGAATGCCCGGCGCGCCGTGGAAATTTTGACGGCGTCTTCGGTATTATTTTTCGTTTTTCTCGAAAACAAATTGCCAGTGTACGTTCATTTTTGTGGTGAAATATATATGCATTAGAAGTAGTTTTATTTATTATTTATTCACTTATTTCAATGTATTTTTATATTGTATGAGGGAAGAAGGTTAGCATTAATACCCATATTTATTTTGATCCTCATAATTCTGCAATAAATATTTTTTTCCGTGACTGTATATTCATACATAGTGTATAGTCAATTTTGAGAGCCACTGTATCTATTTATACTTATTACAATATTCCCAATATGATATCCATGCACATTAGTAGTTTCGACACTTGATACCCAAATGGAATCCATTGTTTCCATACACAAATCTGGGACAGTTCTTTTTTATTGTAGATTCATGTGGAATTGTTTCAAGTGCATATTTTAACAGAAATTCACGTACCACTGGATTGCTAAATTTCCATACAGGAATGACGGTATAAACCATAGCCTAAGACAAATCAATTCAAAAGTGAGATGTTCAGGGCTTGCGCGAGCATGATATTCAGTCAATAAGAACTGTTTGGAGGTTTGGATATTTATCATAGGTCATACCACAAGTGCTTTGGAAATTGTCTGTAAATGCCAGACTCACGAAGCAAGAAGGGGCTTTATCAGAGAATTTCCAAAGCACGAGTGATATTTAATGGAACTATTCCACAAATGAAATTACGCCCAACAGAGTCCCAAAATGCGCTAAATATTGAAAGTAACTGAAAGCTATGTTAAAATCAAAGAGGAAAAATATGCAGGAAAATGGAAAAATTCAATATGTAAAAATGTTCCTATGGGTAAAATATGTAAATATATGTACCTTCGCGTAATATATAAAAAAATATGTAAAATCAACGTTTTTTGGCCCTATCCTACATAAAATATGAATATATTGTTGATTCGACGTGACAGTTACGTTTTGAAAACATATTATTACAATTATCCAATTATCTGGGCAACACAAATACGTATTCTATAACTTGAGAGCAAAAATACCTTGTTTTCAAATGTTAATAACTTCGCTTTGTTAAAACGTTTATTCATTATTCACCTATTTTTTATTAAAAGGTGGGTAAAAGATTCTGTGGCTCAAGAAAAGGTGCACATATTGTACTTATCCCCCCTTCGTCACATTCAGTTTTTACTGTTCAACTAAACCAAATCAAATAATATGCAACAATATATTCCTCTTCAGGCAATTTGAACTTGTTATGCAAAAGATTTACACCCATGGTGAAACAAGGATTTGATGGGTTAAACAAGAGTATTTAAAAAAACCTCAAATGGTTCTTACAGATAACCTCAGAGCTTACTCTAGTCAAGACCCTCAGATAATGGTAGGCAAAAACATTTTGAGGCAATGAATCACCTAAGTGGGCACAAATCTTGGCACACATCTCTTGCAAAGGATCTCTTGGGATGACTTTGCTTAACACACAATTCTTCTTTTACTTTCTCGCTACGAAAAAGTAGTGAATCATTCACAGAACTCTTCTTGCCAGACCCTGATAACAAAAAAGTTCAGAGAACCAGTTGCTAAATTTAAAAACTAGTGGTACTCAAACAGGGTATACTCTCACCTTTAGTAATAGTTATGTAATACTATTTACACCACAATTCCTCTCCGAAATAACACATCTGTCATGTTTTGTAAAACTCATTACAAATTGTACATTTAGTATAAAAACCAAATATTTTCAAGCAAATATCAACACAAATTTGGCAATTATAACTACTTTTCATGCAGGTAAATCAAGTCCCAACAATAAGATGTAATTTGCAGAAATTAGCTGCCAATTATTGCATTCCAATCTGATATTCCCTGAAGGCTAGCAATTTTTTATTCACATATTTCAAATAGGTATGAATAATTTCTAAAAGATTAATTTGTAAATGAATAACAAAAGCTTAAATGTACCAAACAAAGAAATATGAAGTAAAATACAAATTCCAACATACGAAGCATCCATCTGCCTAGACTTTTCACGAAGTGCAAGGAATGGGATAGTGTTTGAGCCACATTACACAAAAAATACTCATATTTTGAAAGAATTCAACATCACCTTCTTTGAAAATCTGTTTTTGATTAACACATTTCATTAAGAAAAAACTATATCTTCACAATGGAAGTTGTAGAAAGTAGACAAATGTATTTAAATTTTCTAAAAATCAGGCTTTTCAACAAACATGAGACCTGCACCATTATCTTAAGCATCCTTTAGGTTATCTAAAACCTCAATTTAATCAAAAATGTATGCTCTTTAAAAAAATGGTTTAAGGAAAAAAATTGCCTACGTTTACTCCAAATTTCGCAAAATATATTCATGTTTTTGAAAAATGGACATGGCATTATTTTTAGATTTTTTTATGAACACAGTTTATTAGCAAAAAATGTTTATCTTCGTAATTGTAGTTGTAGGAAGACGCCGAAAAAATTTTGAATTTTTTTTCGAAAAATCAGGAATTTCAAATTTGGATTTTCAACCAAATGAGACCTGCATCATTTTCTTAAATGTCCTTCAGTCTATCCAACAACAAAATTTCATTTAAAACGATGGAGACTTTTTTTGAAAATTTGGAAAATGTCCCACGGACTTCATGTAAAGTACAAACCCCTAATTAAAATGTTCCAAATTGAAGGGTAAGCGACATCAGCCAGATCGATCGGGGAATATAAATTTTGAAGAAAATCGGCTGAATGGGTTACCCCGCTGGCGTTGTTCAGACAGATTTTTTTCTGTTAATCTTAATTTAGCAACTGAATTTATCCATTTTTTCATTACAAGGACCTGTAATAAAAGTTTTTTTGTCAAAAATTCGCCATTTTTTCGCACAGCATTACATAACTTTTTCTGTACGGCGTACGGCGGTAGTGAGAAAAAATCCTCTAACACGTGGTGTGGCCAGAATCCTTGTTTTGTCCTTGATACTGAAAAATAGACGGACGGCAAAACGTCCGTTGGTCTATTGGTGAACAACACTGGCACTTCTTTTTCATACTGAATTGTTTCCTCTATCGATCTGGTCCGAGTTAAAACGCTGCAACTTTGAAAAGCATTCATTAATGTTTA
This sequence comes from Gryllus bimaculatus, assembly GCA_017312745.1. Lineage (NCBI taxonomy): Eukaryota > Metazoa > Arthropoda > Insecta > Orthoptera > Gryllidae > Gryllus > Gryllus bimaculatus. The sequence continues at coordinate 10,433,462 of BOPP01000016.1, forward strand.
TGGGTACTTTCTTTGCGTTAAACCCTTGAGACATTCTCAAAATTTCCGCTAAAACGGCTTGAAAGTTTTTCCCTTAATTTCTTTTAAGAATAGAGTAAAATACACTTATAAAGATGGTCATGGTCCAAATTTTTTTTTTGAAAACTTTCGAAAAAAAAATCTCTCAATTTTCTATAATTGCATAAGTTTGAATTTTTTTGCCATCTTCCTACATCAACAAAATTGAAATATTTTTTGCTGACAATTTTAGTATTTTTACGTGCAATCTAAAAAAAAAAGATTTCATCAAAAACAGCTCCAAATTTGTTCTTTGAACTTTTGATAAGGATAGTGTTATTGTACTCGATGAGATGACAAACGCCTTTTTCCCCTTTTCTTTTCTTTTTTCAAACACTACAAAAATTTAATCATTATGACTACCCTCAAAAACATTGTTAATATTTACATAAGTGGCGATTTCTTTACATTATTGCATTTATGAGTACATGAGAATGATGTCTTATAAAGTTTCTTGATAACTCAAAATTAGGCATTGTGAAAATTCGGCACTGTGAAAATGAGCTCAAAATTTGGTATTTTCAGAAATGCTCAAATGCTATTTTATCAAAAACTGTTCAAAATTTGTCCTTCTATATTATCGAATGCTAGTTGTATACCTAATGTGCTTATCCATAAGATCCTATAATAAATGACGTGGGTACAAATTTCAAGAACACAATGAAGCAAATTTAAAATCATTGGCTGTGTCTCTTTTCCTCTTACATGCATAACCTTTAGAGGATTTGTGATGTTATAGTATATATTAAGCTCAAATTTCCCAAATACATTACGACCAACTTGAAAGACCTCAAGCGCCACATCTAAAAACCTTTAACATAGTTGCGGACCATACTTTCATTTTTCGAACAATCCACATCAGACTTTCCCATATTGTAAATTTTGGCAATTTGCCTGGCTGTTCTGAAACAGGGAGGGGGAGTGGAGCCATGCTGGACACCTTACTACGTACGCATAACGGAGTGAAACATATTAGGATGATTTTGAATTTCTGGATTTACAAAAAAAAATTCCATTCTAAATATAAACTTCACCTGTTTTTACATTTAAGGAGGCGTTGACCCCAGTATACACGTGCCCTACACACACAATGTTCTCACACAATAAGGATCCAAGAGAATTTTCACTTTCCATTAGTTACCTTTCACAGCTGCCAGTTGGACATCCGTACATTAGACTTTTCGAGTAAGTATAATATGTTAGTTTAAGAATTAAAATGATGTAATGAACTTTAAAATAGTTATTTAATAATGATTTTTATAATTATACAATTTCTTATAAATAATTTTATCATAAATTATTAATTCTGTCTATTTGAAATAATTGTTGGTTTGAATTCTACATGAACAATTTTTTGAATGTGAAAACTTTTTCCCCTGTATTTTCCAGAAAGTGGTCACCCTGAAATTGAACTTTTTCTTGGATTAGCAGTATCTACCTTGTCTTCCCTCATGCTAAACCACTGGCCATGTTCGACAGCACCAGAGGCTGCTTAGTGATGAACAATTATACAAACTTCTTTAGTGGCATTACATTTCTTAACTTGATACCACAAATGATGAAATTCCCTTCTTTTGTTCTTTCAACACACACACAGTGTGCAAGCGGCAAATGCAGAAATGTGACAATACTGCTGCTTCTGAGGCAGGATTAATAGGATTTAGTTTTAGTGTTGAATAAACTACAGGACAATTAAGCTTTTATAAATATAATTATTTATTAACAGTGTACAAAGAATAAGAAACTCTATCATATAAAAACACAAATAGTAACATTAATAAAGTATATGCATTGTTCACAAATGTTTATACAGCATGTTTGTTAATCTGTATTTTACTTCATTAAATCTAATTATTGTAGTTCATTTTCTTTACATTACAAATAGGTTACAAATAATTTCAATACACATTGAAATTACATTACAAATCATTTCAATTGTATTAAAAATATAATTACAAACTGTATTTTGTAAGCAGATTCTCATAGGTGGAAACCTTCCATCCTTTGGCAGAATAGATTATAGCACGTCTCACTAACACACATTATCCATCAATTAAAAATGGAGTTTTTCAAAATCTTAACCACGTGGTTAATTGTAAAATCTAATAATCACAGTTAGCAAGAAAACTTTATTGTGGTATTCTCGAAAGGGAACTTTTATGTATCAAACTTCTAAGTGTTAGAATGTTCTGTGGGATCAAACCACACAACATCCCTCCACACTCTTCTTGGTGCAACCACCCAACAAAAGCAAATGGTGTCACACCCAAAAGGCAAAAGGGAATGATACATCACATTTTGTCACTCACAGGTGATTAGCAGCACAAGGTTTGGTTGCTTCTTGAAATGCCCCTCAATAATGTGTCTAAGCCGTGTAAGGCCTCTCCATACCCTTTGCATGCAATGTTTCACATATATATTTACATCATGCTTTCACTCAGGAAGCTCTAATATAAATTATTCACATATGAAAACTTCATCATGGATTTCATTGAATTGTCAATTTTTTAAATGATATATTTTAACTACCCCACACTGTGAAGCAATTTGGTTTCAAAATTAATTCGGTCCCAAAAAGATTAATCTTTTTCTGAATATGCTCAGACATAAAAATAACTTTTTTAACTCACTAGCACAATTTCCATGCATTTGTTCTTTTCAAAGAACATATATAATGGGATATTTAAGTTACAACATTCATGTAAAGTCAGTAATGTAGATAATATAATTTACAATCTGGAGTTCTTCCAGGAAATCTAACAAAGGATCAAGTGTCAATCACTTTCAATAGAAGACATCTTGTGATGTCAATTTCGTTAATTAAAAGAGTGTCATTAATTAAATGTTAAAGAGCCACTAATGCTTCTGCTTTCTTATTCTTCTTTACCCTTGTGGGAAAACCACCAAACCATTTTTTAGATTTAGCTTTCAAGTTCTCCAAACTCATGGAGGTACTCTTCTTCATTCCTATATTTTCAGCACTTATCTAGAAAAAACAAACATTTATTATATTCAAATTTATTTCACTTACCAGTCTTATTTGCAACAAAATCAGTAATATATAAATGAAAAGCTAGATGTAGGAAAAAATTTACATATATTACAAACAAATCAAAGGAATAATTTAGTCAGTGAATCAAGGTAAACTTTGATGAAAAACCTAGGTTAAGTCGTAGGGCATAGGCCCAAAATTACAATTAATATTACAAATTATATAATCTTATTGTGTAGCACATGTGCAGCATTCAGTAGGAAATCTTAATGAGTATTTTTATGATATAAGTTGATGCATCATATCATGAATTGACGGGCATCAAGCAGTAACAAGATTATCGCCTCTAGACTTCACACAAAGGCCCCAGTAATACAATATTTGATTGAGGTTTAAGTGAGGCTTACCTTGTGACTATTTCTTTTTTTTTATTATTATTATTAGTTTATTTATTAATTTATTATTATTAATTATTATAATTATAATTATTATTATTATTATCATCATCATCATCATTATTATCACAACAGAACGACAATTACCTGATATAGTTCACATCTAATTATAGAACATTTTATGTCACACAAAGCAATGGTGAAGTACTTTTATTGCATAGTACTATATTAGAGGAAGAAAACTATTCTCAGGAAGAAGAAAATGTTCAAAGAGAAAACAGTGTCGGAAAAGTAGACCATTGTGATGACATTAGATAGCTGAAAACCTGATAAGTTTTTTTAATGCATAGTGCTTTACAAAAAAGTGAACACACTACAGAGAGGGAGTTTCCTGTTACCTCTTTAGGTATTTTGTAAATTAATGGAATAAACCACGAGATCCAGTGTTGTCCTGGACACTGCTTTCATAAAAATACTGTGTGTTCTTTTAATTGTGAAGATGCAACTTCAACTCTTATGAAGAAAGTTCTATTGGTCAGACACACAGTTCAAGACATGTTGGACCAAATTAAAACAAAATTGGAATTTTGAATTCTCTGCAATTGGATCTCTGGAAGCAAGTGGCTCTTCTCTTCGAAAAAAGTGAACTTTTACAATTTTCAATATTTCTGTTGGACCGTGGCAAATAATTTTAGAATCATTTGAAAAATATTTTTCTATCACTCGTATTTCCTTAAAATATTTTATGCCTTTCTGTAAATGAATATAGCTAGGAAAACAGCAAAAGCTAAGACAATCAACATCTGATATGCCTAGTGCCAATGACTCAAAAAATGCCTGAAAGAAGCTGAAAAAGATGTCTGATCTTGTTAGGCAGCATTAAATTCAGCAGAAATTTACTTACAGAGAATTTATTTGGCAATCATACTTATTTGATGAAATCTGTTGTCATATTAACAATTGTAACTCTTTTTTAATACTATAGCCATTGAGGTGCACTACACAGCATATAATAGCAATAAATTGGGTGTGCCGTATGAATATTGTGGGAAACAACAAGAGATATTACAAGTGGTGTCACCAACAAAGATTTGTCTCTATTAATTTCAAAGTTGATTATGCATTGGTAAGCTTAAGGATGTTTTAAGTTAGTTTCACATATGAAGCCATGTTATGACCTTCAATACATGTAGCAAGGGGTCAGGTGCTCTGCAAAACTGTACTTTGGAATAAAAACATACACTGGATAGACTTAATGTTTTATGTTAATCCTGAGGGCCGGAGCCTCTTCATGAAATTCGACATGTGTAGTGAAGTGTCACATCACCTTGCAAGTTTGAGGTTACATTTATAACATCATTCTGCTGGCAGGCATTGTACGTGCTTACAAAAATACACAGATTGTACTATGTTGCCTAAATCAATCCACTCTTCGTATTTGCAATCCATGAGGCTGTGACACAGGTCAAGAAAAAAATAACATCTATTTCCAGTAAGCCTTAAATTCAGTAACTAAGTATTTATAAATGAAAATGTGGACAAAGGAAAGTCAAATGAAATGTGAGTTTGCTTGTTTTAATTTCCTGTATACATGCGTATATACAGAGTAATATAGAGTAGTATAGGGAAAGTTCTGTAATGCTTGTGATTTCAAATGAAATACTCGTTTTGGGGTCCTCTGATTCCTAAAATGTGTTGTTTTTTTTGGTTCAAAACGTTCATCCATCTGTGAAAATCACTAGCATCTATACAACACATAGGTTTTTTGACAAAACAGATAATCTTCTGGCTCAAGGCGTTGAGATTTTGAAAAACTTCCTTCAAAACTTCGAGGTACTTTAGATGAAACATCCGAACATTTTCAAAATTTCCCCACAAACAGCTCCAATTTTTTTCTTTAAATTTCTTGTATATGAAAATGAGTTCATGAAAATAGAGTAAAATACACTTATAAATAGAGACCGGATTTTCATATAATTCCATATTTTTGCTTTTCTACTTACCAATCTAAAAATTTTAATATTGTCACCATCACAATATCAACATTTTTCGTTACATATTCTTACATATTTAGTAATATATTACATATCTTACTTATTTTGCTATTCTTAAATAATATTTTTTTATTCTATCAATTTTCTTCAATTTTCAGACTCTCTTTATGAAAAGAAGTATCAAAACACACTCTTATTTCCTACATCGTTACCGAGTGCTGTCTACTTGAGGTTTGTTACATGAAGACGGGGTAGGATGTTCTTACACTCCTGCTTGCCTCCATCAGTTACCTCAGTGGCAGGAAGTGCACATCAGTGACCGAGATCAGTTTCACCTTCAGGTGTGAAAAGTATAACTGATGCTGCGTCTCGTGAACTTTAATCTTCATTTCTGAGAAACTTTCCTATCGTCAACCATTGTCGACATGTAACTCTTCACTGAGAAAGCTGCACACTGCAGTGATTGATTGCTGGTCGGAGATATCGCCAGTTTGTACGATGGTTTCTATTGTGTCTAGTCTGGCAGCTAAACGACAGTACTGAATAGTAGTTGATGAAGGTTTTACAACAGACTGGAAAGTTTGTACTCTCCAAATTATTTTTAAAACGTTTGTATTATTTTTAAAACGTTTGTATTATTTTTAAAACGTTTGTATTATTTTTAAAATGTTTGTATTATTTTTAAAATTTGTTTCGGATATATTTATATAAATAAATTTCGTAAATGTTAATTTTATAATTAAATATTATAATTAGCATATTTTAATATTTCATATTTTACGTATTTTGATGTTTCATACAACATATATTTCCGGTCTCTACTTACAAAGGTGGCATAGGGTTGATTTTCATAGTTAACTCTGTATTTCTGAAAGTTGGAAAAGTTTAAGTTTTTTCGGCATCTTCCTAAACTATAAAATTGAAAAGAGATTTTTCCATCAAATGAAATTTGTTTTCCATAAGTTCTTTCATTAAATTTGTGTACATTTTTTTGACAATTTTAGTCACTTTCATGTAATACTGCGTGCAATGAATCCAATTAAAAAAAAATTAGAAAAACAAAATTTTCTAAAAAAGGCTCCAAATTTTTCTTTAAACATTGGTAGTGCTAAATACACTCTATAGAATGACATGAATGTCATATTGCTTTATTCCTTTGTTTTCCAAATATTACAAAAATGCAATTTTTTGACTTTTCTCTCACATCATTAATATTTACATTAGTGGCAATTTGTTCATATTATTGTATTTATGAGTACATGTGTTTTAAATAATGTCACAAATTTTCTCGAAAACTCAACAGTTTTCTGTTAAAATGAGCTCAAAATTCTGTATTTTCAGAAATACTCTAATGCTATTGTCTCAAAAAAAGTGCCAAATTTTTTCTTCTAACGTTTTCAGTGGTTAGTGCTAATTTCATTGTTAAAAAAGACGAAGTTCTTTTTGTTGTATTCTTTTGTTTTTTCAAAAATTACAAATGTGTATTTTTTTGAAAGTATAACTCATGCCTTTAATATGCACATTTCCACCTATTTGTAAATACTACTTCATTTGCGAGTTAAAGTACCTCAAATGACTTTAATTGAAGTTTTTCAAAAACATTTAGGGTTCTACTATTAGGAAACCGAAAGATTGAGAAAATGTCAAAAAAATGGCCTTTGAGAGATGATAGATGGCAGCTGGCAAGAGAATGTGGCAAGTCTGAATAACTAGTCCAGACCTAAGAAAATAGGAAACTAATAAAAAAAAGTCTGTGCCATTCGGTAGCACCACTAGTTTCTTTCTTTTTCCTTTCTTTTCAAATTTGCCTGCCTAACTTTTGTCAAAGCAGAAAGAAGATTCTAATTATATTAGGCTCCACCATCAAGTAGTTGCCAGTTTCTTTTGAAAATATGCTTTCAATTTTGGTAGCCTGTAATGCCTACTGTAATGCAGTTTAAAAAATTAAAGTACTTGATGAAGACATTAATTAATCTTTTCCATTTTGATCCGTACAACTTAAAAGTTTCTTCACCTCCTTCAATTTTCTTCAACAATATTGTAAAATATCAATCAGGAATGTCTATAATTAAATATTGTAACTCTGAAAGAAGTGTGCAAGAAATTTGAAAGAATAGATGGTCAGTGGGTCTTTAAGATTAAAGAATATTACTAAAAAGGGATAGATTGTAACCTGTATTTAATGAATATTTCGTTAAGTGTTTGGTCATTGAAAGCATTTTTAATAACATTTCACTAATTAGCAGACCATAAAAATTTGTACCGTATTTATTACAGATCATATGTCACAAAAGAGTAATTGTATCCTCTGGCATCATGCACATAAAAAATCACAGAAACAATATGGCATGTTTGCAAAAATTGACAGTTTACCTTATGCTGTTTTTCATGCGATTTTACTTTTGTCTTCTGCTCGTTGCCCCCAATATCAATTTTGGAACTGTTCTCTGCAGCAACATATGTCTGGGCCTGCTCTTCCAGAACAGGCTCACGAATTGTTATTCTGGAAGAAGGTTCACGAGACTGGATAGAAGGGGTCTCTATGGAATCATGAAGTTTCTTCCAGAAATCCCATAAATCACCTGATCGAGTGTAGTCTAATACAAAATAGTAGTTAAGTTCTGGGGGTAAGCGACATTGCTTGTGCATCACTGGGATTACCTTACGGCGTTTTTGATCTGGAATCAGAAATTCAGGTTAGGAACATGTAATGTTAGCAATCATCAACACAATACAATAGAATTAATAAGCTAATTACCTATTCCCAAGGCCTGAGCAAATGTACAAAAAAATTTGTTTGCTTCACTCTTCAAGAAGTTTTCTGATATGACAACAATGAGACGGTTACATCTGTCAGATATAAGTCTCATTATCGCTTCATGTTCAAACACATGGCCAGCAACTAGGTCTCGATCCCTGACACACAACTAATAAAAAGAAAGACAATAAAATTTAATGTCAATCTAACAAATTTTATAATGTAAATATTACTGATATAAAGCTGATTACAGCAATTTAAACTTTATATTTACATGGATGGTCAACTGCTTACTAAAAGCCACTCTACAAAGCACAATTCCACATTATTCTTTTGTGAACAATTTTGTCAATGTTTTACAAGACAAATTTTTTTTTATGACCAAATTTACATTCATAATTTGAGGAAGACAAGTGCTTTATTTACTTCTTTAACAAGAAAAACAGTTTAAAACTGGGTGTGATGTACTACAGGGAGAAGTGCTATTATTGACCATTCAACTTATAAAACATTTTTGATTGCAAAACTGTTGTTTTTCTGACAGTGAAATCAAATATGCCTTAAACACTGCAGCTCAATGTGTAGTCAACTCTTTTCACTATAATAAAGTTAGTCAAACCTAGACTAAAGACAAAGCTGTAATTTTGAATAAATAACTTACAAGTGCTTGTGCCTCTTGGGGTTATTTTTTGCAAATATTGGTGAGAAACTTTTTGAAGGATTTTGAACATGCTGGACTAATAAAAAGTTTAATTAATCCCAATTAAATTGAAAATTTTTTTTAAGTAGAATAAAACTGTTTACTAAGATTCATTTACAATCAGTCTTTTCAAGAATAAAACATACATTAAACACTTTTTATCAAGTGCAATAATTTCAATATTTGTTTGAATGTTTAATTGGTAATGCTGGTAAACAAGAGGACTAAATTGAAATAAATAACCCTTGGAGAGATCAAGTTTCAACGTACGTAATTCTCACTTGTTTAACTTTATTCTAGCAAATAAACCATATCTTCTTCACTGATGTCCATTACCTAAAGATTCCACTCTACAAGCTATGCGAGTCAACCATTGCCCTTAAACTAATTAGGCCCTAAAAAATAAGGTGAAAATCTGATTTTTAAATAGCCCCTGTAACACTTGAAAAACGCAAGGTTTACAATAAAACTCAGTTTATAGATTTTTCACTTATACAGTTTCTCATGTTTATACGTTTCTGTTTGGAAGTCCTAAACTTCCCATGCTATATTATTTCAGATAAGTGTTTTACATTCATATGGTTTTCACGCTTATACGATCATTAAGAAAATCCCTTCAAGAGCATATAACATCCACATGACAATATGTGACCAATAAGAGAGAATGTTTAAGTTATTGGGTCAGAGCCCAAGGAATATTTGTGTTGAATTCAGTATTCAGGTTGTTTAATTTTGTCGTTAACACAGGACGTTTCAACTGGTTTCAACACATCATTTAAGAATTTTGGACAAAACTACTGGATGAAAGGATATGGTACTAGTGTCGTCCACTGCTGCTTTGGTTCACCAACACCAACAATGCACAATAAAAATACAGCTCATTTACTTGTCACATGAGCGTTGAGTTAACACACGTCACTAGCGCTGATGGCGTCAGTTACGGTGATACCTGTTCACTAGTCACTTTAACTTGCATCATAGATTAATCCTACACTATGTAAAACAGCACATGTGTGCTCTTCGTGTTGTGCATTGTTCCCACAGCTCAAACAAGATGCTCGAACTACAACATAAGATAATGTGCATTTTCTAGCTTTCAACATGTGACAAGATTTGGAAACATTAGCTGACGTCATCAGCGTTAGATGACGCATATCAACGCAACGCACATGTTACACAGGCCTTAAAGGAAATATTGATACTCGAGGGAATGAACAATTTATAATTACATTAAAGGACTGGCTGCATAATGTGCGAATAACAGCGCTGCAGATCTTTGGATGGGGAGGGGGGGGCTTGTAGATTTTTGTTAAATATAAACATATTTGTTATTATATTGTATATTATTTGTGTACTGTAGATATGGCACAGTACATTATTATTTTTTAAATAATTACATAATTTGGACATAAATAAATTTTTAAATCAATTTTGCCAAATAAAGGAAAGTAAATGAAAACTCTAGGCCTTGCGGAGGGGGGGGTGGGGACATGCCCGCCCATGATCCACCAGTGAGAGCAAAGGATGTGTTACTGTTTCGTTAGCAATAAAAAGAGCAGTTTGTTGACCGATGCAAATAAGTTTTCTAATTCAGGAGCAAAAATGTCTATTTGTAAAAGTTGCAAACTGCTGTTTTGAAGCTTTTCGAAGGGAAGAGATTCTGGAGCTCACAAAATGTGCACAAATGGTACTTCTCCCCCACACGTTACATAGTTTCCACTGTTCTTTAACTAAATAAATCAAATCAAATAACTTGAAAGTAATGTTGGTAGGAGTTCTTGCGAGCAGGTCCAAAAGTGGAGCATGTCAATGTAAAAATTTTGAATTTTGGTTCAGCTTATATTATTCAGTTTCTGTTATGCGTTTTTCTCACTTATACATTTTTTCCCTTCAGTCCCCTGAAAAGCGTACAAGTGAAGTTTTACTGCATCTACTAGTTAGGTGTTACTATAACTGACAACCCAATGCACTGTAAACATTTCTTAATAGGTGATTAATTACAGCCCAAGCAAACACTTAAGGTCAAAACAATTAAATATCCAGTTTACTGAATGACTTTAACTCTCACCCACATTAGATGAATTTCTGTTGTTGATAAACTATCCAAAACAAAGGATTATATGATGTCACTATATTTCAAATTTTCCATTTGAATGAAACAAAGACACCCAATATGTACTCATACTCTTCTAGTTTGGTTGTGGGCCAATTTCACCTATCTTATTCCACTATACCCTCTATTTCCTAGTCAACAAAGAAACTTGAATCTAGCATTTCCGTGTATTTTAGACACAAGCTTCAGCTTTATATCAGTGTTTTTCCTTGAATAAAATATTGTAGATTACCTTTAAATTGTACTTGTTCTCCATCTCCTCAATAATTTTTACAGCAAATTCCTCATCTGCATCAGCATACAACAGGTATGCATTGTAGCGCTGTGGGGGAAGACCTTGCTCCAACCGCAACACATCATCTGCAACAACATTAACATTTGCACTGCATCAGCCTCCAATAACCCATGCAAGAAAACAAATACTTTGACCAGCAATTTATAGTCACACTGACAAGAGCTCCATTACTTAAAATATAAAAAAATTTATAATCGTTTTCAATAACTTGCAAAAACCAAAAGATGCAATGGAGAAAGTATCACGTTCCCAATACTTGTGTAAAATTAATTTCTGAAATTACATACTAATACAGTGAGATGCTTAGAATGAATGTATGTTGAAAACAAATTAAACAGTCTCTAAGAATACATTGGGACCAAAGTTCGAAGACTATTCCCTTAACTCTTCATGAGTAATTCTAATAAAAGGTTAATTCTTTTCATGACATGCATTTTCTGAGAAGTCAAGAGTTTGGTGGACGAGTTTTTGAGGAAACACCTTAGTAAAGCTCTGGTGCAATACCTCACAATGGAAGAATAGCACAAAATACAAAATCTATGGCAATTTGATTTAATGGAGAATTTAAGCCTAAAAATTCTTTGTTTACATTTGATCCTGTTGAACTAAGCCAAGAAGGATGAATGCAAAAGCAAAGAAACACTATGAATCGTGTTATTTTTGTTCAATACATGAAGAGAAACTTGTCAAAAATTACATGTAAAATAGTTTTAATAAGCATATTCTTATTTTTATTATATGACAGAAAGATATGTTCATTAAGATAGGCTTATATTGTCACTAATATTTAGTGTGCCCACATTCTGTTTAAAGAAGCTAAAAACTTCAATTCTTAAGCATATTTATGGTGACTGATATAGAATTTATTATGCATTTCCTACAAATCTTGTACTTAACGTAGATGAGCCAAATATAGGGTCCAAATCTGGCCAGTTCACAGCCTCGGGGAAAAGCTCGGTACATCATCGCAGTGTCAAAATCAGCAACTACTATAATATTACAATCATTATTTTAATCTTAAAAGAGGGTAGATTATTTGCTGACGTAAATACTTCCTATTGCATGGGTGTTCTACCATTGCATGTTGCATTTCTTGTTTACAAATTTTTCCAACAATGCTCATTGCTAGTTTTATTCAACTTAACATAGTAAAGAATGAAGAGGATCGAGATTCCAGAGCGAAAGAAAATATGCACAGATTGTATGCCTACCCTATAAGTTACTCATATTTTTAACTTTAACTTTTTCGTATACATACTTTTATACAAGAAATATTAGTATAGAGAAAGATATCGAATGCTGTGGAAAATCAATTTTGAGATTTCAACGGAAATACAACTTTTGGAGTTCCCAGAAGCAAAGCCACAGAATAACACAGTCTTTCCTGTATTTGTTTTCTATTTCCTTTGGTCTCAGCTAGCTATTCGAACATGACACATACCACTCCTTGCTGCCATCTATCACAGCCCAAAGTACATTTTTTTTAAATTGTCTTAATTTTTCGGTTCCCTAATACTAGAAAATAAATATTATTTTAAGAATATTAAAGAACAGTAAAACCTCATTTTAAATGGCAAAACAATGGCATTTTCTCACAAACATTTTGAGGCATTTTTAAGAAAATGGCATTTAAGTGATAAGTAAATTTGAAACTTAAAGAAATTTTTCACAGAATTTTTTTTAGTTTTCAAAAAACTTCATTTGAAGTCATTTGAAGCACATTAACTCACAAATACAATAGTGTTTATAAATTGCAGGAAATGTGCAAATTACTGGTGTGAGAGATCTTCCAAAAAAATTACAATTGTATAATTTTTTTTAAAACCCAAAAACTATGCCTAAGTGAGCTTTACCTCATATTAAAGAGAGTAATTAGCACTATTTTTTTGAAAAGTTCGAAGAAAAAATTTGGAGCTGTTTTTGAGAAAATGGCATTTGAGTGTTTTTGAATATGTGAAATTTTGAGCTAGTTTTGAAAGAAAATGGTTGAGTTTTTGAGAAGCTTTACACAACATTATTTATAGCACATGTACTCATAAATATAATAATGTGAACAAATTGCTGCTAAGGTATATATCAACATGAGAGACAAGTCAAAAAAATTATAGTATTGAAATTTTTGAAAAAACTAAAGAATAGAGCAATGTGGTGTTTACATCATCTAATAGAGTGCATTTGGCACAATCCCTACCAAAACTTTTCTTTAAAGTTTTTGAGAAAATCTCGATTTTGTAATTTTTTAAAATTGCATGAACACTAATAAAAATTTTAAAACGTACATGACCTTAATAAAAGCACAAATTACAGACAACAAATTTCATTTCAAGGAAAAATCTCTTTAATTATGTATTTCTAGGAATACCTCAAAAAAATTCAAACTTTTGAAAATTTCAAAAGTTTGAAGAGTTTTTTGTCAAAATCAGTCCTACGCCTCCTTTATGAGTGCATTTTAGTATATTCTTACAAGAAATCTGAATAAAATATTTGGAGCCATTTTTGAGAAAATTTTGAAAATGTCAGGGGGACTTCATGTAAATACTCCTAAATATTAATGAATGTTTTTCAAAATCGCAGAGCTGAATGGACTAGGGTTTCACTTTGGAAATAATTCTACATAAGGTTTATTGGCGCTAGTATTGTTCACATGCACCAGACAAAAAACACCTTTTCGGTATCAGGGGACCCTAAAACTTGTATTTCCATTCAAATCTCGAAATCAATTTTCTGCAGCGTTGCATAACTTTCCCTATACTACATATATTACTCAGTATTTACAAATGTATACAGGAAAGTAAAAACTAGCCCACAAAGAAATTATAAAACCAACTAGTAAAAGAATCTGTGCTATTCTGAAGTATCAGTAGTTTTCTGTTTTATAAAGAAATTAATTCCTAGTGAGCACCTAGAACAACAAAACAGTTTTGGGCTTACAACAAGTCAATGAAACTAACCTCTCGTTAATATTTCACGATCAAGATCTGCATCTACATCTGATGCAGAAGACAAGGCTCTTTCAACATTTTGGAGGTGCAAAACTGCATCTGCTTCTGAAATAGAGAGTGACCACATGCGCAAAAATCTTATTTTAAAAATTTTTAGTGAGTAAAAAGTCAATTTTAATTGCATAAAAATTTAACATTACATAGATTACTTATATTTAGATTGTTTATTTTAACTTAGATTACTTAGACAATAGAATTCAACAGTTTGTTCAAGATAATCGCCCATTCTTGAAATCACATTTTATCAAGGATTATTTTGCATACAAGAAAGCTGTTGGAGCAATTTTATTTTATTTCCCATTACCCATGAGATGCTTTGTATCATCCACGATATCCCATCGGTCCAACATTCCAAGATATTCATCCAACAGCCCAACAGATCCAGCAGTCCACTTCTTCAAGAGTTCACCAGTAGGATCAGGTTGTGAAACATGAGGTAGTAAATGAGGTGGTACTTTCATCAGGTGAGCCAATCCTCTCCAATCTCTGTAGGTAACAATCCAATTAAATAGCACAGTTGAAGAAAAAAAAAATTGAAATACATACAAAAACAAACATTAGAATTCCTACCTGGGTAAACCATCGCTGGTTGCAAGAACTTTGGGAGGGTTCAACAATGCCGAAATACTGCTCACAGTTGCAGGTCGCAAGGCTCTGAGAGGAATGTCATATAAATTCGGTACTGATGCTGCCGCCGCCCTTTAAAAAACAAAAAAACTGAATGGTCTAGTACAAAAAATGTATGCTCAATACTTTTTTTTAAAAATTAATGAGTTAATCAACTATATAAGTGTGTATGATATAAATATATGATTAATAAAATAATTTTCAGTTAATTAGTTAATCAACCAACTAAATTATCAATAACCTAGATCTGATTTTAGAACATTCAGCATTTAAGAACACCAAATGGTCTCTGATTTAAGAACAATTCCACATGATAAAAAATTGACAATACAAACTTATCAAAAATTCAGTGCCAAAATTCTTTTCAGCAAATACACTGCAACAATATAATTTGATTTTGATCTCAAAAATAAAATTAGATAAAGCCATTAACCATAAGTAATTAAATCACCCTGAAACATACACTTCTTGCAACCATGAAGTTTGTAAACATATTGAGTTCTTACAGACTTCGTGTTTGCAATATCCACAATTTCACATATTGAAACAATGAAGAAATTATTTACCAATGACAGGAAAAAGAAATATATATATAAGTAGTAAAATTGGGCTATATTTACATGTTAAATGTCAAAAATGCACTTGGATACGTGATCGCATAGAGGCCATATGGCGTAGTTGTCCTGTCGCTGTCCAAATTTTGAAGCCTTATCAACTAACATAATAGCAAGTGGTGACTTCTCCAACTACCAACGAACTCATCTCGCACTCACTATAACCATGAATAATACATTCAGATGTCACTTTCCGCTGACATAGGGCACACACTGGCTTGACATTTCCACAATTTTCATTACAAAACTTGGACAAGCGCATCTAACGTACTCTACAAACAACACCTGTTGACCTGTATCTTACACAAAACGTATAAAAAATTCCGATCTCTAAATTCGATATATACACACACACACAAACAATCCCACGAGAATCAACAAGTGACCGAGAGTGCTCATGGACGGAGCGCGAGACACAATCCTCCAATCAAAGCCAAGGGCACTCTCTCCATTAAAATTTATCATCATAGCATCATATGGCTTGACGTCTTCACAACGTGCCGTGTGTAAGATATAAAAATGGTAGAATTCATAGTTCAACCTCACATCATGAGTCTACATAAAGAAATTAATACTACTTCCTTTATATTTCTGTGTTCGGAAATGTAGGGCAATAGACAACAAAGTTATTCCCAATTTCTGAAGTTCTATATTACCAAAAGCAACTCTAAAGTTATTGAACTTTATCTTTTCTGTGGCATTAACTAAGACGTTTTCCAATTTATACAAGAGGTTTGTTTGGTATCGTACAATCAAAAAGATAATAAACAAGTGGTATATTGGCCTTCGCTACAATCTCCATATTTAGATTGTTAAGTATTTCTCATACAATTGTCGTAATCTCGTGCCGTAAAAATGTGAAATTTCGAAAACAATATTAATTCATTTTTATTATTTTGAAAAATGCACCAGTTTTCTAATACAATCCTCGGCCTTTATGTGCGTATTATCTGAATAATATTGGTCTCCTTCACAGCTAGAAACTGACAGGAGTTAGGGGGGGGGGGTTCTTTATCCAATCAGAGGCTTCAAATTATGATGATGTCACTGTCGATGCTAATTTTAAAACTAATGGTGCTAAGGAGCACATACTTTCTCGCAATATTGCAATGTTATCGTTGTGTGCGATATTACGTTGTGTGTGCGATATTACGTTGTGTACGCTTCATTAATTTATGAAAATGTAATGATTTATTAGGGAAGTGGTTTCAGATATGTTTAAACGGACTATATTCAATTTTATAATGTTATGAATCAAAACTTTTTTTAATTCCAGATAGTTGCTGAAATTTATTAAATAAGTTGTAGCTAGAGCCCCTAGCCAGCTAATTGCAACTACATTTACATTTCTACATACATGGACTTGAAAACTATTCTCACACAATGCCAAATAATAATAAAAAATGCCAAAAAAATAATCTAGTTAAATATCAAGATATGCAGTTTTTCAAATAACTACATAGAAATTCATACCTTAAGTAATTCAAGTATTACTTAAAACCACATATTTTTGCAAGGACTCCAAAAATGTGCAGTAGGAAAAAATATGGTTTGTCATTTGCAGGGATGAAGGAATTTATGATAGAATATGCCCTCTACAAACATAAAGTTCATGATAAATGTGTTGTTAAGCATTTGCTATTGTACTTCAAATATCTTGGTTTGAACACAAAAATACAAAGGGCTTTCACTCTCTCAACACTTTCCTAAATGTCTATTTGACACTTACTGAGAAAAATTTTGAAAGGGAAATACGGAGGGAGTCATGTGAGAAATATTCTTTAAGAGAATTAAAATCAATGTCAATGTTTGACAAAATTAATTATTATTAAAATTAATTGAATTAATTAATTCACACATTGAATGGCATTAGAAGCAATTATTTTTATTACTTTCATTGGGCTTGAACAAAAAAGCCAAAAGACTTTAAATATAATTCTAAGAATATATGTCCAGAAATATTGTTTACTTATCTTGAAAAACATTATGACAATACAATTGTAATGCAATTCTTACCATTTACACTTACCAATTTCAAACAGAAATTATGCAAAAACGACTACCTCTCACAAAACATTGTATGTGACTTTTTTTTTAAGAGCTAATTTTGTATAAAATACTTTTTTTCGTTATTTAAGGTCGCATCAACATGTAGGTTATTAGCGACTACTATTGCATTTAACGGAATGGTAACTGTAAAGATAACATGATATGGTGATGATAGAGGGTGAAAGGACAAACACAAATTCAACCATGCCCGAGGCAGGACTCGAACACCGATCCTTCGGTCCAAGATCGTTACGGCATTATTGCCTTCACGATCTCGGCCATCCGGACCGGCTTACCCCAGACTTTGTAGGAGGCAAACAACTCTATCCTCCAATTTTGCAATTAAAAACAAATTCAGTTTGCTCGGTTGCTCTGAATCGGGGAGGAAGGTCGGAACCACGCGTACCTTACCATACATAACGCAATAAAACATATTTTTCAATTCCTGAATTTACACAAAAAAATCCTTAAATTTCAACTTAATCGAAGTTTTAAGAGGTAAGTTGTTGATCCCAGCAGGGCGCGTGCGCTGGACCGAAGGTTGGGGCTAGACGCACGATGTTCTCATCCGACATAGATGCAACAGACTCTCACTTTTGACTAATAATCTTTCGCGGGCCACATAAATAGCACCGCGGGACGCCTGTTGGACATCCCTGGCTCTATCGTTGACCACAGACAGGCAGACAGACGAACGGACAGACGATTTGCTGTCATTCGATTTTCCGGTATGAAGGACCCAAAAAACATGAATTCTAGCTACTCTACGAGTTAGAAGAATTTATTTTCTATATTTAGAAACAGGATTTATCCCTTTTTAGTTACCAGAGTCCGGCAAAAAAAGTTTTGCCGTTTTTCGGCGAGTGATTCCATAACTTTCTCTTCTTATTAAGTACCCTTCGTAATTGCGAGAAAATGAAATCCACTTTTTCGGTATCAAGGACTCACTATTTATGAAATATGACATAACTGTTAGACGGAGTAATTTACTTCACAGTACAATAGAATTTATCTACTTTTTCTGTACTAGGTCCCAGACTACGAGTTTTTCTGTCGAAAAATCGCCGTTTTTTGCCGCAACATTACGTTAGTTTTTCTATTACGCTAGATCGAAGGAGGGTTTCGGCTTACTATGTATATAAGTACGTATGCGAGAAAGTAAAAAGCACCAATTTACTCAATTCAATTGCTTTTTATTGCTATCTTAATTTTTCTTTGTGAACAAGTATATTAATTTCTTCTGAAAATAATAAACAATTTACGTTTGTTGTGTTTATACGTGTCTAGGACAAAGGGTACCTCCAGATAAGATGGTAAAAAGGTCCCCTAAAACAAATGACATATGATTAATAAACTATAACTAACATAAAAATAATATTTTGAAAGGTTTCTTGGTCCCTCTACCCACATTCATCTACAGTCAAAAACGAGTTTTTTTTAATTTTATTTTTTCGCCAACTTAACACTATTTTATCTGATTGAAAAAATATGAAGAAATGAAAATAATCCACACAATTAAAAAAGCATTTTTTGATATTTTCTCAGCGCCAAATTCAAATGCAAAAACAAAAAAATTTTACAAAAATAAAAAAATATTTTTACCATGTCTTAGAATTAAGGAATAGGCTCAAAAAATTCCCAAAGGTTCCTCTCAAAACACAAATTGTTGTGAATTTATTTCAGATTTTTTCGACGTAGGAGCTGCAGTTTAAAAAATTAAAAAAAAACAATTTTTACTATTTTCCCGCACTTACATCGCCTTCACTTTAAATATACTTTGAAAATGTCTGCCACAGTTCTATGCATTTATTTTAGAGTTTATTATACATTTGTATACATCGTTGTAGCACCCAGTAATATTTTGATTTTATATGTAACAAAGTATCATGTTTTTAAAGCTTTCTAATCCTTTGTATACGTATACCATACAGTATAGAAAGACGATAGTTTTTGGCAGTTTATGAGAAAACAAATCGGTAACAGGTGAACGATAAGTGGGGAACTTGTGGGGAAATGGAGTACAAAAATTTATTATCAAGAGCCGTTTTACTGTGTCTTTCTTGTAGAACAACGGACCAGGCACGAAACAATCTTAAAACTTTCTGTCAGAACACATGTAAAGATTTTTTGATATTTTCAATTGCTGAGCCATAGTTAAAACTAGTGGTGTTAAAACATGTACTTTCTCGTCTGTAGTAATGGTTACGTAATACTATTTACACCACATTTTCACTTCAAATTAACACATCTCAGTCGTATTTTTTTGTAAAACTTTTTTGAAATCGTAGAACATTTGGAGCGAAAATTAAATAGTTTCAAGCAATAGATTTGTTATTCAAACCATTCAATGAAAATATCTTTCTGACATTGAATTCGTTGTATAAGGTGTGCAGTGTATTCATGAACATAACTGGAACGCCTTGAGGGGATAAAAAATCGCAGTATAGATTCGTACCAAATGCCGCGGTCTTAAGAGAGATCGGTAGTGAAGGAATTTGTATTTAAAAATGAAACATGCTGACACACTTATGCATTTGTGCTTTAGAGTGCAGTTACAGAGAAGCGACCAACGCTACTGGTCGTACAAAACTAAACCGCAGCTAGAACGTGCTGCTCTGGGAGACGTTTCACCAGAGACTGTTGTGTTTAGGAGAACACTTGAGATAGAGCGGATAGTTTCTGGTAGATTTGCGGATATTAAAAGGCAAGATATCCTTGCAACAACGTCCGAAAAACACTCGCTAGTGGTACAAATTCATGCCAGTACAGTATGGGGTTGGGAAAGTTAGGTTCACAAAGGGTCGGGAGATGGATGCAACGTAGATTGAAAGACTGGGATGGTAATGGCATCTGTGTGCGCTGTGCTAGCGTTTTTCACAGACAGACATGCGGACGCACTGTTGACCCCCTTGCCCTTCTTACCTTACCTGCGGGCTAGCTCAGATGGCATTGGGTCACTCAGTGGCTAGCTCAGACGGACGTTGTTTAAAAATGAAAGAAGTTATTGAATAAGGTGAAATGTAAAGTGTAATGACTAAAAACAAGCAGAGCAAGAAGTGAGTTTCTACCTGAGCTCATTTTCTCCCAAAACAAAACTTATTCTAGTTAAAATCTAACACCCAGGATAATCTTAAGGCTACACTTACAGAAAATTAGTTTGCCAATTGAATTTTATTCTAGCCAATAGGTGGCTGCGAACCGTTGCCTGAGTTACACAAAAATATTTGAGCAAGAGTCCATTTTTCAATATTACCTTTTAGGGCCTAACTGGAACCATTGCCTGGCTGTGCAATGACATCACCCGTGTTGTTGTGAAGGTCATTCGCCCCTTCCTGCTGTTTCGTCCTTTCACCGTGCACCAAGAAGTGCATCGGCCTCGGTTCTGGGTCTGGGGCGGAAGTTCTAGCGACAGGAAGCAGGAGGCCGGCGGGCTGAATCGTGACTCACACTACCAAAGGTCACCAACTTCTTGACATCACCGATTTTCCGGAAATTGAAAAAAAACTAAATCTTCAAATTGAAGATACAGATTTTTGTCTCAAAGTCTATTGTACAAAATTAGCTCTTTAAAAAAGATAATTTACTTTTTTTTAAAACTAGTTTTTGCATTGAGACTGAAATGTACGATTTTTTCTCAAAACTGCTCCAAATTGTTTTCTTTAAATTTTCTTCACTTATGTAATAAGAGACTATTAAAATGTTCTGCTTGTCCTATTTTAAAATTTTAAATAAAAACATTTTAAAACTTCGAAATTGAAGATAGAGATTTTTACTTCAGACAGTCAGTTAAACAAAATTAGCTCTTCGAAAAAGGTTATGAACATTTTTTTTTAAAAGGAGTGGTTTTGCGATAACAATTAACAAAACAATTTTCAAAAACCGCTCTAAATTTTTTCTTAAAATTTTGTCCACGTACGTAATAAGAAACGGCAAGAAATACGGCGTTAGTCTAATTTTCGGGTATAGCTAGTGTTTTTTGAAAATCGCAAAAAATACTTTCAAAAATACAGAATTGAAGATAAATGTTTGCCTCAAAGTCTGTTGCACAAAATAAGCTCTTTAAAAAGGCCATGTACAATACAATTTTTTTAAAGTCGTTTCTGCTTGAAATTAATGAAGTATATAGAGTTTTACACCAACTACGGGCCACGAGAAGATTGAATGAATGATATGAAAAATTATTAATTCAATTTTAACTAGTTGAACCCGTGCGATTGATTACAATGCACAGGAGAGATGTAGATAGGTTACCACAGAAAATACTGCATTTTCGTTAATATACACGTTTTATATCATCCGTGCGTACAATTCTCGATGCTTTGCTGCGTCTGAGTCCCATCGCATTGTCAGGGTTCGTTTCCTCGCCATTCTATTATATCCACCACATATCAAAGTAAAATATATATCGATTTTCAATATTATTATCAAATCAGTAACACTAGCCAACATGTACACCAATACATGTTATTACTACTTCATTATACATTTGCAGACGGCAGAATTAGAAACTAGAATTGTTTTGAAAGTGAGGGCCCGCCGATGTCATACAGCATCTGATATTTCTTTTTTGAGCTTTGTGTGTGTGTGTGTGTGTGTGTGTGTGTGTGTGTGTGAAGTCTGCGAAAAAATATAAACCACTTCGGTAAGCGTTCGAGAGTGCGTTCTGGCTGAAAACTAATTATAAATAATGTGAACCATTGACTCAAGGAAAAGAAAAAGGAGTTATAGAAATACCTATGGACAGCGCTGCAGTACAATACAATTTGTCATCGAAAAATTCTCTTGGTAACTTTCTTTTTAATCGGTTGCGATGAGGATTTTGCTTACCAATGTGAAAGTGAAAGGATCTTTAATATTTTGGAATAGAATTTTGCGGATAAGAGGGATACAAAAATTTTGCGCGTTTTCTGCGCCAGGCGGGTGGCCGCTTTAAATTGATTTCAGTAGTGATACTCGTAGCGGCAGAAACATTTGTATAGAGCTAGATCTGGTAGCGAAGGAGTATTCTGTGTGACAGTGACGTAACTCATGCTTAGAACAGGGTGGGAGCAAGCCGCGCATTCACGTTTAATGTGAAAGCCTTGTAAATTTTTTCGGGCGCAATAATTTTGAATTGTAATTACTTTGTAAATAATTGCTTGGGCATTTTATTGTATTTTGTTAAATCCATTTATTTGTGAAGGAGAGTAAGTTAGTGTAAACAGGTTATTTGTTAAAATTTGTGAGTATAATTGGATTAAGAATTTGAACTATGAGTGTTACGATGCCACAAACTGTAATGAGAACAAATGTTTACATGTTTTCACTTACCGAGCCGTGCACGGTGATATTATATATAAATATATACTGAATTGATATAATATCAATTCTGTGTAATCAGATTAATCTCAAAGTTTTTTTCCGCATATTGTAAGAGCAATAGGTAATTTGATTTGTGCCTTTTGGGATCAAAGATCGAACATAAGAATTCGAGGGTCGTTATTTGTTTGTGCCATATATCCTTTATTTTGTGTGTTTGTATTCATTTGTAGCAGAATATATGCACCAAGTTGTTTAATTTCTATGTCTTGGGTCTTCTTTCACACCCAAAAATCCTGAGATAAAATCAAGCTAGTTTTTGAGCATCCGTCTGCGTCTCCACTTAGATGCCTGTGAGTGCCAATTAGCTACGTCATCAGAATATTTTCCTTGTCATTCTTTGCTGCTTGAAATTTTAAGATATGTCCCAAATTTCAAATTGTAGTTATTTAAATGTTATGCAATTTTTAAAATGTTAATAATTGTGGAATAATAACAGTAAGAGGAGGAAAATGTTAAATATGCCACGTAATCCCACTAGTTTTAATTTAGTAGAGACCAATTTATTTCGTAAGGAAGGGGTGAATCTCATACATTAATGTCACAAAATACTGATTTATAAATAAATAGGGAAGGCCATGGTAGTATTCCAGGCTCACAAAAGAGGTGTTTTCTGGGATTCTCGTAGTTTGTGATAAAAGAATATAATACTCTGTAGCATTCTCTGTGACACTAATTGCACAGAGTAATTCAATGTCAGTCTGATGTAACGTTTATGTCTTGCATAAAACAATAATCTCTGTAGCACCACAGTCTCCGGCAGCACCGCGATAACGCAATGATATGCCAAGGTCATAACTGGTGTGTAGCGCTATCGGAGAGAAAGGAATAGAATTACTCTTTTAGTATTTTTTGATGAGCCGAATCCATGATGCTGAGCAACGATTGCCTTAAGCAACTACACTTTTCAAATTTTGGCAGTTGAGTTCTAACAATTGTATTTAATTGTCAAAAACATAAAAAACTGTATGTAACCTATTGGGGAAAGGTCAATCTTCAACCCTTTTCTTGAACTCTATAATATTTTACCCATTTCGGTACTACATTTAGTTGAGTCACGAATAACGGTACTTTTCCAATAAGCGTGAATCGTAACATCAAAAGTAGAAATGATCAATTGTGAATAACGAAAAACATATTTGCTTCAGCAAAAACACTGCGGACTAGCATTTATGGTATCCCTAAAAAATTACACCCCTCCTAAACCTACTCCCCTGCAACTAGCAAAATGATAGTACAACCAAACGTGGGCATAATTTAGCTACATTTCAAGCTCAGAAGAAAATAAAGATACCATATCTCAGAATTTACTCAATGGAACGAGGGAACTGGACGAAAATTCTAATCGAGACGCAGGTCACTGAAGAAGTTGAAGTACAATAATTGTTAGAGGTGTGTTTAGACATAGAATGTTTCAGTACGAAAAGTACCCAATGCATGTAACGTGCAAGTAACCTGAAGCAGCAAATCTTCCGCTGAACGAAACTACACAAAATTGCTTTCCAAGACGACCAATACTGTTGAAGAACAACTAATAAAATATTCGTGTTCAACATTACAATACATTAAATGTTTTAACAAAAACAATTTCCACGAATACTGCAATAACAAAGAGTTTGTGTATTTATAACACATACTATTCATGGGGAATAAATGGAAGCACATAAACAGCAAATATTTAATGATGAGCGGGCTCTTCCTTAGAATCTTGCTGTGGCACGATATTATGTGTGTCTTAAACAGTGACCCAGTGAATACGAGAACTCAGTCGGTGCACCAAGAACGAGATTAGGCGGATAACAATCCATATATTTGCATTTTTCGGTCAAAATGGAAACCCAGTTATTGTTTTCGGATTTTTCCTGGGGTTTGAACGAAGTCAGACACCTGTCACGTAGCTGGAGGCTATTTAATTTTCTTTCAATTTCTGCACGCATTGGAAACTAGTAATTTGTATACTTATTCTGGTCATTGAATTTGTGCGCTGAAACGTTTTCACA
>BOPP01000016.1:10471158-10505220 GCA_017312745.1 Gryllus bimaculatus
ACTTTACCCGACGGATTTTCGCAGTGTAAAGTTACTCTCGAATTTACTCTCGTGTATGCGATTTACAGTCGAGTAAAGTGTTGGTGAAACGCTCCAAGAAGTTACTGTCGAGTAAACATAATTCAAGCTAAAACTCTAAATTTACACACGAGGTAGTATGGACACTACTCTTTAATTATAATAAATGAAGTTTCTCTTTTAAATATAACCTACTTGAAAATGCAATATTTGTGGGCAGTTATTTTTAGTGTCCTCAACCCTCTCTCTGCCTTGCTCGACAGCTCTGAGCTTGTTGCAAACCGTGACGCCACAGTATATTTATTCAAATATAAAAGATGGTAGTAAAAATACTTTTAGGCGCGTAAGATCATTTGAATGAGTTTTCTGGTTTAAAATTAGGCAGTTATTTGTCACAACCGAAGATTGGCAGATGACAATATATTTGATGAAAAGGAACGAATCGCAGAAATATACAAGTAATGTAAACAACAATTTCGGCTGAAGGAAAGATTTTATATTATCTCCTTTTCAGTTACTACCATGAGCGAGACAAATATACTTTTTAGTCTTGTAGCTGATGCGGCATTTCAAAAAACGCGCCGAGACAACGGCGCGAAACAGCTTCTCCGAGGTTTGTGGGGGCGGCGTACCGGCAAAAGCGCCAGCCAGTGGGAGACGAGCGACAGCCGAGCAGCGAGGCTGTGCGGGGACCGGGAATAAAGCCGGGCACCGCCACCGGAGCAGCAGGCAATGTGGGCGAGAAGTCCGCCGTGTCTATGAGAGTATTTGAAGTTATCGGATACTGATGGTAACTTGGCATTGTGTTGGGATACACTTCTGGATTAACTGTCGACTGTGCTAGACATTGTACATCTCTTAGATTAACGTGACTTTGGTTTCGTTTCTGAATATTCTACTGTCAGTAAGAAATCTGCCTGTGCGCTGAACAAAATTTGATGATGTTACGTGGTATTTTCCAGGAAACAACACTTATTTCGTATCCTGTACAATATAAACATCTTCAAATAAATATTTTTTTTAAAAAAAACGACAATATGTATACATTCACTCTATTAAATAATTTGTTATAAATATTTTATATTTACAATTTCGGTGTTAACAGTAAAATATAAATATTGTCTTACGAAATTAATCAGGATACAATTCTTTACCCCTTTTTTCCTCTCTTTCAGTGACTTCCAATTTTTACACTTCAAATTTTTTTTCTTGCGCTTAAAAGAGGCTCAAAGACGAGAATAGTTCTTTGAATAGCCGGTCTGGATAACCGAAGTCGCTAAGGCCGAAGTGCGGTGGCTGCCTTGTCTTGAAGGGTCACAGGTTCGAATCCCGCCCAGGGCATGGACATTTGTGCAAGTCCGTAAGCGTGTTCCGCTTCCCATATCCGAAAGTTAAAAAAACAATTTTAAATTCGGATGGTCGAAAATATGCAGTACAAATTGGGATGAAATACTAGGATGGAATATTTTAGATTAAATATAAATGTTAAAAAAATAATTATAGCAAATTGAAATATTCGAAGGGGGCAATTAAATAGTCTTATCTCTAAAACCTCTGAAATACACAAATATTTTCCACAATTTCTCTCAATCAACAACTTTTAAAATAGTATGAGTTTGGAATCTGTGACTTATCACTGTAAATCATTTCAAAAATAAAAAATAAACTTTCCATTTCTACATTTGTTCGGTGCATGATTTAATTTGGGAGATAATTGGCAATTTACTAATTTGATAAACTTCGGACGTTACACCCCTTTATAATTTTAAGAATAATAATTAAGAGCGAGATCAGGGTAATCTTTTAAGGTTTCAATTGATGGAGTGGCTCATCAAATTTTGTGGCACTACAGATTTCTTGATTGTTATTTGAGACAATTGCTTATCGATAAGAGGCGTTAAAACAGCTTATGATGTTCCAAGAAAATAATTATATCACCTTAAAACGGCTACTACAAAACAAGTTTGTAAATGGCCAATATTATTTAAAAATTAAAAAAATCGGTAATTAACGGACGAATAGGCATTTTAGGCTCTATAAATCTGTTTGTTTGTAATGTCACCGTCTAGAAATGTGAGTACAACTAATCATGAGCGTACATGAAAAGAGAAAAGAAAGCCATTTGCCTTCAGGTCTATCAGCAAAGCCAGAAACCGTCGGGCTACCGTGAGAGGAACAGAGCGACAAGCGCCGGCCGGAGCGCCCTAAAAGCGCGGCGCACCTAAGCAGCCCTGACAAATGTGTCTGAATAAAGGCATTATGAAGGGCCTCCTCTGCAGCAGGGGATAATTCATAAAATGGCATTTTATGACACACATATGCCGCCCTCCCTGCGGGTCGTCATACTATCAACGTTTCGTTGCTAACTGTAGAACTGCTTTTGAAATTTGTTTCCAAAATTACTAATGAATATTTTATAAATCTATAATGCTGTTATAAAACTAGGGGTGCTAAAAATAGCACGACCTTTTCATTTTTAGTGACGGTTTTGTAATACTATTTACAGCACAATTGCTCTCCAAATTAACACATTTCGGTCATCATTTTTTGTAAAACTTATTTGAAATCTTAGAACATTTGGAGTGAAAATGAAATAGTTCCAAACAGATACTTTAGATTAGTATAGATTTTGTATTCAAACTTTAAATAAAAATATTTTTCTGGCATCGAATTCGTTGTATAAGGCGAGCATAATCATAACCGAAGAGTTGTTTTGCATTATTTTGCAAAGAAAGACGTATGCGATAAAGTAAAATAATTAAAAAAATAATAAATAATACGATGCTGATAGCGTTGGCAAACAAATTGAAATAGATGGAAAATATATATAATAGTAACTATTAAACACATTGTATTGTCATTCTCCAAATTCTCGTTTTAACACGCATTACACGTTACTCCTTGTCTGAACATGCGATGCTAAATTCTTTGTGCGTTTTAACACCTAAGAAAATTTCCTCAAATTGTCTTTACTAATGCTACTGGTAGTAAACCAGTACTGTATTCAGAACTCAACTTGTAATGGTTATGGTTGGGACACCACCTTCAACAATGAACGGTGAGAGTCTCTGCAGTGGCAGATTTCTGTATTAGTTATCCAAGTGGTATTTAGCCGCTATCTGTAGGAAAATGCTGTTCTCTACACTACAACACAAGTCGGGAGAGCAGTCGGGTGCTTAGAGCTTATCGCGGCTGGGGTGGCGCCCCGCTGGGGGAGATATCTCGAGGGCGCCGCCAGCAGAAGTCTACGCCGGGAGGACGAGTAATCGCAGTCCTCCTCCCCACACACGGGAAACCGCAATGAGTGCTAAAGTATCTGTACCTGGGCGATGGTGAGCGTGAGCTGCGCCTCGGCGACGCGCCGGCCGATGCAGGAGCGGCTGCCCAGCGCGAACGGGATGGACGCGAAGGGCGCCGCCACGCCCGCGTACGCCCCGGACCCGTCCCGCGCCCACCGCGCGGGCCAGAACCTCTCCGCCTCGGCGAAATTCTTTTCGTCCCGCCCACTAGTGTACAGGGACAGTATCACCAGCGTCTGCAAACACAATTTCTTCGTTCGTTCTGTTTTTGCAACATCACCACATGAACCTGCAAACGTTTTTCGGACCAGCATTTTTTTCCACGTCGGGATTCGAACTCATGTACTCCGAGTGAACAGACTAAGCACTACACCATACCATATGCCAGGAATATTCACTTTTTCCGACGCCTAAAAACTGAATGTCTCTCCCATTATTGCGAGCTTAAACAATTTCCGAAAATTCGGGACTTAAAAAAGGCACAGTTCTCATTTTCGAAGTGTCTTATCTCTAAGAGTGGAAAATGATGAAAGAAAAAGTCTGAAGCAGTTTCTGAGATAACTTTTATGAATTACATTAACTTCAAGCCAAAAGAACGCGAAAACATGCTAATTTTTTTCAAAAAAAGTGTACAAGACTTTTTTAAAGTTCTGATTTTTGGAATTAATTTAATTTAAGACAAAAAATATAAATCTTCAATATGTTATTTTTTGCAATTTTCAAAAATGCAGAAAATCTGCTAAAAATGCAACCAGCACCGTTTTTTTAACTGTCCTTACGAGGATTTTTATAAAAAAATTAGTCACTTTTGAGAAAATAATTGTTTACAGATCTCTTGTATTTGACGTGCAAATTACACGAAAACTACTCGTATATTCAAAAAATTGCTCATTACCTTATTTTAATATCTATCCTTAACAAATCTGTTGAGGAGAAATATCTTCAATATTGTTATTGTAAGAAGACGCCGAAAAAATTAAACTTTTGCAATTTTCGAAAAATTCGTGATTTCAACAAAAATGACACCGACGCCTTTCTCGTATGCGTCGTTTACGTTAACCGGGGACAAAATTTTGTAAAAATCTGGAGCCATTTTTTGAGAGAATTTCGAATTTTTGTGGACGTTCAGAGCGATCGAGGAATATCAGTTTTGGAAAAAATCGTCTGATTTTCTGAAAATTGTCAGGTTATGTGGTAGCGTTGTTAAGGGACATGAATAGATATATTCATGAATAGAATTTTCATTATCAGAGTCCCTAAAAATATTTTTTGTTACAACCCAATATGTTAGAGGAAGTAATTTATTACATAGGAACAATGTTATTCACTAACTCTTACTGCCGGGCCAAGGCCCGTTAAGGAAATTTAAATATGGGCAGGGCAAGTTAAATATTCTTACAGTCAACTCACCCCTGCATCTATTTTATAGCCAGCCAGCTCACATTCTTCAGGTAAGTACCGTGATAGAAATATAGCCACTGGATACAGTCTTAATGTTTCTCGCAATGTCCATTTTGCAAGGGGTAACTCTGACAGTTCTTTGGCACTGTTGACAAGTAAAGATTGTTCGTATAGTTCATCCTGAAGTTGGGGATTTCGTGCCAACTCGTACAGTGCCCACTGAAGTGTGTATACTGTCTGAAAATTAGAACAAAATGTAACTGTGGTAATGAAACACAAGTTTCCTTTCCGTAAAACCGTACGACATACATACTTACAATATCATAAACCATTATTTTGCTATTAACAAGCCATTATTTAGAAGTTATATCTCATACACTAGTTTTCCATAAAAATTCACTTACTGTATCTCCAGCAGCTAATATGAAATCAGCTACTATTCGTTGTATAATTTTGAGATCTAGTCCTTCAGCCAACATTCTACTCAGTAGTCCACTTCCATTTAAGTGCCTCAGAGACAGTAAATTTTCGACAAAAGCATTGGCTGTTGACAAAAGACGTCGTTATATTACATAACACGTTTTTGGATGAAAAGTAAAAAATATATTTCTGAAATAATATAAATAAAAATAGTAATAATAAATGACATTTCAACAGTTCCACGAATTGACAGGACCAATGAATCCAACCGGATCTCCTGGTCTCTAACCACTTGAGCTACCAAAACAGTTGACGAGATTATCATTTAGGAGTTAAAGGGACCGCGCGAAGGTTATACATTTCTACTTTTCACTTTCCCGTATACGTACGTATATACGGTGTAATATAGATGTAGATATGGGTGTAGTATAGATGTACATTTGCTAGTAGGAAAAGTTATGTACTGCTGCGGATAATCTATTTTAAGATTTCTACGGAAATACAGGTTTTGGGGTGCCGTGATATCGAAGAAGTTGTTGGTTGTTTGTTTTTTTTCAAAACGTCCGTCCGCCCGTCCATCATCTGAACACTACTAGCGCTTAAACCATACGATTTTGAAAAACATTCTTGTTTGTTGAATGTTTGGGGGTATTTTACATGAAGCAAAGTTTGGGGGTATTTACCTTCCGGCACCCTGAAATTAAGCGAAATGTCATAGCGTACCATGATCTCTCGCTTGGCACCTAGAGAGAGACCTTGCTCCGTCAACATTGTGTTGCTGGTTGCGTCGGCCACACTCCCATACTTGGAAATCATCGTAGTGCCCCTAGTCAAGCGAAGTAAGAAAGAAATATGTGATCTCACACGCCTCAGGAGAACAGTCGAAGACATTTTCCATACATAGCACTGGTCTAAAGACAGCAAGAATTACGATTCCCACTCGTAACTAATAGGCTGAGGACAGAGAGCGCATTTTTTTCAATACTTTTAAGATGTTTCTACATTTTTTATTATGTTTCTAATTTTTATTTTTCCGGCACTTTAACATTTTAATTTATTTACCTCGACTATTTTTATTTCACTTCACTTGAGAATAGTATATTTGTTATTTCATATAATATTGACTCAAAACTATGTTCCCACTTTCACACACATTTTGTGTTCCAATCTTCCTAATTTTCTTAACTTCTAATTTTTTAATATTCCGTGAGATTATACATTATTTGCAAATTGGAAATTATTTCGTGTAGTTCTGAAGAAAGCCGCAATGCGACCGAAAACTTTATACAAAAATAAAAAAAAAACATACGACAGAACTACGCTTCAAATCTATTACTAAGATAATTTTTTATTCAAAATGTTTTGGTCGAATGTGTCATAATACAGATTATGTAAAACGACACAGACTAAACTCAGCTCATTCTGGGATATGTTTTCATTCATTTTAATCATTATTCGAAAATATTGATACGGAGTACAGCGAAAGCTGCGCGAGAAAACTGCCAATTTTCGGCAGAAAAACTCTTATTACAGGACCATGGTAACGAAAAAATGGATAAATACAGTTGCTAAATTTAGAAAGAAAATCCTCTAACACGTGGTGTAGAGGTGTGTAGCCAGAATCTCTGTCTGTGACAAAATGCTAACCGTTCAGGCGATTTTCTCCAAAATCGATATTCCTTAAACAATATGGCTGACGTAACGGCCCCTGGAATTTGAAACCGATATTTTAATTGTGTGTGGGGGGATCTTTACATGAATACCCTGGAACATTTTTAAAAAAATGTGTTTAAAAGGAGGCTCCATCGATTTTGATTACTTGTTTCCGTTAGATAGTGTGAAGGACGTTTAAGAGAAAGGTGTAGGTCTCATGTTCGTTAAAAATAACCAATTTTCCGAAAATTGCAAAAGTTCCTTTTTTCGAAATATTTCTACAATTAAAATATTAAAGATAAGAGTTTTTCCCTTAATGAAATCTGTTCCTTGAAGATAGATTTTGAAACAAGGTCATGTACAATTTTTCGAAAATTTGGGCGTGAAAATACAGGTGAGAAAGTACGAGCAGTTTCAGCACCACTATTTAATTAAAAGTTAGGTAAGAAATTAAAATTGGTAACTGAAAATTGGGGGATTGGGGGTTCCTCATCATCTCTTCCCCCGTGGATCCGCGCCTGAGTGCAACCGTTCACTTTCCATTTCTAGAGGAACTGTGAATCCAACTGAAGAAGGATTTACGGTACAAGTCATTTAATAGAAATAATTGTTATACCTTCTTTATCCTACTTCTCTTATTTGTTTGAAGTTGAGTGCACTTCATTTTGATAAAAGTGAAATTCGCTGCAACTCCTTATGCTATGAAGAAAAGTCACGAAAGGAGCTACAGAGTACTCTGTGACGACCGAGACTCAAGAAAGGAGACATCTCCACAAAATTGCCAGGGTATTTTGTGTGTGAATCCAAGAGAAAGCAGAAAGCTAAAAAAAATTGCGGAGGGCAATATCTGACAGCTCAGAAACTAAATTAAACCATAAGGAAAGAGAGTTCTTACATCTTTTTATGTTCTTCGTCAAACAGAAGAAAGAAACAATATTGGCCAAGAAGGACGATTGTGAACTTGAAGAGTGAAGACTGGTTTGTTTTCGTTATCAATAAGGAATCGGCGAAATTTTCAATTCCGCTTGTTCAGTCATGATATTCCATTTAAAACGGTGGAAATAATTCATTCCCCCCCGATTAGTAATTTCAACAAATTAATTTAAATCTTCGACAAGTTGAATCACTTGCAAGAAAATTAAAAGAATATTTACGTGGTACATCCAGAGGTTAAAATGCTATTTTGAGCACGTTAGTAAAAGATCTAGATGATACTTGCAAGCAAATTAAATTTATTATTAAGTCAGATCTATTTATATATATATATTATATATATATATAATAATATATAATATATATATTATATATATATATATATATATAAAGAAGTCGTGTTAGTTTACTCCACTTATAACTCAGAACGCTGAACCGATTTAGCTGAAAATTGGCAGGGGGTAGTTTAGAGCCAGGAAGAAGGAAAAGACAAGGATACTTTTTATCCCGTTCGACAGCATTCCCGTGTGACTTGACATGAAACGTCAGTCACAATAAACGTTGTATAACAAAAAAGAATCAGGACTTGGAATAACAAAACGCAAATGACAGCTATGTAATTGACGTATAATGTGAGATATGTAATGACGTATGGATGACAATTTTTTTACTTTTAAGAAATCAATAATAAAACTATTTCTCTATTAAATAATAACTTAACAATTATAATGTAATGATAGTGCCAGTGCTCATTCGTAAAAAAGTGAAGTGAACTATAAAACACCGGTATGGTTGAAAATATGAGTTTTTAGGTGAAGTGAAGTTTAATTAATAATGCCGCGACCAAGAACCGATCGAATGTTTTTCCGGACAAAGCCGTGATGCAAGAAGAATAGAAATACTGCAAATGAAAGGATGAAGAGAAACAAGAAAATTGCACGTGCCAGCGCCGCGATACGTATGGCTCGACTTCGTGCTTCTCATCATCAGAGAGCAAAGTGAAGCAGCCCGTGAAAAGCGTCGGGTTGCAATGCAGATCGTCGGAGCGAACACAGAGGTCAACAAATAGATAATTTGCGACGCCAGAACAAGATATTATTCAAGTGCTGATTTGAATCGGAGCAGCGTTTCAATACGATTGCAGCAATGATTACAGCTTGCATCCTAGCGTTTGCATTGGGCAAATGGACGTAGTTTGCGAGTATTGTGGTGGCATTAAAGTTTTCCGGAGAAACCCCCTGGATTTTGCTGCCTTAATGGTAAAGTGAAATTGCCATTGTTGACTCCGGCCACCTGAGCCATTGTATTCATTGCTTTGTGCGAACACCAAGCTCACGCGCAACTTTCGTTGTAAATACACAAAAATTACATGGTGTTGTCCAAGGAACGGTCATTTGGGCAGATATTATCGAGAACCTGGATTTATCCGACATTTAAGGTTATTATTTTTGTTATTATAGTAGTGTAGTTAAGGAATAATACTTTAGTCTAATTGGTACCTATGTAAGTATATTTGCCTAATTCTGAACTCTACTCACTCCGACCAAAAAAGGGTTTATAACACAGTTACTACTGTCTGTTTTTCATTTTGTAGGATACAAGGTCAGTATTCATTGCATCGAATTGGATCATTAACACCTTCGAAGATCATGCAGAATAAATTTTTTACCAAAATAATCCTCATGGCAACATGGAAGAACAACTTGATCGCACGCCTAGAGAATCAACTGCAGAAAAAAGCGCGGAATTTGGTTCACTGTGAACAGCCAAAAGTCTTGAAAGATCATGCGTTGTCAGGTTGTTGTTAAGGAGTGATTTAGCAGCGCATGCCAAGTGAATGACTTATAATAGTTGTCATCTAAAGCAGATTAAACGACATTGGAACACAACACCGAAAGGACATTTAATGCATCCACAGTAAGCGAGTGCCATCCCGCGGATTGTTGGGGAACAAGTTGTGAAAAACGCGATATTGTCGCTTACACGTCGCGATAATTGGGTCAACTGCATAACAAATATCTGAAACTCATCGGATCAATATGACACATTGCATTATACCCCGCGATTTGTTTTGGCAAGAGAAGATGGAATTATTTTAATATTAAATGAAAAATCTATTGAATTGGTGAGTATCAGTATTCTATATTCTATTTCATTTTATTTGTTTGAAAGACTGATTTAACGAATAATGCTATTAAAAAATGGTTAATTTCCTGTATTGTGTTGCCTTTAATATTTGCCTTTGAAGATTGGTTAATATCAAAATTTTTATTTTAATTTCAGTGAAGAAACTACAAAGAAGAGTTAGGCAAGAATTATTTACGCATATCGGTTTGATGATTCCGTCAAAATGCTTGACAACTATTTGATGCGGTTCGTCGATTGTTTCAGCAATTGCGTTGACACTGTATGTAAAAATACGAAACGGAACGTTTAACATTCATTTAGGTTGAACAAGCCAGACTGCGTTCTGAGGAGTACAATCCATTTACGTGATGCCAGTTTAGTAACTGAAGGAAACTTCAGCTAATTGGTCGATTAACTATTCTGCGGGCGACATACATTGGTATGTTCCCACGTCATTATGCATGAATATGCACAAGATGCAATACATTGTTCGTCATTATGGTCGGCCCGATCTCTTTATAACGTTAGCCTGTAATGCCAAATATGGATAGAAATTGCAGTAATTTGAGTAATTGAGTCATTGCTGGCTTCCCGGACAAACACATGATAGACACGCACAATTCACGCACGTGATATTCAGGCAAAAATTCGTCGCCTGAATGAAACTTTATTGTTAACACGAACGCGTCTTTGGAGAATACTTCAATGCTGGAATTGCTATTCATCGAATGGCACAAAAGCGAGCCTGCCGCACGCACACAATTCTTATTTGGTTTGGAAAGAATTCAGCCCGAACATAAGAAGATATCATATGTGCCGAGATTCCTGATTGATGAAAGTGATCCAGACCAGACATGAAGTTGTTTACTACTATAGATTCAGGACCGTGTGGTGCCATCAATCCCCAATCACCTTGCATGGTCGATGGAAAGTGCTCTAAACGATATCCACGGAAATTACTGGCGGAGACTGTCACTGGCAAATGATGGTTATCCGCTGTACGGCGTCGATCACCAAGACGACAACGGTCGATACTGTGCACAACGAAAGTGAAAAGAATGGATTTCGTTGTCGACAACAGTTGGATTGTTACATATTCGCCACTTATTTCTAAATCGCTCAAGACACATTGCAACGTTGAATACTGCAATTCAGTTAAGTACATAAAATATATTTGCAAATATGTCACGAAGGCGAGAGATATGGCGGTTTTTGGATTACAATCCTCGAATACCAAAGATGAATTTCACGCTATCAAGTGGTCGTTATGTGGAACTGTAATGAAGCGATTGGCGTATTATTCGCATTTCCCATTCACGAACGTCATCCTACTGTTACGCATTTGCGGTGCATTGGAGATGGTCAACGAGCTATATTTCACGGTTCGACATGCTACGCAACGTGCTGGACACCTCCAGCAACTACATTGACCAGTTTTTTTGAATCTGCCAAAGCGATCAGTTTGCACGAACTTTGCTTTACTCGAGATGCAGCACGTTATTATACTTGGAATGCTCAATCGAAGAATTTTCAAAGACGGAGCAAGGCGATGCGGTTCCTGGGTATCCAGATGTGCGTTCTACTGATGCTCTGGTATGTATACGCTCATCCAAAGAATAATGAATGTTTCTATTTGCGGTTGTTGTTGGTAAATGTGCGTGGGCCAACGTCATTTGAGTCACTACGAACTGTTAATGGTGTAATATTCCCAACATATCGTGCTGCATGTGAAGAATTGAAGTTATTAGAAAACGATAGTCATTGGGATACGACAATCGCTGAAGCCATTCTCTGCATCTCGCAAGTCAGATACGCATATTATTCGCTATCATAATTTCACATGTTTTCCATCAAACCCATGTAACCTGTGGCACAATACAGAGGATAATATGTCAGAAGATATTTTACATCAAATTCGTGTCAGTTCCAGAAATCACGATATTGAGATGAATGAGGAGATACATAATCTCGTGCTTTACCTCTTGATCGAAGATGTGTTACCTCATGTGCGTAATTTATTAATCAGGTTAGGAATGCCAGCACATATCGTGAAATGAATGACGCATATTTAATTCGAGAATTGGAACGGAACCGTGAATATGATCACCAGATGATTTAGTAGTTCAAACGAATGCTACCCCTGTTGAATTACCAACAAAGGAAGTTTATGTACTTTAATGAGGCAATCGAAGATGAAAATGGTGGTTTATATTCCTCCTAGATGCCCTGGGGAACTGGCAAGACATTCCTCACTGTCATTAAGTTTTGCAACTGTTCGGGCGAGATCTAACATAGCGGTTGCAGTTGCTTCTTCTGGAATAGCAGCCACTTTTAGAAGGATGCCATACGGCTCATTCAAGCATTGAAATTTACAGTTAAATCTTCAAACTATTGAGAACAACGTGTAATATATTGCAAAACACTCAGGAATGGGCAAAGTTTTAGCGGTATCGAAAAATCATCATATGGGACAATGCACAATGGCGCATAAACGTGCATTAGAAGCACTTAACCGAAACATTAAAATCGATTTACGAATGACTCGAAAATGTTTTTGAGGAGCAATGATTTTACTGTCTGGCGATTTCCGCCAAAATACTGCCAGTAATTCC
This sequence comes from Gryllus bimaculatus, assembly GCA_017312745.1. Classification (NCBI taxonomy): domain Eukaryota; kingdom Metazoa; phylum Arthropoda; class Insecta; order Orthoptera; family Gryllidae; genus Gryllus; species Gryllus bimaculatus. The sequence continues at coordinate 10,483,622 of BOPP01000016.1, forward strand.
AAGATCTACGCTGCCGACGAAATAAACGCTTGCCTCAAATCGTCAAATCTATGGCGCTATGTGAAGGAACTGCAACTGACAACAAACATGAAGTTACATTGCTTAATGATACATCTGCTGAAGATTCTCGAAGCATTGCGACCTATCGTAATGGTCAAGTACCTGTCGATGAATCGAGCGGATTATATAATTCCAAAATAATTTCTGTAATTTTGTCTCAAAAAGACGAACTTATCAACAATGTATTCCCAGAAATATTTCTATAACTACAAAAATAATGAATGGTTGAGTGAGCGAGCAATTTTAGCGGTCTAAGAATAAAGATGTAGATGACCTAAACTACAGAATTCAAAATAAGATCATTGAACAATGCATTCATTCAAATCTATTGACTCGTCAAAAATGAAGATGAAGCCACCAACTATCCAAATTGAATTTTTAAACTCTTGGACGTGCCTGGCTTCCACCCGACACAATTTACGTCTAAAGGTTGCCTCCGTAGTAATTCATGCTCGAAACATAAACCCAACCAACATGTGCAACGGTACGCATTGGTGTTGAAAAATTGATGAACAATGTAATTTACGCTACGATAATGATAGGAAAATTCAAAGGTGAGGAAGTTCTCATTCCGAGGATACAGATGATCCAACCGATATGTCGTTTGAATTTAAAGAGACTTCAATTTCCGATACGTCTTGCATTGCCATGACATCAACAAATCACAGGGCCAATCCTTAAAAGTTTGTGGTTTAAAATCTAGAACATTCATGTTTTTCCCATGGTCAATTATACGTGCATGTTCACGGGTCGGAAGACCATCTGCGTTGTTTGTTTTTGCGCCTGATAATAAAAAAAAAAATGTCGTGTATCACAAGGTAACTTAAATGAAGAGCAACCTATGTACTAAAATACAAAATAATATGAATGATTATGAGGTATTTATTTTTTTTTTTTTTTCAATTAAAAAAACTGCTTAATTTTATTGCCATTAAGGCGGAACAAAGTTCGCCGGGTCAGCTAGTTAATTATTAAATATCAGTGATAAAGATACAGTGCTGATCTGTCTGCTTTCTGCAGTATTTTTTTTCTATTACTCCTCATGCACACACATTTTAGAGGAAATCGGGATATGTTTCCTCTCCAAAACTACCAACAATAAGTTTTGAACTGCTTCTCGATAAGAGCCAGCAGATAAGAATATTTTGAGTGTGTTAAGGAGAAATTCAAAATATTACAGTAATCAGATTGCATAGTTTCATTAATGTTCGATGGAATTTATATGAAATCTTTTTTAGATAACAAAAGTCAAAATATAATTGGCACATAGGGCTACCATACGTCCTTTTCCTAGGATATATCCTCTTTTCGAAGTAAAAAGAACCGTCCGGGTGGATTACACAAGAAAGGAAGAAATGTTATTTTTTTATTGGGAGTACTACTTTTGAATGTAACCTAGACGTATGATATGCTGAGCTATTATAACTTATTTGTGTCTTTGACGCCATAACAATTGTATAAATAAATCACCTGGAACTTTAACTATGTCGCCTAACAACCGCCAAAAATCCATAGATCAATTTTACTCTTTGAAATGTCCTTTAGTCCATGAAATGCGACAGTGCTACCATTAGCTGGTACAACATATGGTGGTGCTAGCTTTAGATTCTGAGCTCAGTCCTGTAATTACTGTTCTGCAAGCCTAATAAGTTAATATCTGTGATGCATACATTTCAAGCATGATGCCAAAAAGCCTTACATACTTAAAGAAAGTTCAAAACGTTTGTCGCAAAGTTCAAACCAAAGCAAAGCAAAGTTCTAATTGTTGAGGGAGATTTCATCATCCACCAAATACTTCTGGTATAAAAGTGAAAAAGATCATAATGATAATGAAATAGGCCCATTGTGTGATTGTAAAAGTGATGACAATTACTAAAGTATTTATTTTGAGAGTAGTAGGTATTTTGTCTTTAAGGGAAAAATATTGCGTTAAAACATTATAAATATATAAAGTGTCCTCTTTTTCCACAATGGAATTATGGTAATCCTATTGGCAAACGTAAGATACTCCAGATGCTGCTACTTCAATTGTTTCACTGTTTATATAATATGAATTCTCCTCCTATATTATTTCTGTAGTAGAGTCTGCTTTGCGACTCTTTCACACCACCCATTTTTATAAATGAGGTCTCTGAAGAAAGAAAATGTCACGGACGCGACGAAATTCAAGTTGACTTTTAAAATATGTAGTATTTGTTGAAAAAAGACGCATCTAAATATTCACGTTAAATGTAATGCGCAACAATAGGTAGCATTGTTAAAATCTATTTAGTTAAATACGTACTAAACGAAGAGTTCTAGGGCCTTAAAATCTGGAATTTTCAGACTGCTTGTCTCAAAGACACGTTCCTCGCACCCTAATCTGTAGAACGAGAACTGCTTGGATCTTCTATAATTTTTTGGTGCGGCGCTACTCGAAACTACCCTCACGTCTCAGATACGTGCAGAATCTGCAACTGCATGTGAAATTAAACTACTTAGTGATATTCGTAAATGAAATAATAATAATACTAAGTAAATAATAATAATAATAATAATAATAATAATAATATTAAAGAATATAAATATAATTCTCATGACATTTTTGTACGAAGCCACTCTATCCCACCTCTCGCCGCTTCAGCTCGCTTCTGGATTTGGAGGGGAAATAAGAGCGGAGTGAGGGGAATCGCCCGTGTTCGCGCGTGCCCGGGCTGCCCAGGCGGGCAAACGCCCGTGCGGGCGCGCGCCACGTGACTTGAGTGTCGAGGGCGATACCTGAAGCGAGAGTTTCGTCCACCGCCGCCTCGAAGTCCTTCCAGGGCGCGAGGCCCAGGGCGTAGGCCAGCTGCGGAGGCAGCAACGACAGGCGCGACGTGTGCTCGAAGATGGCGCGCACCACTGACGAAATGTGCTTCATGGCGGGCACCAACTCCGCCCGGTGCTCTCGGTACTTCGGTCCCACGAGAATGGACACCATCACTGCAGCACCAATCAAGACAAGCGTTCAACAACAAAGAAATTCAATTAAAAAATATTTCAGTTTTATATACCAGTATTACTACCTTCTAAAGACCACAAATACAGCTCATCGTCCAGAGCAGGCAATTCTTTTCCACAACTTGAGCGCCATCTTTCAATGAGGTCCGAAACAACGATATCACAGGCAGGAACAATAGTTTCCATGTTATTTGTTCTAAGTATAAGCTTATTCATTATACTACGATTTTGAAACCATTCATCTCCATCCCTAGAAAAAAAGAAAGTGTTCTTAATAAATTTTTGTCTTGCAATAGAAATTGACATTAACGCTTTTTTCGTACATGAAACTAGAAGTTACATGCATGTCAACAATATGCAAGAACAAATTCTAACACACACACTTTCTCACTGATCTAGAGAGAAAAGTAAGTTCTTAATGTAGTGCTGCTTACGCTCTTAGTAGCTTAGCAACTACTCAGCTGTCATTCAGTATTTCCGTCCGTAATTCTGCCCTTATGGCTCGAGGTAGGCAGGAGGCTCAAAAGCATTTCTATTTTCTCATGGAGGTTGGAATTACGCTTGGGAGGGTACGTGGGGCGGACATTTTACACAAACTAGGTTTAATCTAATAATTGTGAATTTACATACAAGTTTGATGATATAAGTTTGGCTTAGTACAAATTATATTAAACTTCTATTTCTGTTACCACCACCATCAATTACATTATTTATAATTGATTGCAAATTTCACACACATTTGAATCGACAGTGACCTTGCCATATTGATACCATTAACTCTGCTATTTGTCGTCTCACATCTTGGTCGTTATCCACTATTTGACACCGTGTACTGTAATAATTTCCCTCCTTTCCTAGAGGGAATGGGGGAGTATAACTTAACTTTCCCCTGCCTTTCTACCTTTCATCGCGGGATGCGCGAAGGAGGTGGTATTGCATGCATTATTAAGAAGAGAAATATTCATTTGGTTGAAACAAGCTTGTAATATTAAATGAGGGCCCTACGTTATGTGCCCGCGTAATTGTACTCTGTGATGTGGCGGCGACAACGAGAATAACACCCTGCAACAAAATTCACCACAGAACCTGACTCCCACCCCTTCACTGTTGAGGTAGGCCACTATTCGTTGTATTTGAACGAATGTGGGCGTGGGGCTTGCTCCACCCAATCCAATATCGGCGCATGTCCATTCAAATTTATTTCTGAAAGTGCCTAAAATTCTGAAAATGTAATTTTCGTTTACCGGGTAGTTCCTCTGAACCGCAAAGCTGCGGCATCCATCCACAAATGGGCGGCCTTTCCGAGAAGGCGACGACAAAGGCAAAGCTTAGGGCGGGAGCGGCCGCGGGGCCGGTGCCGGCGAAGGGCCATGTTCTGTTAGTGCAAATAGAAAGAGGAGGAGGCCGCTTCCTCCTGTCTGCGCCCCGTTGTAGAGTGTCACTGCTAATATTGCTGTTTCCCTCTAAGTGAACTGTCACAATAGCATTGCGTACATAGTGTCCGGTCGCGCGGTTCGTCAGAACCCGTCACTCAGCGGTACACACTCCTCTGCAAAGCCGCGATTGTTCATCGATCATTTTCCCTCACTTTTTAACGACTTCTGATCAAGGCACTCCGTGCCAGTGCCAAGGCCGGAAAACTGCTCAATGTTATGATCCACATAGTTTGACATATTATTGTAAATTACACATTAACATTACACACTGTAAATCAGCTCATATAGGGCAAAAAGTATTATGATATCATGCCAGATGTTTTAAAAGATTCACAATTTATTTGCCTAAAATCCACGACGATTTCTTTTAATCTCAGAGGAAGATAACGTATCAATGGAGGAAGATCGCGCATAAAGTTAGACAAAGGTCAAGTGCGTTGATGTTGAAGAGTTCTCCAAAAGCAACAATGAACTTGTGTTTCTCTTGTTCAGATCTCGATCAGAAAGATATAAATACTGATATCTCGGGGTCATTAGACATATGATAATTATGAGTTCCTGTTTTACGTACTTTACATTTTACTTATCAACGACGCCCCCTCCCACCAGCCGATCTCCAGGAGCAGCCATCATGGGACGCCAGCCTCCCCATACATTATGCGAATGTGGCTCTTAGTCCGTATCGGTCACTGTCAATCGTTAGAAAAGTGTAGCTCGCGGACCCCGCTCAGCCCTCTGTTGTAGTAAGAGAAGCAGGCTGCACATAGATTGCGCTACCGCTGTGACTGCATAGGCTCTTACGTCGCACACATGGTCTCATTCGCGCTCTTGCAACTCACGGGCAAAGCCAGAGGCGGCGTTTGGTTCAAGAGATACTAGAGCTAGGAACCAAGCCAAAACACACAACGTTTGTACATTCCGCAGGATTCCAATGCAGAGCGCAGATTTAACGCATACTTGACAATGGAAGGAAAGTAGTTACAAAATAGTAATACGTCATGGCTGGAAGAGTCCCAGCATTCTACAACAAACTAGCGGGGGGGATGAAGGGGACAGGCTTTCCCGTATTAGTTTTCTATTTCCATTTCTGCTAGCTATTCAGACTTGTCAAATAGTATTCCCAGCTGCTATCTATCGCCGCCAAAAAAGTACATTTTTGTATTCAAAAGTCTTAATTTTTCGGCTACCTAATAGAAGAACAGAAATATTATTTTAAGAATATTAAAGAACAGTGAAACCACGTCGTAAATGGCAATTTTTATTGAAAAATTTGAAACCATTTTGAAGAAAAGGCATTTCAGCGCCACTATAAATTCGAAATTTGAACCTCTTTTCACAGAAAACTATTGAGTTCTCGAAAAACTTCACATGACGTCATTTCAAGCACTTGCAGTCACAAATGCAATAGTATATACAAATCGCTGGAAATGTGCATATTAGAGGGAAAAATCTTTCAAAAAATTTACATTTGAGTAATTTTTGAAAAAACAAATGAAAACAATATTAATTCAGAATCATAAACACTACCATTAGCAGTATCTGTTGGAAAAGTTTGAAGAAAAAATGTGAAGCTGTTTTTAAGAAAATTGCGATTGAGCGATTCTACAAATGCGGAATTTTGAGCTCATTTTCACGGAAAACTGTTTAGTTTTCAGGAAACTATCTCACATTATTCCAAGAACACGTACTTACAAAAACATTAATGCATTGAAATTACCGCTAATGAAAATATTAACGACGTGAGAGAAGGCAAAAACATTACATTTTTGTAATTTTTCAAAACACAAAAGAATAGAGCAATATGGCGTTTTATTTCGACTCAAGCCAAATGGACAGGGGGTTTCATATTACGCATGGTTTGGCGCTTCTAGTGTTCACAGACGACCGACTGACAGACGGACAGATTGACGTTTTGAAAAGAACCACTTTTTCGGTATCAGATGAATTCAAACCAAGTATTTTCGTTGAAATCTCGAAATCGATTTTCCACAGCATTACATAACTATATTACTCTGTACATACGTACGTATACGGGAAATTAAAAAGCAATCATCCATGCCAGAGACTGCATTTCAAAAAGCGTTCCTTCGAATTGAGACCACTAAGGCAAGTCTCCATATTACTGAAGAAATAATAATAATAATAATAATAATAATAATAATAATAATAATATATTATAACAAAATGTGCATATTATGTATTACAAAATGTGTAGTATTGTGTAGATTTTATACTTAGCAGATGCCTTCACATCTGCTATCTTCAATTTAGGGAATGATAATATTTGTCTTTCCCCGAAAGATTATGAACTACGTAGTTCCGAATAAGGTACGTTATACTTGATATATTTTTGCAACTTCTATGACAGTACACAAATACTGTTTTATTTAACACGAGTAACATAAAGTTGAAGAAAACTGTCCAACTTTTAGGAATCTATGATTCGTTAGCAATATTGTTTGCGAGACAATTATTAGTTCATTACCTCGATCCTTCGCGAGTAGCGTTTTACTTTCTCGTCTCACTACTTTCATATAGAAAAGGGAAAGTAGTGTAATGCAGCGCCAAAAATAAGCGATTTTTCAACAGAAAAACACATATTGGCAGGGAAAACTGTAATAACTTAAAAAATGGATAAATGTTGTCCCTGTAGGTAGTAAATTACTTCCTATAATTAGTTGTTTAATCTGCCTTCACGCTTGGAGAGTCCTTGATATTGAAAAATTGAATGATGACAAAATGTGTGTCCGTGTCCGACAGTAGACTTCTTTGTTTTTATTTGGATTTCATTTTACATATCCATATCAATAAATGAATGTCTGGACTTTAATTTTTCTGAAAATAATTATGGCTACAATTCATCTCCCTAATTCTTGAGGTTTCAAACTCCATTAAAAAAATAGTATATGTATCTTCGGGTATCTTCAGTTTCAAAAGTTTGTTAATTTATCAAAAAATTCGAAATGTAACAGTTTAAACAGAACCATAATTAATTCCATTTAATCATACCTCCAAATAGTGGCCACTGTTTCCTATCAGTTCAAACTCCACGAGCTAATCATGTGGTTGAACGCTATCCCATGATGACTGATGATTAAGATTTTAAGGGTGCTTCAACAGCTAAGTCGCCCGTGTCGCATTATTTTAAGAGCAATACGCACTGTAACAGTGCCATACTAAAACACATTTATAGCAAAGTAAAATGTGAGAAACTGACAATAAACGTGTTCGATTATTTAAAAAAGGGGTTGGCAGAAAAGAGACAGATAAATACTTTAAAATCTCTAATTAAAAGCCAAATAATTTGCATAATCCCCTTTTCTCAAATAAAGTTGTAAATGTCCGACTTTAGTAAGAAGCTAAAAAACTTGCAGAGAAAACTATTCGTTTCCAACTACCTGTGCTAGAGAGCTAACAAGGTTAAGCCATAACCTGCTATCTCTTACCATAGAACAGTGCAGGAGAACATGCTCCACGGTGAGATCCGTTTCGCAACTACCGTAAGTAGGGGGAGGGTCACCGCGGAGATGTCCGTGGGAGAAATGGCAGTGACCGATCCGAAGGAATGCCAGAATTCTTTTCTCACACCTAGTCCCACGAGAAGAAGACCAAGGCTTCATAGAATCCTTGATTCTCGTGAATTTAAAATCTGAGATCTGCCACTCAGCAATGCACCGAGAATACGTTTGATAAACAGCTTGGCATCATTTGTTGCGACTGTGAAGATGTCTATCTCAGTTTTCTTTGTGGTGAACTTTGCTGCCTGGTCAGCAATTTCGTTCCTTATTATCCCAACGTTACCAGGGATTCAACAAAAAAGAAACAATTATAACAACACACCACTAAATTATGAATTTGGTGTTGTATGATCATTGTCAGAAGGTCACAAGAAGAGAAGCAAGAGATAGATTCGAGCGAGCTTTTTGAATCACTGCAGATACAAGCGCTCCATGAAGTCTAGTCAAAGATTCTGCGTGGTACTGGATTCTGGTGACACAGGGATGGGAAGTATTATATCGCGTTTGTGCAAGAGCATGTAGAGGCGAATTTCCAGAGGATGAGGTAACGATGGTCTGAGTCAGTAGGATGTCCTGTGACTTGGGTGAAGAACTGTTTGGTGCGAAGAAGTATTTATAGCTGATACTTTCGCACCATAGGAGCCGATTACAATATATCGCCTTCAGCTCAGGGATTGTTCACCAGCCTAGGCCAAGAGGCATTCAATGTGACTCGTGCAGTCGGCGCCAGTGCTCATCCGTATACCGTCAGTGTGTATGGCATTCAATGACTGGAGGGTCAATGAAGAACCATAGACAAAACAACCGTAATTTAAGGTAGGACGGATAGTCCTATATAGGCGCAAAAATCATACTCTGCGCCCCATTACCTACCAGTAAGAGTGCGAAGAGTTGGTTATACACAGTGGTTATACACAGTGGCTCTTCAAGTTTTGAATGTTTTCGCCATGTTAAGCTCTTGTCGAATGTTAGACCAAGAAAGTGGCGAAAAGATGTGGATTATCCCCGAAATAAGATCAGGATGATAATGGAGGTGATGCAACTGGACATTGAGGTACAGTACTTGAGATCAGTTTTATCACTTTATTCTTGCAGTTTATTGAGGACAAACTGCCTCAATAAATTGCATGGTCTTCGAAGAGCAGAATATGGCAAAGCCATCAACGAAGAGCGATGCTTTCACAGGCTCTCGGAATTATTGATGCGATACTATTGATAGCAATGGAAAATGCACTCAGAATTGATTCCTAGGGATCACCGTTTTCTAATTGGTCACTTTAAGATAACGTGTCACCAAGGCGGACGCGGAAAGATCTTGACAAAAGGAAATACTCTAGAAACTACGGCAGCCGTCCCCTAAGGCCCCAAGAATGCAAGGTGCGAAGAATGCCGTGAAAGAACCTCCAGAAATTGTCATACGCTTTCTCGATGTCGAAATAAACTTCTACAGACGATGTCGTAGAAAGAATGAAGTTGAGATCCGAGTGGCAAGGAAGTCTTAAGTGGTTTATCTGTGCTTCCTGAAACCACACTGATAAGGTGTAAATAGATTCCTTTGCTCCATAATCCAGACCAGATGTTTGTTTACCATTCGTTCTAAAAGCTTGTACACAGCTTGTGAGCGAGATTGGGCGGTAACTTGGAGGGATTGTTCTGTCCTTTTCTTCATTGGCAATTGGAATACCAATGAATTCACGCCAAAGCCTTGGTAAGGAATGTTCATTTCAAATCTGGTTGAAAGAGCGGAGAAGAAAAGAACGAATATTTTCCAGTAGGTCCAGTTAAGCATTTGATTACGTATCTGGTCTGGTCATGGAGCAGAATCCTTCACACAAGCGAAGGCACACGAAAATTCATCCTTGGAGATATGAGCATTGTAGTCTTTCTCCACGCGACTCAAGAAATCTAGTCTGCAGTTCTCCATTCTTCTTTTAGTGTTCAGTAAGGAAGGAGAGTAGTGTTCGAAGCAGGAAATATGTTCGTACTGCGAGGCCAATTCTTCAACTATATCTTCCGGTGGAGTGAGAAGATTTCCATTTACCAGAAGCCCTGATGGCAAAGGAAGTCTTCCACACCTATCTGTCGAACCTTTCGCCGCACTACTTTAGGGGTCGTACGGCAAGAGAGTGATAAAACATAAGCTCTTGAGAACCCGACCTTACTTTCCCGTACAGTCAATCTAGCTCTGGCTCGGAATCTTTTATATTTGATCAGATTATCAATGGTTGGGAACCTACCATCAGGCTTTCCCAATGCCCGTTTCTGAACATGCACCGCGGTGGCACTGTCGGCCTTCCGCCATGGCACGGGAGGATGTCGTGGCTGACACGACGACTTCCGAACGGCAATTGAGGCCGCATGAAGAACGCCATCAGTAAAATGGGCAACCGTTGCATTGATATCGTTTGGGCAGATTTCCGATATCCGTATTTATTTCTCGAATGTTACCCACTCAGCTCGATGGATTAGCCAGCGGGAACGTTTGGGCCGGGAATATCGAAATTGACCAAAATAGGGAAGTGGTCACTGCCATGCAGGTTGCCAAGGACAGTCCACTCAAAGATAGACTGCAGAAAGCCAGATCGACGGACGAGAAATGGGGGAAAATGGGGTTCGAGGGAAAATGTGTGCTTTCGCCAGTATTCAGAAGAATTGTTCTGGTTGTCAATATTTTCAGGTAAATTGCCTCTCGAGCAGGTCCTAGTCCCCAGGCGGGATTGTGACCATTAAAGTCCCTCAGTTACGTAGGGCACCTCAGATATGTTGGGAAGAATAGGTGTGGTCTTTAAATGTCACAATGCACAAACTTATAAAGACAAGTATCTTTTAACTTGTTATCTTCTGTTCAAGAATACCATCACAAACATTCCTTGCCTCCTGCAATCATTGATGTAATAAAACCCATTTCTAGGGAGCTAAGTCAGCAGCATCTTTTGAAAAAAAGTCTTCGTGGGAGGACTCAAAATGTATATGAGAGCCTGAACAACTTCATATGGGAACGCATCCCAAAAAATGTTGTTGGAGCTCTGACTCTGAGAAATGGTGTTATGAATGCTACAATGAATTCTGGCTACATGTTACAGAATTTTGTTCGATCTTTAGCAACTGGATTTATACACTTTTTCGTTATCAGGGCCCGGCAATAAACAGTTTTTCGGAAAATTCCCCGTTTCGGGTCAGGATTAAATAACTTCCTCTTCTTGTGAAATACTTTCGCAAGGGCGAATAAGTAAAAATTCGGTTCTAGTACCATTTTTGGCAAACTCTCCGTATTTGAAAAAAAATGTGAAAGTTGCGTGTTTGAAAAATTTGGGCTTCAGACAATTACATTTCAACTTCGGCCGAAGATCGTGCATTAGCATACTGGTATAGGTGGCCATTACTCATTTTCGAAAAATTTAACTTGATATTATTTGAAGATATTTTGATGAACACACTACATTACGAAAAACCATAACTGTAGTTCCATGAAGACGCCGAAAAAGTTTGAAATTTTGCAATTTTCAAAAAAACTGCCCGTCTGTCCGACGTTTTGCTGGCAATCATTTTTTTGGTATCAAGGAGCCACAAAACCTGGCTTCGGGCTTCACTACATGCAACTGGTTTTATCCAAAATTTCGTTACCTGGGCCCATCAATAAAAGTTTCTTTGCCAAAACTTCGCCGTTTTCCGGCGCACGATTACATGACTTTCTTTTATTATGAAACACTTTCGTAAGGCGAGAAAGTAACAATAATAATAAATTACTTGAAAAAAGAGCTTTCCCTTTCAAACATTAAAGCCTTAAAATACTTTTAAGTCGAGTGTGCTGATCATTACAAGAACTGTAAACAGTTCAAGTGCCATAATGATGTACATTTTGAAATAAAATATAAATGGTCATTCTTAGGTACTAGCCATGGTAAATCTGAGTGTAATGGAGTAGAAAAGGATGGTTACCACAGTCAGTTTACAAAGACCATTTGAGGTCCAAATAACTGCGTCACAAATATTTCAGTTTTGTACGCAAAATATCAAGGAAACCACATTTTTGTAACAAAATAGTAAATGGTACAAGTTTGAAATTGTTTCAAAATGCAAAAACAATCTATGACGTTCGTGCCTCAATTATGCCCGTTTGGCACCTAAAATTGGAGCAAAGCAATTAAGTTCGTTTCCGACTACAGTGTGATATGATACGTGATACCCTGCTGTGTCCAAATGTCAAGAATAATTAATATGATGCTTGTGTGATTCTTTGTCGCTTTGGAGTTCATTGAGGAGTTAAACAGTGAAGAAGGTGATGCTATTATTAGAATCATGCATCCACTTGGACTTTCTCATACCTTCATAATGTTATAAAGATAAATAAAAATATCAGTAATTTCAGTTGAAACGAAAAGGTTTGAAAATTAGTTTTTTTGTCAATCGTCACGACAAAAAGATTGTTGTGAAAACGAGTAAAGACAATACTCTGGCACTAATTCAGAAACAAAACATCAGTACCGACGACTTTGGTAAAAAATTATTCGGAAGATTTATTTGATATGATGGGATGAATTTATTACCAATATTTTTGCTGTTACTTATCTCTACCAAAATTCGCTGCACAAATTACATATTTATAAATCTTTTTCGTTAAATTAACAAATATTGGTATATTCCTGAAACAAAAATTGTTTTATTCCTTCCTCGCAACATTTAATTTATCGTAAGTAGAGCCGGAGTCAAAGACATCCAGTTCCGGTCGTTCTCGGAGACGAGACTGTCCGAGAATGCTAGTTCCGGCTCAGCCATTATCGAGAAGGAACGATATCGATACTAGGCTACGGGTGCACCCTCCGAGTCTACGGCGAGCAAATACACAACCATGAAGAGGTCACATGCACTCTGCAGACCTTTTATTGCACAAGCGTCTCTCTTAAATATCTTAAACGCAATATTTATTTCAGTTTTGTTTCCAAAAACTTTTGTTCATGTTACGATTGCCTTCCGGGGCATTCTTGTATCAATTATGGCCGGGAAAATGTTTTAGAGCAGAAGCTCAATCGGAAGGTTTGTTTGAAAAACCGTGCCTTTTTTGCGAAAGTGACAGGGGCCTTTGGCGCCTGGTGCGCAGAAGGAGAAAGCGGAGCTGGCGACGCCACACGAAGAAAAGCAAAGGCCTGTGGGGCTGCCCCGGTCTTTTTGCTCTCTGAGACTATCCTGCGCAAACTGCGTTGCAGTTATTAGGGATCCTAAAATCGAAGCAAGTTTGATATCCAGAAGTTCCGCAGATTGTCATTTTTTGCATTGTGTTTTATTGCATTTAATAAATACTAGCTGGGGCCATGCGAACATTCCGAGCCTAGTACATCATAGTTTTAAAAGTGAAAATAATGGGAAATGTAAATCCCACATCTGAGATTTGGTCGGTTAAGACATTAAGACTCAGACCAAATTCGGTGATCTACATTTCTCATTTCTGCTTCATGGTCCCGAATCTACAATGGAGTGATAATTTAACATTAATTTAACATTCCTGCTCGTCTTTCGGCACTCTCACCACACGAAAAAGTAGTGTCCTCAAAAGAAATGAAATTTTTAAAAAATGTCAAAAAGTTCGAATGGTCTCATGTTACAAAAGGTAGACTTTAAGAAACTTAAAGAACTCCTAAAACTCGTGTCGTCCCCGAACTGGCGTCCAAGAGAGGATTTTAGGGGCCTGAAACGCATCATTTCTGAGTTATGCTCAATCTTGTGTTACTGTAATTTGTACCCCATGTAATAATCTGCGAACGTCCATTTTTTTGTCTTACATTTTGGATGCAGGAGTGGAGAGCAATACTCTATGAAGCAGAAGCGCACAGAGAAATTTGCGTCGATGGTTTGTCATAAATTGTAAAAATTTATTCTTAGCGTATTATAATTAGAGAAAATTTCTTAAAATACTTCATTTGCTTTGTAAGAATTTATTTTTAAATATTTTTTGTACTTGATAAAGATCACATTGTGTATCTGGAAAAGATAAATCGTCAATTCACCAGTTTCATTCTTAGTCTATTTTTTCTAGGAAATGAAAAAAATGCATCTACGAGCAAAACAAAGCAATTTCTTGATAAAATTCTCTCAACACGTTAAGACGCATGACATTTCTGGTACTATCCATTTCGCTCATTGGTTTTAAGTGAAGTTTCGTATGAAGCAAGTTCGAATTCACAGCAAACACTTAACCCACGGGTTATTTCGTGTTATCACTGTGACACAGAGTGACCTCGGGACATCCTCGCGCAGGGCCCAGCAAGGTCCCTCCACCCGCCAGTTGGCATTTCTAAAATAAACTGGATTTTCACTGACTTCTGAAAGCAGCCTCCTCTCCTGGCAACCGCAAGGTTCGGGCTTCCACTCTAATCAGTGGCCTGGTGTATCAATCCTGTCTCTCCTGTACCCTCCATGGACCGATAACTGGAAGTCCAAAGGTTCATGACCCTTCCCTTTCTACTTCCCACTCTCCTCTGGAGTACTGCGTCTGACCCCTCACCTTCAACCTACTCAGCAAGGGAGGCCCTACCAGTAGCTAGGCTACCGACATAACTACTCAAGCTTCACCAGCAACTACAAGGTCGTCTACTCCTTAGGTGGAGTTGCTATTATGTTGTTATTATTTATTTTTATTATTCATATTATTTATTTTTATTATTAATATTATTTATTTTATTATTAATATTATTTATTTTTATTATTATTATAAAAATATGTTGTAATACAAAAACAAGTATAGTCAAAGACAAGAAAAGAAATTTCACAAAATTAATGAAGGATGAAGCCATAGAAAACCATTTATCATACAAAAGAGCACGAGGTAAAGCTCTCAAAACCACAATGATACAATCTTGGCAAAATTGCACGTACTCAGTAACGCAAAACACCCCACTCTAAAAAATAAAGAGATTAATGGTTCACGATTACCTTGTGTTCTCAAAACTTTTAAAGACAAAAATGGAAACCCATCAAGTGAGCCACATCAGTAATTTAAGTACCATACATAAGTAATAAGAGCACCTCATAAGTAATTTACTTGCGTCTCCTTTGCAAGAAATTCCACAACAGTAATTATAACCCTAACTTCTTAAGACAAATTTCAACCAAGATTGCTTCATCCTCAGAGTCTGCCAATTTGTGTCTCAAGATTAAACCTAGCACTTGAACCAACCGCTCCATAAAGACGAACTTCTCTATGACTTAACGAAGGGATAATGTACATTGAATCCAACAGTACTGAAAAACCTTTATATACTAGGACTTATAAGAACTCGTTCGATTATGTATCAGTATCTGGACTATTCGAACTTTTCCAGATGAATTGAGAGAAGCCATTTCAATCCCTATCCGTAATAAGGAGGATTCTAATCCACCAAGTATTCAATCTATGTCTGTGACAAGCAATGTATGCTAAGGAGACAAAGTACTTCATATCACCATATCGAAGTCACTTTCGACCAATTCATTCCATTAGCTACACATGTTATTGAAGTGTTTAGATTGACAAAAGGCGTGTTTAAAGAAAGTATTATTGAGATTCTTTCGTCCATCGAAATTAAAGAAAACAAGTTATGTTTCAATATTAAGATTCACCAAAACGGGCACCTCCGAGTTCGAATGAATGACAATCTCTCTGCACCAGTTGAAACGGTCAATGACTTTCCACAAGGATAGGACCTGAGTAAACTGCACTCCTATTATCTGAATTAATCAAATCAGAATATCTTAAATAATCCAGTCCTACTAATCCTCTTTAGGAAACACTATTGCTCTTTTCGACAGTGGGAAAAACCTGCAGCTGACTAAATATATTATCCAAGATAATAAACTGGACTACTTTGCTTTTTTCGAAAACAAATTCTAAAATCTCAGTTTTCTTCATATATAGACAAAACTTGGTAGCTGAAGAACCAATACCTGTCAGATTCTTGGAATGTTGTTTGCACAGTAGAACAGACGCAAGGACAGCCAGTCGCAAGTGGACGGAAGGACAGACACAGACGGACTACATAATAAAACTGCCTTTGATTAACATAATTGTTAAAACCATTGTTTTCTAATATGTTAGTTGCGGAAATGGAGAGGATTAATAAAACTATTAAATTACAATTATTAAGGTGTGTACTGTATCTATTCAAAAATGTAGTGCGTACATACACTTAATTTTACTTCACTTATTACTATTACTATTTTCTTATTCACTTCTTTTTTTTCGCCCGAATTCAATCCAAATTACTGATGTTTCAGATTTGTCGACAGAATTATAGAAAATCTTGTACTACGTTTTAAATTATTATCAATTTGTTTTAAAACTAGTGGCTGCAGCAGCAAAAATGATGTTGAACCAAAATTACATAATTGTTTTGTTCAAATCATCAACATATGAAATTCTCTCGTATGATATAGCAATAAATTAAATATTTTTCACAAAAATAGACTTCACATAAACTGCAATAACATTGTATGGCATACATAAAGTACAACTGCAACATACAAAGTACTTTTAAAGAAAGGGAAAACAGTTTCTGCAACACGTGAATAGAAAATATTTAAAAGAAGGTGGCATCTTCCTTGGGGCCTTGCTGTCGCATTACCTCAGCTGTGTCGTACGAAGTGACACTGAGCATTATAATTCAGTTCACACGCTTGAGAGAAAGCGAAAATCACAATAAAATATTTGCTTACTTTGTCACAATCGAAATAGTTTCATTGTTCTGGCTTTGTCCCGAGTTCTTGGGTAACTCATGAAACCACACACACCTCTCTCACAGCCGGAAGCTGCATAGTTTTTCCCGAATTTCTGCGAACATTTGGCACAAGCTTTGAAACACTACCGTTATGAATGAAATTGGATTGATTTCCCGATTATTTTGTTTCGGTTGCGACCATTACTGTGTTGGGCACGTTATCTCGCGGGAGGTGCTGACGTTCCTCCCCAGTTGAAGGCGAGGGCCGGCGCAGACCTTCGCTTCGACTTCCTCCAGATCTGTCTCAACGGAGCTTCGTGCCAGCGAAGCTCTGAGGCACGACTGGCCTCCCGATGTGAAGAAGTGCGGTGTATATAAGAGGAAGTGTGGGTAAGGGAAGAGTATGGCACAAGGGAGATGAAGGGAGAAGAAAAACATTTTTTTCGGATGTGAACCTACGATACACGACCTACTGACCACATAAATATGGAATACCACTCCTATCTGACGAACAATATACAACAAGAATTTACTGGGTACTCATTCCCCAATGTCAGTTTTTTCTACACATTCAAAAAATTGTGTATTAGCGCAACGCCGACACCTTCAGGCTTGCGTTTCTTGCTTGAAGCAAGAAACTTGCGTTTCCCTGCTCCTCATAACATTGGCTAACTTCTCAAAACGTTTAGGTCTGAGTTGTTGATACGTGGATTTTCTTGCTGGCTCCCGGTCTAACAGAGACTCGAGGCTGAATTCCACCCGGCTTTCTGTCTAGTATCGAGAAGCCGCCACCGTCAGGATTGTAAACCTAGTATCTCCCGTACACGATAGCAACAGTGATTGCACTGACTTTTATCAGTGGATAATGGGCTTAAGAAACTGATTGCATCACAAGAAATGAGATAGCTGTTGGCGGAAACCTCAAGGAGCTGCAACTACCACAAGGCGCCGCGACTCCATCCGGAGGAGATGCGCTTCCGATGTCCCCACTGACGTTGCACGCGACATGTCTGCCTTGACGCGAAGTCATTGCATTCGAATCTCCAGAAGATAGCCAACCACAAGTTAGAAGAATATACAATGGCATCAAGAGAACCATCTACTCAGAATCGCCTGACAAGCTTGGCACAATACAGCCCCTAACCAATTTAGATTTAGAATTATTTAGTCAAAAAAAATTAGTAAAAACGGTATGTGACGTATGGGTGACAAGACTATCTGCGCACGTCTTCTTGAGTTCCAGAATCCCTTCCCGAAATTTCAACTACAAATAGTTAAAAGATGAGTAAAAGTTAAACATAAATAAATAAAAATAAATTTTAAAAATAGCAAGATTGCCTATTTTTTCAAATATTGTTATTTTCGTTTCCGAGTTATAGAACCCTTATTTGCATCGGTAAACGAAATGCAAGTATGATTTTTCTGCATTGCTAACAAAATAGCAAC
This sequence comes from Gryllus bimaculatus, assembly GCA_017312745.1. Classification (NCBI taxonomy): domain Eukaryota; kingdom Metazoa; phylum Arthropoda; class Insecta; order Orthoptera; family Gryllidae; genus Gryllus; species Gryllus bimaculatus. Next base: position 10,501,748 of record BOPP01000016.1, read on the forward strand.
TCGCCCTTATCTCTAGTCTTACCATTACAAGCAAAAAGAGTTCAACAAAACTTGCACATAGTAATGCTACAGTTGAGTCCAGAAGCAAAACAAGGGGCCATCTCAGCATTTACTCAACGGATCAGGGAAACTGACAAAGAGCTGATCGAGATGGAGGTCATTGACCCGGAAGCTGAAGTACATTATTAGTTACAAACATTTTAAGTCTTTTAAAAAAATATATACAATACAAATGTAAACTAATTTATTATATATCACTGTTTTGTTAAAATAAACATTAGTTTACTTTTTGATAATCAGTATAGTCTCTAATTGTATAGAAACAGTTATGAAGCAGAAAAGATTTTACTTTTAACTTAAATTTGTGGACGGACTTCAATTCTTGAATGTCATCTGGCAATGCATTGTAAAGTAACGCACAAATATTGTACGATTTCTTATAGTGAGCTGTTGATACTGACACTTGATGAACGTGATTTTTACGACGCGTGTTGTAATTATAAATGTCAGTATTGCATGAAAATATGTTCCCACCATTAAGTCACTTTTGACAAATATTACAGATTCGTAAATATATAGGCAAGGCGGTGGTAAGATTCCAAGCTCAATGAAGTGATGCTTGCAAGGGAATGCTTTCTTGATATAGACCTACATTCTACAAATTGAGCTCGTGGCTATCTCTTGGTCAGCGTGCTCGCGTTCCATTACGCGGTCCCGGGGTATATTCCCGGTCGAGCCCAGACTACAGTGTGCGTGTTCCTTGCAATGTCCCAGGGTATGTTGCAGTGTGACGATGAGAAAATTCACGAGAACACCGGAGTACGGCGTGGGGATGTCCACGTGCTAACCACACGTACCCCCTTAACCCTTGGCCGCGAGGCATGGACGACGCCAGTAGGCCTGAGCCCGTTTACGGGCTGTCGCGCCAAGTGCATATATTTCTCCAAATTAAACTACTGGTAATCAGTGTTTTCAGTATTCAGTAAAGTTGCATTTTGTTGTCGCTGGAACGTGTTATAATTCATGTTATGATGTATAATCTACTAAGAGAATAGGGTGTGACCAAAGCCTTTCAGCGTTTTAAAAGTCATTCAAATTAGAAGTTATCGGTAATAGAACTAAAAATCTCAATGAATAATGAAGCAATTTCGGGAACTTTGAAATGAATTGTGCATTAAAACTAATTTCTATGAAAAATACATTCCCGGAGGATTAACAAAATGAGTAATTTCAAAGCTAAAGCTATAAACATGCAAATAGCAGATTTTTCGACTTCGCTCGACGGCACGCTCTTCGACGTGGAGGTCGAACGGGAAGTACCAACTTCACAAGCGTGCAATAAGAGGGGAGTCAACAGTCAACAAAGCGGGCGCAACACAGTTTACTGCGAAGTGTTTACTTCAAATTATGGTGCACAGAGAGTTCATTTAAGAATGTTGAAAAATCGCATCTTGGTCACGGAAACCAGAGTGGTTCGGTGGAAACGAACAAATCTACACCATCTACAGCCAACCATATCACTTTTGCGTCTGATCAGTTGGATTAACATCACCCTTTGCATTTTCGCAATGGTCGCAAAGTTTGTATTTTACAGTAAAGTTTAATTTCTACGTCTTATTATATTAGTTCGTTGGGATTAAATTGGAGTTTAGCGTAGTAGCAAATGAAGTTTGAATGATTTGCCGGTTTATTTATTTTGTACGAATATTGCTTTTACTCATTTGGATGGGTCTGTTGCGACTAAATTTGAGTTTTAATGGATATTTCGAAACAAAAAATGCAGGTTTGTATTAAAAAATAATATAATAATTATTGTACCCTTGAAGTAGTTTTGTCTTACAAGGATATTTTTAGTTTTCTTACATTGAAATAACTGGATGGGGTTTTTAAGCAAAGAAAATTTTCCCAAACTGAAACCAAAATGAAACGTAACGAAACTGAGATCAGTGTCGTAATTTTAAGTATTACAACCATGTCTCTTAATTAACAATGGCCAGTTTCGTAATAAGTGCCGTAATAATTACTATTAACTACTAGTAACATCGGTCTGTCACATTTCGAATACAATATAAAAGAAAATTAAAGTACATTCGAATCATCTTAACATACATAAATTCTACGATATTCCTATCATTACATCCGATTCCCTATTCTGTGATGTTATGTCACTTAACGCAACCACTCAGAAACAAAAACAGGCGTCCATGTAGATTTGCAGTACGGCTTCCATTACGAACAGAAACAACGAGTTTTAGCTCGGAATGGCTATTGAGTAGCCTACACATACTCCAAGAAAAGTACTTTTTCGTATGTGATTATTTTTTATATTAAGGTGACATTACGAAACCTAATGAACATCACACTGCCAATATCACAAGTAATGGGACTTTACAGAAGATATGTTGATCTGATGTATTTTCACTTAAAAAAACATTAAATTCTGTGTGACTTATGGGAGAGAAGAATAATCTTCCAATAACATCTAGATCACTGATGAATAAAAGTAATAGCAACAAAGCGAGGTTAGCAAGATTCGATAACTAGAAATTTTGGCTCTCGAGTTATAAAAACTTATTTGCATCTAAAAACGAACTACATATTTGGTTTTATACTAGTATTGCTAACCAAATAGCGACACAGACCTCTGGCTCTTCTCGCAACGTAACTAACAAAACGGAAGATCAAGATAACGAGCGCATAGTAAAGCTTCGACTTCGATACAAATTTCAATTATTTATTTGCTTTCATAACATTGGACTGCAATAATATCAACTTCACGCTACCAAAAAGAGGAACGAAAAGATAATTTAACAGTCCGCTGCCAATTTAAAACATCCGAAATAAATTAATTGTAAATAATGGCGACGGACGAGCGCACTTATTCAAGATGTGGTATGATTTTTTTCTTATAAATAGATGGTATTTCGAAAAGTATTGGACGACACGCCCAATAACACAAATAACAGACCCGGTTGGTTCAGCCGCGTCTGCTACCCCTTCAACGGCGTCAGCTACTTCCTTTTTATGAGCCTAACGACGTTAATAACTCTGCATCTCGGATGTCGAGAAGCATGACTCATGATTTTCGTATTTAACCGTAGTAACCCCATCTGTTCCTCTGATTAAAACCAGAAATACCGCTTTTTATAAGCATGGACACTAATAACGTTAGGGATTACTAGTGTTTTCCTTCAAATAGATTTCTTCCAAATTATGTTGATATAAAAGCTGAAAAATCACTGAAAAAGGAATGACGCATCTTGACCTCTATACTTCGATTTTCTATAGTGGCCGATGACATTAATTATTGTTACTCTTGCCTTATAAAGTGAACCCTTTGAATTAATTGACGAACGTCCTTCTCAACGGGGCTCATTACGCCAGGAATATGCTCGCCACTGTTAAAAATATTCATTTTTGAAGGGAAAAGGTGTATGAATGGCCTAATGTCACTGCAGAAGAATCGAAGTGTA
>BOPP01000016.1:10520803-10542200 GCA_017312745.1 Gryllus bimaculatus
TACAGATTCCTTATTATGGAAACAGGGGATTTACGAGGCCATTACGCCACCCCCGCCCAGAACTCGGGCATTGCCCTGGACGCAAATAAACTGACATAACTGTCAGAGACTTTTGCCCTTTTGAAAACTCCACAAGATCCCAAACATTCCTGTTTCCACCGTCTGGATCGTGTTAACGTTGACGGCGGTTTTGGGGTCCCAATCACCTGACCTCAGGCAGGGCGCCTGCTCCAGACACGACCCTAATTTAAACATTGTCTGAAGGTGTATTTTCCTTTCACGTACAGTTGAAAGAAATATTCATTGCTCTCTTTAAGCAATGCGTTACTTTCATATGTACGTAGGTGCATTTACCATTACAATTGCTGCCTATTAATCAGATCGCGAAATATTGGAAGAGGGACACTCCTCGCCTCCTCATTGGAAAATTAGATTTTGCAACACCATAGAATGTACACTCATATGGAAAATCGCACATTCCTTTGGCCTTAAGCGATATTTGATTTATATTGGATGGCAAGAAAAAATTCATCGTAAAAAGTGAGCACATAAATATATTTTGGACTTTTATCATTTTTTTGCTGTCTCTTGGGGTGTCTGCGGGTTACTTTTTGGGGATGCGCGGAGCAAGTACCCTCACAAACGGTACGGATCGGCGCAGCGATCATTCTTCACTTCTTAGTTCTATTCTCACCAGTTACATAGCACGCCCTTACTATTATCTAAACTTTCACTACCTTACCACACATCTGAGGAGAGAGGTTGCAGCGCTTAGTACCTTTGTGCCGGCTGGACGGTGCCCGCTTGGTGGTGAGATATTGGTTGGCGGAAAAGCCCGCCTAGCAGACGGTAGGCGAGTCCAACGGGGAAAGATCGATCGTCAAACTTCCCACGGTAGGTAAACACATGAACTACACAGTACGGGAATAAGATAATCTTCGCAGTTGCGCGCCCGCGAATGTAACATCATCAAACATCATCTCACTAGTAAGAGAAAAATCTGCGCCATTCTGTCGCACCCAGTAGTTTAACCATCGTGTTAGAACAAAATGTACATCAAGTACATCAACAGATGGTAATGCTTGTTTTTGGGACAAATAGAAAATATTAAATGAGTTGGGTAGAGTGTATTTCTGAGTACTCACCTCTCACAAGGGACGAAGGCGCATGAATACGCGGACGGAGGGCGAGGGCCGAGGGCGAGGCGAGCGGGCAAGCGGGGGCGGGCGGAATGTGGCCAGTGCAGCCACTCGATCTGGTCTACTCATGTCTCCGTGCGTCTCCATCGCGTCACCGCCACCGCTGAGGCGCGTGCCGCTCCCGGCCGCGCGCCCCGCCCCCGCCCCCGCCTCCGCCAGCCGCCAGCACCAGCGACCCCGCCCCCGCCCCCGCGCTCTGCGACTGCCCGCGCCGCGCCCGGCGCTTCCCACGAGCACAGGCTGCGCCCCGTCCGCGTCCCACGCCGCGCTCGCCTCGCGGCTCGGCGCCTGCGCAGCGCAACATTCGGTCCAATCAGCAACGCAGACACACACAGAGGAGCGCCATGCACCAGCTTCAAAGCACATTGTTAGGGGGATACCTGGCCCATATAAGCTTCAAATTGGATTTTCTGCCGCATTACGCAGGTCATTGTTAGAGTGCTCTCTGAGAGCCTGTGTTTCCACACTTAATCATGCATATACCTTTATATAGCAAATGCTAAGTGAGTTGACAAATAAAGCGACCTAAGGACAGGTTATTATGAGCATGTTTTACGTTTCTCCTCAGCTTCGGTCTTACCTCAGGTAGAGAGAAAAATAACTATACCACGTGTTGTAGCCAGAAATTCCATGATGGTGGGTCCCTTGACTACGAAAAATCGAATGACGTGCATAACGTTCTATCTAACTATCCGTCCATCAAAAAACGCTAGCGACTAAATCGTTCAGCGATTTTCTCCAAAAATTGATATTTCTCAATCGATCTCACGACATCGATGTTGCGCCCCTGAATTTGAAATTACAGTATTTAATATTAGAGAGTAATTTATAATGAAGCTCCCTGCAGAAACTTTTCCAAACATGCCCAAAATCGTTTTTATAAAATTTGTGCTGATAGAGTGAATGACGTTTACCAGAATGGTGCAAGTCAGCAGAGTTTGTTAAAATCTCCTTAATTATTCGAAATTGCAAACATTCAAAAAAATGTTGGCCTCTCTCCCTGCAATTACAATTGAGATACAAAACATTTTTTTCTTAATGAGACGTGATTTTTCACAAAAAACAGCTCTTCAAAATATGTCCACGTTCAATTTTTCAAAAAAATTGTTTTTTGTTAAAAACTAAGGCATTTGGGCGGCTGATAGGTGTAACGATTAGCGGTATGGACAGTCCATCAAGTTCGCAGGATACCAACCCCCGATCGAAAGCCGTGGACTTTTACAAGGCAAAAAATCAGTTTTCCTACCCTTCCTTCGGAAGAGGGAAGTAAAGTCCGATGTTACATTAGTAGAGTTGTACTGCATGTAAAAATCATCAAGCTAAATAAGCCTCATGAGCTAAATATGACAATCGCCTGTTTTCGTCCCCAAGAAATTACCTCCTTCCTCTGCTAGTTGGTGTGAAGGAGGTAGCGAAATTTTTACGTTGTCAGACGAATGAGCCAGAACCTCATGGCCTGAGCTCGCCACCCGTAAAAACAAGCTTCAATTCAATTTTTTTCCAACAAATTTTTTTCTAAAAAACCGGCACAATATTTTTTATAAATTTTTGGACCATATTGCGTGGGAAAAACGTTTAAGTTAAGAGAATGGGGTAGTCTCCAGTTCGTTGAAATTCCTGATTTGCGACAATTGAAATATTAAAAATATTTTGGGCGTCTACCTACAAGTACAATTGTGAAGATACAAATTTATTTTTCTTAATGAAATGTATTCATCAAAAACAGATCTTCAAATAAGATCGTGTTCAATTATTCGAAAATATGAATATTTTTGTGTAATTTGGCGTCAAACATCCACTTCAATTTTCCTGTGCTTCGTGAACGCGTTGAATAGTGCTTCGAGGCAATTGGATGCTACGTAAGTTAGAAATTGTACATTCTTTCTTATTTCTTCGTTCGTTTCTTACAATCGAGCTTTTGTTATACGTTCACAAATTAATAGTTTAGAAATTATTTAAAACCTATTTGATAATCCATATGTTTTGTCCGTGTTGCGAGGAATGGATTTGCATTCTCCGTATATTGATGTATTTTCTTTCCAGCAATTCGCAATTCTTAATTGAAATTATCTCTATTAGATTTCCTCTATGATTATAAAATGATTTATATGCATTATGGAAGAAAATTACTTGCCTTCAGGAAATATCAAATTGGAATGCGACAATTGCATTCTGCCCGCGAGGCGGCAGCTGTAGTTTTGTGAATTACGTCTTATTGTTGAGGCATGATTTAGCTGTATGAAACGCTGTTATTTTTGTCGCCGACCTTGATGGTTGAGGTGGCTAGATCGTGTGCCGACTCAGCACTTCCGCCCGAAGGGTCGCGAGTTCGAGTTCCGCCGTGGGCTTGTTTCTCCCTTGTCTTTCATTATATGTGTTGCCGCGGAGGGCCTTTTGAGTCTGCTGATCACAGACCGGGGAGCCTGCACTCAATTTGTAATGAGTTTTACATAAAATGATGCCTGGATTATGTTAATTTGGAGAGAAATTGCGGTACAAATAGTATTACGTAACCATTCCTAAGGGCGAGAAAGTATGTGCGGTGTTAGAGCCACTAATTTAGACAGCCTTACTGTCTTTCCTTTCATTTGAATACTTTTATACTTGATTTCATGCGTTCAAGTGCCCCCATACCATTACAGTCAGAAAAGGGTGGTAAGAAAAGTGAAGAAACACGAAATCTATGAAAATTAAATTGAAAGAAAAGACAGAAATAATGTCTTTCACGATAAAATTAAAAGGTCTCATATCATATGATTTTCTGTGCAATTTAATCTCAAGGCTTCGCAATATTAGAGTGATTTCTCTCGCGCAGTATCGGGCTTACAACGTTGTACGCACTATTCAAGAGCTGGCTGTTCAAAGTTAGGTTCTACTATGACGTAATTTTCTTTTAAGACAATTATTTACGAAATGCAGCTTTCGCACGGGTCCAGATAATATACAATTATTACTTTAATAAATAAATATTATTACAATAAATACACTGATGATACGATATACATATTTATGACACATGTGTCTTGAGAATAATATTAGCCGCATATTCTGGCCCCACAGGGAGAGAACAAATTCTACAGTGCGTGAGCACGTGTCTGGTATAGTGCGCAACACAAGACAAGTAATTAGTGTTTAATTCTGGTAGAGTTGCTTTTTCGGCTATTGTTTTTTAATAATGTTGGGGGGGAGCGCATGCGCAGGAGCTCATAAGTGGGTTGAGAGCATAAACGCTTAGGTGCTTCCGATGCAATCCGATATTTGGGCTTGACAGACCATAAACGATGGTTAAGATTTTGGTAAGGAATTTTATCGTCCAGAAAACTCGAGAGATCGTGAGTTTGGTAAGATGGTATCATGTGCTCGCTAGCTGGCTAACCTAAGAAAGATCTCCGGAAGTATATTGTTCTAATTGTGTCTTGACAATTGAATGATTCTGGGTTAAAAGGAAGGGAGCACTATTTCCCCATGGGGACCTTTCATTTTTGATGACGTCATTTGAATTAATGGCATTTGAATGTTCAGCATGCATACTAACCGTGCGATGCCACATCGAGTGTAAGGTGATCAGACGTCCCGTATTAACCTGGATTTCCCTTCTTTTGAGCCCCTGTCCCGTATTTTTTTAAGGAAAGAGAGACACCCAAATGTCCCGTTCTTGTGACAATTCCTATTCGGCATAAAGTGCCGATAACAACTTTAAATATATCATAATGTAATCTGTTTGCGTTTGGATTAATTTATAAAAAAGTGCGTGTAGATCATACGCTCATCTTCCATGTAACAAGAATGTTTCACTGTCTATGCAGTGATGATTCTAGGAAGGGAAAATGAGCTATCGCAACATTTGAGATTGTATATGCTTTATGTCACCGCTATTGATATCATTAGAGAAAAATCCAATAATCCGAACCCTCTGCTTCCGTGAATTTCGGTGCGACTTAGACAGCAATCTTAATTGAGGAATACGGGCCAATTTTATAATGAATAAAAGTGGAAATGAAACAAATGACTTTTTTTAATGTTCCATTCCAATGTTCTTTTTTGACATTGTTTTTTGCTCTTTTCTTGTTCTTTTTAGATAAAGCATTTCCTTATCAAATACGGCTGTAAGTAATCACTCCTTTTCTTATGAATACAGCCAACCTCACAATATTGAAAACTGCTTACACGATTCAATGAAATTCATAAGAATTGTGGCATTCGTAGAAGACAGTTGTGGTCAGTTGAGTATCGTTTGGCCCCGTTTCTTTAATTTAAAAAAATGCCACACTGTCCCGTTTGTTTGTTTTTAGCTTTTAAGATCTGGTCACCTTAGATGAGAGTCAAGCAATTGAAATGGGAGAAGGGGCTTGGGACTGACCGGCGGCGGGGCGGGCGGCGCGCGCTCCAGCAGCGACAGCGACGAGAGCGACTCGTCCAGCAGCGGGAGCAGCCGGCCCCCGTCGGCCCCCCACTCCTCCTCCCGGGCCAGCGCCAGCGCCGCCGCGTGCGCCTCCGAGAAGCTCCGGCCGCCGCCCCCGCGCTCGGCCCCGCCCCCGCGCCCGCCCGCGCTCAGGTACAGGCGCAGGCCGTCCAGCTCCAGGCTGCTGAGGTCGGACAGCGGCAGCGACAGCTCGGAGGCGGAGGGCGACGGCGACGGCGACGGCGGCGGCGAGCGCCAGGGCCCCAGCAGCGCCAGCGGGTCCCACGCGGCGTCGCCCAGCACCACCGCCGTCGACCCCGAGCAGCAGCTGCACGCCATCGCCTCCTGCGCACACCGCACACTCCAGTCACTGTTGGTCACCAAATTGTAGTGCGTTTTTCCCCAAACGTCCTCCTCCACTTTTCAACATCTTTGACATATAGTATTTTTAAATTATAGGGGGAACTGTAGGGAGAATACGTAAGAACGACACAAACATGCATGCCCTAGGCGCGATTAGAACCCGCGACCCTTCGAGCCGAGGCAGATCCTTGAGCCTTGACGACCTCCTCCATCCAGGTCGGCACACGTCGCTTTTGTTTGATAGATCATTTCGTGTTTCTGGGAGAGTCCTTTAGTCAACAGTCCCGTACGCGTAGCGTATGTTGTATCGCAGGAGGGGGATGAGTTCCTCCCCCGTCAGAGAGGTAGATGACGTCACAGAATGCAGTTTTTTTGATTGATTAGTTTGTGTTTCCGGCCGCGACAACTAAAATGGATATTAATCCCATAAGTGTGGTGCTTGTTAAATTGCTGGGGTGTTCTTCCCCCGCTAGAATGTGACTTCCGGAGCCGACCTACATGTTGTCTTGTGAGTTTTTCACCTCCAGAGATCTCCCCCGCGATGCACCACCCCAGCTGCCTTTAAGCCTTCGACTGGTGTTCCGTAATGCGTGTTACCGCAATGCATGTAAGTGTAAGTGGGGGACGACCTATGGAGAGATGAGAGGGCAAGAAGGAAGGAAAGATCGCGCGTGGTCCGTAGACCGTTTGTTACAGCATTACACCGGTGTTCACCTGGTATGACCGAAAAACTGTGGAAGTCTACCAATAGAGCACCAGGCCCTTAGAACTCTACTCGTCGCTGACTGAATTCAACTTAGCTACCTAGCAAGTGTAGAAAATCCGCCATCAGAAGGACCCGAACGCTAGCACCTCCCAAGCAGGGACACTGCAGTGGCATCAGTTGTTGCCCTGAGCCATCTCAGCCGGTTGATTGATTTACTGAGGGTCTCCGAGCAGAAAGGGAAGAAACGTTCTTCTCACTTAAATTCTTCTGCAGGTAATTACCAAATAAAATATTTTCTCGATGTTTGATGTGAAATGTGTAATTTTTTAGTTGATAGCAACGTAGCATTGAAGCTCTTCGATTGAGCTCAAAACTCTTGAAACACGGTACTTGGTATGAGGAAGTTTCTTTAGATAGCAGAGCCCGCTGGCCTCCACGTATCATTCATGTTACAGCAAGAAACAGTGGCGCGTGTTCATTGGGGACCAGGAGGAAAATAAGAGTTTAATCCAAATGTAAATTGGGGACCGACTCAGAGCAGGGCCTAGGTGAATTGGGGACAGACTACCTCATCCCATTCCAGGTAAAAGCGCAAGGTAACATTTTAGTTTCAAAGAATATTTTCATAGCTATTGTTTTTAAAACAAATTCCACTTCGCAATTTTTCAAACTTAGGACTGACTTTTTCTTTCGAAAAGTATTGGTTTAAATTAGTTTTCATTCAATTCCATCACTCGTTGAATGAATTCTGTTTATCTAGTTATTTTTATATTCTTCCTTTTCTCAGCTAATATTCTATAACAGTGAACATGAAATTTGGACACTTCTAGTGCTTTGCTTTTCATTTTGAAACAGGCGAGAGTCTGGAAGATTTTCGATAAGGCACAGGAAACAGCTGGACGGCAGCGTGGCGGCAGCGGCCGCCTTAATCTATCAGTCCTTTTCCTCACCTGGGTTTGTTTAGTACAATGTAGAAGTAGAAAGTGAGATTTGCGAGAAAAGATGAAGGGATTATTTGGTCCCCAATTTACATACGGCCAAAAACAGCGCATACTCTGTATTCTTATCGGCCGAGAGGAGGGATTTCCCTACAACCCCCAACACTATTTGTTTCAGAGGCGAGTTGCCATCCTAGGACAACGGAGCAGAGAGATGTACACCGGCAGAGGAATAGAAGGGGGAGCAGCTACCTTCTTTTGCTCTCGAGGCCCCAACCCCTGGGTATGAGACTTGTAGAAGGACGAATAAGCCTGTGTTATAAAGAAGCCAGCTGCGACAGAAGCAGCAAACCTAATCCAAGTGTCTTGGAGGCAGTGCCAGGTGGGGGTGTGGCTAGGCCTACTTGTTTTATCATGACATTAAGGGCTGCCCACTATATATATTTCCGTATATCCTTTTGGCATTGCATTCGTTTGCCGGTGTGCACTGGGAGGGACGCCCCGCCCTCTAGAATGAGGTCACTGAGGTCAGATGCAGTTCAGCGGGACAGACAATTCCAAGAGTGAAACGGACGCCTGGGGTGTAGCAACCGCTACTCAGCAAATGGCAACGTCGCATTATTAACAGCGCGCCAACTTGGACACCACAAAATTGTAGAATCACAACGCGATGCACACTGGGTAAGGGAAAGTCCAAAATGGGAACATTAACATATCTTAACATACAAAAAATTAAACTGTCGGTAGAAATAGTTCGAAAAACAGTTCTGTTATGCAGAATTTAGACTGCCAGAAATAATGTTTTTTTTTGTTTACAAAAATATTACCTCCGATGGAAAACAGTTTTTGTGAAAATGTGCAACATTTCCGTGTTGGACAACTGGTTGTCTAAATTAGTGCACTCACATTAACATAAATATTGAAGACCATTATTACAAAACGTTTTGACAGTTAATAATTGAATTCAGTAAGCTATGGTAATACATAAGTTGTCACTTGTAAATTTGTTTTTGTATTAACACTCAGTGTTCTATACGCCATAGCAACATGCCCTCACAGCGGACAGAAAACATTTATATCAAGTACAATAATTACGTACTTGTAATAGTAAAAAATTCTCATAAAAACGTATGCAATTAAAAAACAGATTATAAATGTAAATAATAAATTTCATTAAAATAAAAGAGGAAATAATAAGAGTTTAGCATTCAAATTTCCTCTGAAAGTGACTAATAAAAGCTAACCACGGACCGTGGCTGGAACAACACTCTTAAAATTACATTACTGTATACAATGTTTCGTAATAAATTACTTCTCAAACAAATGGTTTCATTAAATCAACAAATAAACAATAATACAAATAAAATAAATCGTGACTTCAACGGCCTGATTTACCACCAGTCCTAATACAAATGTTTTAAGGCCATCCACGTGTTGTGGCTTAGTCATGAACGAGAATCAAACTCCCACGTGCCCATGAAATGAGGCAGATCACTCCGTTAGACCACTCTATCAAAACCCATATGTCAAGTTATCCTTAACATTCATTTGATACAAGGATATAACTTAAAGATGAAATGTATATTTCATCGAAGGCGACTACATCTTACATTAAGTCGTAGGCTTCCGTGACCAGAGCATGAGCGTGATCTTGGCTGTCCGGGTGACACCAAGATGGTCGAAACGTCGGCGACACAGCCTTCGACGCGGGCATACCAGCCCTGAGGAAGGCTACGACAAGATGGTCGAAACATCGGCAACACAGCCTCAGCCAAGATCACGTTCTTACATCAGCAAAACGTAGCGCACATGGCGCCTCGCCAACGGCTCCACAAAGAAAGAGAGTGAAAGCAGGAGGATGCAGCTGCACCTAAGGGCAATGGAGACGTGCGCATAGCAAAGGGCTCGCGGCCGCCGGCTAACACCGTACAGCAGCCAGCCTGGTAGGCTGCGCTGGTACCTACCAATTGTTCTCAAAGAGCTTATTAAATGCACACGGGCGTGTGTTCGTTCCTTCCCACTCTGTCCCCATTAGGACGCTTTGATAACTGCTAATTCCCGGAAGCGACGCAAGGTAAAATGCAAGTGGTCTGGCCGTAATAGGTAAACTTCGACTCTCCGCTGGTTAGTGGCGTCACTACTTGTTTAAATCTGCCTGTTACCTGCAAAGCTGTATCTGCTGTCCTGTTACCATCCCAGCTAATTCAGAGTAAATTTACGTTACCAGCGATAATGCCATTTTTCCCCAAAATTTTACGACCCTAGTCATCTCCGTCAACTTCGAAAGAACATTCAAATCCTTGCTAGTTGCTCGATACACTCCAAAAACTACAAGCGTTACTTTATTTTTATCTGACAATACTGTTCCTATAATTTCTTATTCTTTGCCTGTAGTGTAAACTGCACTATTTAGCTCTAATTTTACACAAGTAAACACTCCTCCTCCTGCCTACTTGGACACGTCTGTACACTGTGCATTTTTCAATAAACATTTTAGAATTATTAATATCGGGCTCAGTCAAGATTCAGTACCTACAACCTACTACAAGAGATTATTGAATTTTTTGTTCTTATTGACTACATTTCGACAATTTACCTCCAACACAATTAACTTATCATTTACATGTGTATTATTCGGCAGCTCGTGTTATTCTTCAACAGGTGCAGGAGCAAGTGAACAAGGCTCGAGAGAATACAGCTGAGTTGAGTTACTCTTCACCTATTGATGTGAAATCCATCACGCCCAAAAAGCTTGGTCAGCGATCAAGCTATTCGTTACTACGAAGTGTACTTTCTCGCATTTTGCTACCCACTCAAAACGTGTATTTATAGTGCAAGTTCTATGCTATTCTACTTCTTTGCCATTTAATACACCATTTACAACTAATCTGGCCTTTGGAAACATCTCTTCGGCAGTCTCTGACCACCCCAGATAACCACCTAACATCCACTAAGGCAGCTCGGAAGGGACGCAGAATGCTTGAAATGTGCTTTTATGATATCGGATAGCAGGATTTTTTGGGTGTGAGAAAGTGTACCCAAGACACAGAAGTTAGATAAAATCAGTGTGTATATTCTTTAAACAGTTAGACACATATTACAAAGTACTGAAATAATAACCACGAAACACATTTAAAATCAAACAAAACTCGAAACAACTCGCAAAATACACTCTAGAACCTGTAAATCACAATCCTTAGTGACACAGCACTGAAAAAACAATCACATACTATATTCAAAATCAAATAAAACACGAAACAACTCCCAAAATGCACTCTCTGGTTCAATAATAAATACAATCCTCAGTAAGACTGAAATATCTTGAACTAACAAATTTACAATGCTCCCAGCACCGTGCTCGATTGCTACCAGCTCGATACTATGTTAGCAAACGTTCGCGAATTGTAAAGGGAAATTTTCTTTTTCAAACAGAACATAATTTAAATGAAGTTTATTTCTCAAATTTACAATTAATTTCGCCACTTTAGAATAATACTTAACAATTGCCTACATTGTCTAACATTTAACATATTTACACTCAATATCTCTTTTAGGGAATCACCAGAGAATTAAACATATTACATTAGTGTCTACAAGGCATTCACTGGTCTCATGTGCTCGCTCCGTTCGCTATCGTTTCTGCGTTAATATTCAGAATTCCCTCAATCTTTCTCTAATGATCACAATGATCGCGCGCTTGCAGCGTCGCCTGCCTCTCAAGTCCTGTTACAATGAATCCTTTTACCTTGCTCTTCGTTCGCACGGCTTCCGACTTCTCCTACCTCCGCTCGGGAGGTCCGCGCCGTGACTCACGACCTTGGCCTAGTTCAGGCCGCACCGTCACCAAGCTCCTCTGCAAACCGACCGTCTGCGTTCGAAGTGCCGTCTTCTTTCACCCTCCACCAGATTCTAGCCGAATCTACTCCCGACTTGTTTCTTAATATGCCCTGCACCAGAACAGAATAAGCGCATCTTCTTCGCTCTTCATCACTCTTCTCGTGCGGTACGCCGACGCGTTTTATAAAGTTCTTACGCGTGTTTAACTAAACAGCGTATTTCGTCCCAGACGTTCTCTATGGTACACTCTATGGTCGTGCAGCTAATTTCAACAGTTCTCCAACCGTCTCACAGCAACTCAAGTGTTCACTTTCGCGGCCACTATTCCGTCTCGCATTCGTTTCTTTACGAATCTCCACAGTCTACATTTCGCCCAATTATATTCACAGTTCTAATGTGTAGATTCTCTACTCTTCTTCTTTCTTCGACGAACAATTACTTTATCTTATAATCTCGCCAAGATGGCGTGTATCAGTCCTCACTCAGCTAACCGGGGACGTACAACTGACCTGGCAGTCAACTTTCTCAAGAAGAAGGAGCCGGCCTCTCCTAGAGGGGTAGCACCGCGTCACAACCCCTCGCGCTCGCCATAAACTGCAAGTCTGGCGACGGGCCTAAGATTCGACCACGTTCTTTCGCACCTACAATGTGCATGCATTGTGGTGACGAGTGATTCTTTACTGTCCACTACTCAATGCTATTTTTAATTTTTTATGTTCTCTTCACAATGTTCACGCTGTTTCTCGAACCTCTGCTCCAAATCTTTTCTTGTCAAACTTATTACTCATTTCCCTACACTTTCCGCGAATGTATTGCTCCAATTTCGCCTTTACTGATTGTAAATTACCGGAGTCTTGAAATGGTTCCACAAAGCACACTGTTCTCATCTTGCTCCTAATCTCAAATTCCTTCTCAGCATACAAACTTCCCCGCTATCGATTCAGATGTACTTGCAGTATTCGCTTTTTCTCCTAGAACAGGATTACTAATTTCCTCACCACCTGCAACTAGCAGCACTGACTAGAATTGTCGTGGCCAGTACGTTTCCACTTCCGTCCAGATGACCGTTGCCCGACATTGAGTTACCTGCACGCACGGGTACGAGCAGGCGCAGTGCCCACAACTATGAGCGCACGTTATCCCCCAGAGAAACCACCACCGCCCGCAGTGTTGCCGCCAGAGGAGCATTGCCCGAATGCGAGATCTCAAGCCCCGCGATGCGGAGTCTTGCGGAAGCCGGGCAGTAAAAATTCGGGTATGAATGTGGACATAAAAACTGTACCACTCGGAAATTATAATAAGTGTGCGCAATACTCTTTAGTCTTTGCTTTCTCTGCTTTACTACTGTTAGAAAACTCTGTCCTCTACTTTCTTTTGTTATGGAATTTGATTAGTCCTTTTCTATCTTTCGTAAAGACTAACTAGAGAAAAAGAGGGAAGATCCACAATGTTATATCTAAACTCTCTGAAAAGTCATGAAGATGTCCTTTTCTATATCTATCAAAAACTGATTAGTATTCCGCAAGATTACTAATCTCGCGTAACATCAATATTTGATAAAATGACGAGAGAAACAATTTACTGATACTAGAAGGCAGTAAATGATAGCTGAGAAGATGTAGAAAACACCTCTGAAAATATTTTTTCCAGCCTTAAAAATGTTCGACTAATGAATGAATACTGAGACTCCTTATTACTTAGAAAATCTTTTATATATCGTGGCGTCGACAGTATAAACATCTGTGAAGTCTGTATAAAAAATTGTAAATAAAAATTATATTTGTATGATAATATTGTCTATTGTAGTTTTAAAATGCATTATATAAAATTAATAAGATAAAATAAAGTAATATTAAGTAATTAAAGATTAAAAATATTATCTTCCAGAATAACGATTTTTCCGCTTCGGGAGCTTTAGTAACCCGGTTTCTAAATCAATAAAGGCAAGCAATCGTTTAGGTTTTATATCAGTCGTAATTTCATTAAATTAAATAGTAAAGGCAGATTTCCCACAATTTGGTTATTAATCATAGATTGATGAATTCGAATTTGAAGGATATTTTTATTATTAAGATTATGGGCCATAATGAATCGAAGAGACTTTCCAAAACATTCAATAAACGTAGCTAAAAGTCTATATAAAAATACAAAGGTCTAAATAAAAATAAATTTACATAAATCACAATCATTTAAAAGTAACCAAGGATTAAAACTAAGTTGCAGCCTTTCCCAATATTATTTGACATTTATACAGACGATATTCTTGGAAAATGGAAATTAAAATTAAAACAAGGTATCAGATTGAAGGAAATAATTATATCAAAACTCTGCTATTTGCTGATGACCACGTTATTATGTATGAAAAGAAAATTGATCTCCATATGGCACTCCATCAATTAAATGTAATGTGTAAAAATTATAACATGAAAATATCAAAACAAAAAAAACGAAGGTCATGGCTTTTAAAGGAGTTTATCCAATTAGAACAAAGATATACCTGGAAAACCAAGCAATAGAATAAGTATCACATTTCAATTATCTGGGATGTGATATAAGTTACGACCGGAGCCAAGATATAAAAAATAGATTACACAAGGCCCAATATATGCGGCACGCTACATAGAACATTAAGAAATAAGGCTAGAAAAAATACAATGTTAAAATTTTATAAAACAATGGCAAGACCAGTAGACCTGTATGGGAATGAAAATTGGATTCTCTCTCAAAAGAAAAAAAAAAATAGTATTCAAGCTAGTCAGAGATGAAATTTTTAAGGACAGTAAAAAGGTTTTGTAACTTTACTTTTACAATATATTTTAAGTTTTAAATGATTGGTATACACCTATACAAACAAGACTAGAAAAAGCATTTAAAAAGAATGGAACACAATTGGTTACGCTAAACAAGTGCTGCAGTAACAACCCAACAGGAAAGGAGTGTAAGAAGACCCCAGGCATGAAGTGAAGTGCAGAAGAAAAATAATTTTTATTAAGATTCTAACACTACGTGTTTGTTGTAGACTTCTATAAAGGGGCCGCGTGGATAAAAATGGTTTGCAGGTGGGCCCGCCCTCATTTCATTCACGCTAACTGGTGCAGACCAATCTGCACGAGTTCTGCCTGAAAATTGTAAGCATGTTCATAATTTTAATATAGAAAGCTACAGTTTGTCTCAAGTGCCTCTAGCGACAAACATCGTTCACTAAAGGATTTGTTTAAACCGGTAATCGGCCATAATTGATTTGTGGTTTGTGTGTATAACTATTTTCCTATTCCCGCTTTCCTATTTCTCTTCTCTATGTTCCTCACTGTTAATTATTCTGTATCTATACTCTATATTAATAAGACACAAGGGCATTGCGTAACAGCACGATACTCTCTGAACGTAGTGGATCGAAATCGAGAACCTTTTGTGCTAGCTTAGATTTTAGATTAGATTTATTCAGTCAAAAAACAGTAAAAACTGTACGTGACGTAGGGGGGGGAGATTATATGCGCACATTTTCCTGATCCCTTCCTGTCATTTTAACTATAAATATTTGAAAGATTAGTAAAAGTTTAACATAAATAAATAAATATAAATTTTAAAAATCGCAAGATTAGCAATATTTGAAAAATAGTCATTTTCCTTTCTGAGTTGTAGGAAATTCATTGCTAACAAAATAGCAACTCGACCTTCCCTCTACTCCTACCACTACAAGCAAAAGGAGAGTTCATCAAAACGTGCGCATAGTGAAACTAAATTTACGTCCAGAAGCAAAACAAGAAACCATCTCAGCATTTGCTCAATGGATAAGGGGGATTATGCTTTCTTTGAAGGTCAGGAGTGCAATAGGCTATGATTTATAAGCATAATCCTTTGTATATTAAAAAATAATTACATTTCTGCACTTTTCGCCAAGCATTGCATCACAGATTCAAGAGTGCATCACTGTGCGCTCCACAAGAGGATGACGTAGATCCGAGATCTACAATTGAGTTCATCAATAACCAAGACCTGATTATCTTTTGTAATCGGGAGGTTGTTTTTACTGTTAATTGTTTAATTCTAAGTGTTCATATTTAAGTATGACTATGTATGTTTTTCTTCACTCGAGTTATAAAAGTAACTTGGATATTGATTTCACTTGCGTCTGCATTAATGTATTATGTGTACAAGGAAGAAGTATGAAATTATTGAAAATCGACATTTTGCTGATAGATGTTTGGTATTGTCGTAAAAAAGTACGAATGTACACATGTGATCTACATGAAATAGTTATTGGTGTAATTGTAGTACACAATTGTATTTGTAGTACATTCTTATTATGTATCTGCAAGTTAAACGAGTTAAAGTGAAACATATGTGATTTATTTGTTATTGTGAAATTGTGACAGATGGATGAATTTTTGTAAGGAAGTGTTTTATTCTAGTGAAGAAAGGGTACCTGTGGGTGATTAAATTGATAAGAGTAAGTTAGGCAAGAAGGAGTATAATTGAAATGAAAGAGTAATGTAAAATGAAGGAACTGAATGTGTGTCTACACTGTTTTTCACGTTTGTTGAAAATAGAACAAAAGAGTTTTTTTAGATAACAGAAAAACGTTGGTCACTGTGTGATATCGGATTTTTGAATATATAATTGTTTAAGTGGTTGAAGGCACCTTTCCTTCAGCCTTCAAGCACCCTAAAAAGCATACTCGCAATCAATTGAAACCATTTTATTTATATTTATATTTGAATTCCTTTGGCGTGAGTCAACATATTGTACATCTTTTAAAAATATTGTACACTGCCTTTTAAAGAGCTGTTTTTTTCAACAGACTTAGTTTAAAGCAAAATTGCTATCTTTAATTCTGTAAGTTGGAAATGTTAACGTTTTGCAATTTTCGAAAATACATGGAAATGGGACTACCACCATATTTTATCCCTACATACGAGCAGAAATTTTAAAAAAACATTTGTAACGGTTTGGAGGAAAATTAAAATTGCCTTTACGCGAAAACTACTCAGATTTTCGAAAAATTGAATATAACCTTCTTTAAATATGTCTTTAGAAAGCAGATTATCATTGAGGAAAGAAACTATCTTCAATATTGTAGTTGTAGAAAGGTCCCGAAAAATTGAAATCTGAAAATTTTCGAAAATAAGAAGTATTAAAGAACATGATATCTTTACCCTTCTCAAAAGAGTCGTTTACGCTATCCGTAAAGAAAGTTTAATTGAAAAATTTGGATCCATTTTTGAGAAACTTTCAAAATGTTTTTGAGACTTGTTCTAAAGTACCCTCAGAAATCAAAATATCTGTTTGAAATCCCAAATCGTTCAGATCGATTAGAGAATATCAATTTTGGAGAAAAGCATAACATTTTAGGTGCTAGCGTTAACCACAGATAGGCGTTTTGACGATTTTTCGGTATTAAGGACCCACAAAACATAAATGTTGGCTGCACCGCGTGATAGAGGAAGTAATTTACTGTATATATGAACAGGATTTATACACTTTTTCGTTACCAGCGCCCAACAAGAGCTTTTCGGCGAAAAGTCGCCGTTACCCGGAGCACAATTACAATACATTCTCTTCTTACATTCGTAAGAGTGAGAAAGTAAATGTGTGACTTGAACTATAATTCTGTAGAAGTACGCAATTCCTTTGGTGTCCCCCAAATTTTACTTTTCAGATATGCGTGCCCCCCTCAAATTTTACCTTCGAGTGACGCCCACGCCCTTTGCACTCGAAACACAAAGCAAAGAAAGGCAATTCCATGCAGAAAACGTACTCACCGCGCTGCGTCGCGCCATGCACTGAAGTGCGCTCTGCTGGCGGTGGCTGGTACGGCGCCCCCGCCCCGCGACACCAATCGATACGCGACCACCTCCCCATCCACTCTAAACATAGCATAGCCCCTCAGCCTGAATTCTTAAAATGTTGCTAAATTACAGAGAAGGATTCGAGGGAAGGGACGGGAGGAACATCCTTACAATTGTTCTTCTGGGTGTAATTACTGATTAAAACAATTGCTTTTATGTTTGAGAGATAATGTTATTTTTTTAATTGAGAGTTATTAAGAATTAATTTCATTTCATTTTTAAACTACGCGCGCTTTTGAGCTGCACGAAGATGATTAAAATCAATTGAAGTCGCTATTCGGTGGAAGTCTCACTATTTACCCATCTCACGTGTTTAATGGTACACAAGTTCAGTCAATTATTGGCGGTATTGAATTATTTATGACGTTTGGAGAATTTGATTCCATTTGATATTAGGTTTTGCACGAAAAGTAAGTGAATGCACAATTTATACTTTATAATTTGCTGACAAGAAAATGTATTCAAGAATATAACAAGTAGGGTTTAAAAGTTAATGTGGAGAAAACTAAATATATGGTAATTAGAGACAATAGGAAAGATTTGGTTTTAGAAGACACGGGGAAAAGTGGAAAAGTATACACACACATGAATACAAGTATTTAGGAATAAAAATTACAAATGGTGGGAAACAGTTTACAGAAATTCGGTCGAAAATAAACTTAGGAAAAATGGCGTTTTCAATTTCAAATACTATTTTATGAGATATAGGAATCATAAAAAGGTCAAAATTAAAATATTGAAAACTAGAATTAGAAGTATTTTGACTGTTGGAACAGAAGTTTTGACTTTAAATTCACAGTTAAAAGGAAAATTATTGGCAACGAAAATGGTTGATAGGAGAAGAACCGCAAGAATTTCCAGAAGAGACAAAATTCGAATTGAAATTAGTAGAAAAAAATATGAATGTATCACATTCAATTATAGGCTTTATAAATAAATCAGTGGTGGTTCCAAAGCACTTTCTCGCAATGTATCTAACGCTCGACAATATTACTTTGATTACACACACACACACGCACGCACGGTGGACGCATATTTCCGCCTGGAGTTACAGTGTAAGAGCGCTGGTGGGAATACGCGTCCGCGCGTGTGAGGAAGCATCTCTCATTACTACAATATATAGCAAAATAGAGAAGTTTTCGAAATAAAATATTTTTTTAAGTAAAACGTGTCGAAACAATAGTGCTTGATGAAGTGTGTTGGAGGGCGATTACGTTATTTTCGAAACCACTTTCTTATTTCCCCGTAGAACTCAAAGCCAGAACCACGTGTGCGGAAGGTGTAAATATCAGACACAAACACTACGTATATACTATTTATGTAGGTAATTTTTCAATATGCGGCCCTTGGCTAGCGTGCTCGCTTTCCACGGCGCAACCTCGGGTTCCATTCCCGGTCGGCGCAAAAATGAATTGTGCGCTTTTCTTGCAATGTCTGTTGTATGTAGTATCTGCAGCATCTGTTGCTGTATGGCGATCAAAAAAGCTCACTTCCCAGGTTGAGGAGACCAGAAAAACGGAGTAGGGATGACTATGTGCTAACCAAACCATGGCCGCGATGCAGATGGTAGGCCTTAGCTCGGAAAGAGCTGCTGTGTCAGAGTCCATATATACTTTTTTTAAAACTCAGTTTAAATTAATTTACACGAATTACTTTGTTGGGGCAACAAAATACGTTAGTCCCCTTAAGAGGCATTCAAGACCCGCCATGTCTGCATTACATACAATATTTATCGTTTGCGGATGATAATAGTTGTTTATGAACCAAGAATATTATAAATGTTATTTTGATTGTGCGTGCACAAAAAGCCCTCGGGTTTTTTGTCACCCGAGGGATTTCCCAGCCCACAAAATGTGCGAGATATAACCAAGGTGATGAAATAACTAATGCATAGTTCACATAAAATGTTTCTGCAAATGAACACTTATTTACGGCGTATTTCACTGTGTTTAACGGAATGTTTGGAGCTTATTACGAATAATATAAACTCATTTTTGTGGAATGCATAAATTGGACTATGTTGGACTAAATTAATTTTCTTTCTGCGTTAATTTTTTATCGTGTATTGTCATTTGTTCTTGCAGATCGGTGACATGTTTTTGGGTTTATTCCTATCCGAATAAAACTTTGCCGATTTCAATACATGTACAACCATTGAGAAATCAACACGTGGGTGTATTAATCATCGTGGTACATTTTTTACATCTGTGATAAATTCACAACAATAAATCAACGACTAAATATCTCAAGATAGCGTAAGGGTTGTGTTGTGTTCAAGAGGATCAAACTCATAAAACACAGTTTATTCACAATGCAACAGTATGTTCCAATTATACACGGCTCAGGTGTGTATATTGAAGTACGGCTATAGCATCGTAAGGCCGTCGGGGTGGCATGTTGCACACCTTCGTGTAACGTAGCTCTCTTGAGTCTTCGAATACCGGCGTCGGCCGTGGAGAAAGGCCGGGGGCGATGTGTTCCCAAGCCATCTAAGCTAGCAGCGCCCAAAAACCAATTTCAACCAAACTATATCCATAACTATAGGCTAATTTGCGACTAATTAAATGCTCTATTCCCGAATTTTAAGCTCTATTGGATTTCCCAAAATCGCGGGCGATGCTAGCTTTAAACTAAATCTAGCAGCGCCCACCTAAAATCATTAAAAATTTAAGGCTATTTGAGACTCTAGGGAAACAAGTATTCGCGCACTTTTATTCCAAAAATCAAGGCTGTACAAAGAGAAACAATTAACATTGTTTTTTGTGGACAAGTAAACACCAAAATCAAAAAAGTATGTATAGAAAAATTCTAAAACCCTACCCAAAATGTAATGCTAATTTAAAGCTTTAGGGAAAAATGTTTCCGCGTTATTTCTCCAAAATCACGCCTTCACAAAGGGAATCAATAATATTCGTTCTTTGAGGCAAATAAACGCGGAAACCAAAAACCTCAGACACTAGTGAAACCATACCCGTGAACTTCCATAAAAGTTTATACAATTGTTTAGGAGCGATATTAATATGTTCGATATTGTCCCTCAACCGAGGATATAGTGGGATAAGGCAGTGAAAGATGACCCAAAACCAAATTAATAATCGCGACGCTCAGATGAGAATAAAAAATACTTTTGATCCCCCCAAAAATAGCCTTCTAAGGCAATCTGCTGCAGAGATTCTACGAGAAACGTATTTTTCATGTTTTATTTTTTGTTCTTTTTTTTGCATGTGTTAGGATAAACACAATTGGCACGTACGTTAGAAAATACTTGAGTCGGAAGGTATTTTTATCAAACAATTTTGACACCAAAGTCGGATAGAAAAATAAATAAATTTTAGAAATTAATTTTCGACGAGATAATGTTGAAGCACTGTTTCAATTTTTCTCCTAGAATGTGTCTTATAACGTTCTACAACATATACATTTTCAGATTTTTAAGTAATTAGGACGATAGTGAATGAAAATAAAAACCAATTTTATCAATTTAAAAATTTGAAATTTGCACCAAAATGTGATTGGAAAAAACGTTTTACCATTATTTAAATACAGATTCAATCGTGACATGCACTCCAAATCTAAAAAGTATTACATCGATTACACAGGTCTACAAATTATTTTTTTTTTTGTGAGCTGTTTTACATTTGAAATGTGATTCTAAATATTTCAGTACCACTGATTTCCAAAATGACCTTCGTTTTTCTCTATCACATCAGGTTCTTTGGCAAATCAAGAATGAAATATCCACATATGTTATTGTTAAAAAATTACAAAATCAGCATTTATATAATAGTTACTAATGCATTTGTAAGTTTTTGTTGCCAAAAATTTCACATTTCCATTCAGTTTATAAACATACATCAGTAAAACCTTGTTCGTTTAGTTTCAAATGTTTGTCTTTTGGATTTTCTCTTGTGTATTTCCGTAGATTCCCTACACAGCATCCAGCAGTAATCTGCCATAGTTGAAATATTCCATCGTCATTGGTATCTCCTCTCCATTTCTCGAACATCCTGGTGAAATCTCTCTCCTTGTTCTTCCCTTAATGCCCCCAGGTTGTCAGGAAATACATCCAAATGTGAAAACAGAAAGTGTAATTTGAGACTCAT
>BOPP01000016.1:10548337-10567990 GCA_017312745.1 Gryllus bimaculatus
ACGAGAGGAATTAACATTGGGAAAAAGGGTAAAAAAAATTAAAAAAAAAACAAAAAAAAACAAATCATAAGGGTAAGCCAATCATAACTTTTTTTTTTATTCTCAATCGTCGTATTGGGGGGACGGCATGCTAGGAAATGGGGTTCGGGTGTCACACGCCAGTCCGCACAAACTATCGCGTTGTTTTTTAGTTCTTTGGTTTTCTGTTATTTTCTCCTTCGAATTGTCAGGTTACGCCCGCTACATCACTTCATTAATTTTTCATTTGACCTACGGGGCATGGTAATGTGATTCTCCTTCCTCGAGTTTCCTATCAAACTTCGCCTTCCGAATTCAAGTAAAATAAGTATTCGGTTTCAAACAAAAACCGCATTCAAATCACTTATCAAGGTATTTCTTTTCACGTCCCAGTTCCCGGACACGTCCTCTTTACAATATTCATTAGAATCAGTGATGGACAACTGTGTTATACCCCTGCGTCTCACGGTTTGGCCAAACATGTTCAAAGCCGATAAATCGAAACAGGGTGCACAATTCGCTGCCTACGGACTATGACAGTCGGTTCTATAGCGTCCTGACACTACGCCCTTAGCCCGGTTCGATTCCTTTCGAGGCGGGAATTATATTGGTACATGGGCAGCCAAATTCATTCAAATTTGGCGCAACACACACCCAACAAATTTGAATACTACAGGCAGATAAGGGGTGCGGTTTTCCGCCAGACTTCCCCGTCTTGAGGATGCCTTACTAATAATTTATGAAACTGTTAACTTCACAGGCAGAAAGAGACGCAAGAATAGATTTTCAAAGACAAAAACCGAAATAGCACAATAACCCAATGGTTTGAGTTATTGATGTTTTCCGGGCTTTTAACAGCCATGATCATTAGCCCCCTCAGTGTTGTGAATACATTCTGTGAGGTATTATGTGACGATGTCTGTTGTGACTACGTCAATTGTTTGTCGACTAAGCGCGAATTCAAAAGTAACATCTAGGTTGCTCAGACACCCCTCTGGTGAATTTCAGGGTTAATTTCAAAGGAGGGAGGACTTTTCATATGATAAAGTTTTACGTTGTAAAAGCAATCAGTTTTAAATTTATGGCATAAACACTTTGTATGACGAAGTGCAAATTGTGGACAAAAGTTGTTGCCGACGTCCCTCGATGATAGATTTGCCCACAGATGTCAAAAGGTGTGAAAATTTTCTCATCTGCACATCATTTTACAGAGCTTCCAAAAATTATTGCAACTGTCTTAATGATTCCCGTGAGCAATGCTTTTTGTCGAACGCATTATTTTCCATTAAGGGGAACTTTTGGAATATGGACCGATAATAAAAAAATGACTAAATTAGTCAAAGTCGAACTATTGACTTAGTTGAACTATAAAGTCATGCGAGGAATTTTTCACGATTTGTTAGTCATACCAGCACAACCGAAGTAATGAAGAAAGTTCTTTCAATCGAGAAGAGCAGATGGAAATATATCACGTGACACTAACTGAAGAAAACATATTTGTGATTAATTTATTTTCGAAATAGAATGTGCTTATTATATAGTAATTTTAGATTATAACGTGATTTCACACATTGCCGAAGAAATGTATGTCAGCGGTTACGAATCTGTAGAAACAATCAACACTTTATTAACTTAAATGCTAGTGCTAAATGGACCGTAAATGAGAGACGGCACCTGAATGATTCAATTATTCCTCCCGCCGTTTTCCTTGAAGCCCTGATAGTTGAAAGTGATAGCAACGAACATTGTTAAAAATCTGATAAGTAAAAATGTTTGATCCCTATAATATGAACTATCTTGATAAGGTGTGCATTTTTTTTTTTTTTTTACAATTAAAGGATTATAGATGAGAAAAAAGTACAACATAAGTAAATGTTAACATTTTATTGGCATAAACACAACAAAAATACACCCCTTTTAATTATTTTAAATAAAACTACTTTCCGCTTATTTTCTTCCATCCAATTATTTTCACCGTTTTTTCGGCTGCCCGCGAACTTTTTCCGCGGTACGAGTTTGAAAAACCCGCTGGAAAACTGCGGGAATCCCGCCGATATGACAACCTAATCTTGTCTTTCCGAACTGTAAACCTCACACGGAGGAGTAGATGTTCGATGCGGCATCTCTGAATACAAAGATTAACAGAACTTTTAAAATATCGAAAAGAAGAACACTTTTCGAGGGAGGACAGGTCCTATAAAAGGATGTCTGTCCTCCCTAATGGAGAACGATAGGTCACTATTTTGCTTTAAAAACGTGCCACAGATTTTATATTAGTCCTTATGTCGAAAGAATTCCTCTCGTATTTAGCAAAATGAGGGCTCAAATACTCAATACTCAAAACCCAATACCCAATACTCAAAATTGAAGCCCTAACGATGTCCCCGAAACTTGGATGATAGTGCTCCTCTCTAACCAGCGCTGACCTTTCGTCATGCAACCTGGATGTAACATCCATGTACAGTACGATTTATTTAGTTGTGCACTTGACGTACATCAGGTATTGCGATTTCATGCAATCGAGAGCTTATGTCGCTCTAGTGATATCACTAAGGGGATGTTCAGGTTCCGATTGGATGAAACCGTGAACAGCTGATTTACGTCAAGTGCATGGTTAAATAAATCCTAGTATAGTCATACGTGGTCATATGGTCGTACGTAAATAAGGTTAAGGCGGCAATGTGCAAATGAGGGATATATTCAAATGTGAGTTCTCTGTTTCTTCTCGTTAAAGTTATTTGTGTTGGTGCACGACGAACACGATTTCATTTGAAGATTGTGTAATTGTGTGTGCCGAAGAAAGTTCAATAGAACGGAACTGAACAAAACTGACATAAAATAATGTCTTCTATTGCTCCTGAAGATGACCTTAATTCGGCTTCCCTGCAGCTTAATATCCACGTAAGTTTTGACCAGAATTTGATTAGACGATCGTTTCTACCTAGGTAATTCAACCCTTCCGACAAAAAACAACAAAACATTGGGTCTCGTTCGAGTTCACCATGAAAGGAAAAATTTAAATTCTTTTGTGATTAGCAAGTCATGTCTAGTGTCATTTTTGCCATTAAACCACGTTTTTGATATGAGCTTCTTTATTAATATACCACTACTTCTGTGTGTTACTGGTTTTGTTTGAATAGATTTTGGGTTTTCAAAACAAAAATATTTCATAACGTGATTTTCTCTGTTCATGATTGTGTGCAAAATTAATTAATATTATTCTTAATGGTAATGTTATAAATATATAATGTAGTCAACAATCTTTTGTTTTGTAAAATTTTATTCTTTATATCTTTCTTTGTTATATTGTATACTGAGGAAAAACTACTGCTCATAGACTTGAACTTTGTTTCAGAAAATGATGGCGAAAATTAATGTACTTAACAAGAATATGGTCAACATTGTGGAGAAGATGAAGAAAGTGGACGATAAATTAATTTCTGTTTCCGCTGCATTAAGAGACATTGAAAAAGAATCACCTCTACATAATACACCCCAAAAATAATTAACTTTCTGGGATATTTTGTTGTGAAACTTGCATTATTTGTGAATAGTATTTTTCTTGTAGCATGTTGATTTTAAAACAAATTCTTCAGTTCTTTTGGGAATTTTAAACCAATAAAATTTATTAAACCTATCAACATTGATTTTTTTACGCTAATTTATTAAAGTATCATAATTGTCATTAAATGCTGAAGGAAGAAACATCCATGGCCTGTTCCTAGTTAAGCGATAGGCAGTGGACTAAATGACTACTTGAAGCTGAGAGATAATATAGGGCCCCCCAAATTTCACATTATTTAAAAAAAAAAAAAAAAGAAATAACCCTTTATGTAGCAACAATTCTGTAAAGCAATGTACTCTTTCCAGTATCCTAATGCTGTTGAACTGTAGATTTCTGAAGTGATAATAGTGTCAATAGATAGGATTAAGTACATTGAATTATTAGAGAATTGTCTTATACATTTCTGAATTGTGAAATATTTTATGGCATTTTTTGAACAATTTTCTTACCAAATGTATCTCGAGAAAGATAATTTTAATTTTTATATGAGTAAAATATTATTTAAGGAATACAATAGGAAAAGAAAGTTCCAATAACTTGACCATTATGTATAAACAAAAGGGAATTTTAAATTTCATTGACATTTTGACATTTCCTAAGTAATTGATTTTTCAAGAAATAAAGTAAGATGGGAATTAAAGTAAAAATATTGTGTAAATAAACTTATATAATGAGTGGCATGCATCAAAAATATTGCTAAACAAAACCACTCAAATGGTTTTTCAAAAACCTCTCATAAAATACTCTCATATAACAGTGTAACAAATTAAATATTTTAACAATAGCATTCTTCATGAACACTGCATTAACAGTATTTTTATTTAATACAATAATTTAGTAATATATACATAGTATAATATTTTAATATAGTATATCTACAGTAAAACAGTTCTTTATGTACAGAGAATATAAAAAATTGCTGTTCCATAATGGAACACATTAGTAGCGAATATTTAATTGCAGGCAGCCTTGTCACATTACATTGTGTGTGCCATAAGCAGTGACAAACTAAGTATTAGAATTCCATTGAAACATGTAGTTTGAGAATAGGCTGAATAACACACTCAAATATTTGCATTTATCAGTCAAAAACTAAATGGTTTTACTATTTTTCTTGAGTTCCTGGATATCTAATGAAACCATAGGTACCTCTCACCTGGCCAGAAGGAGATGCTTTCATTCAATTTCTGTAAGCTTTGAACATAAGATATATAGATCTGTAATTGTTTGAAATTTTTCATTCCTTTTCTTCTTTGTTAATAAATTTTGTTTGAGTTTTTTTGCAACTTCTAACTAGTTTGTGGGCGCCAACATTTTTACCACATGGGACCTCGACTTGACTTCAGGTGCCACTGCTAGTAGGCTTCAATAGGATAGTATTAATCTTCAAAGTTTTTCTGCATGATCATTTTCTTTTTTGGTATTTCTCTGCCCAAATGTTTTTTGCCTTAGAGTATGTGAAAAGTTTCCTTTGCCTTTGAATATGCTTTAGCCATTTCTTCTAAATCCTTTTAACTTCCTATTGTTTGTTTGTTTTTGTTTTGTTTTTTTCCTCCCTTTCTCCTTTTTTCTCCATTTTTCTTTTCCCTTTGTTGTTGTTTCTCTACAATTCAATCTAATGGAGCCAAGGAACATGAGCCACTTCCACCCACAGAGTTGGGCAAAACACTTCAAAAAATAATTTCAGATACAAAATACTTTTATAAAAGCAGTTTAAACAAAATTCAACCAATAGTGATCAAGATTCATGATTCACTATTTATTGCTCAAAACTTGGTTGTGGTTTACAATTGTATAGAAGTGCATATTTTTCCCTTGAACACTACTAGTCTTTTAAACATTGTATCACTATTGTTTCTTCTTGAAATTGTAATTGATAAAGGCTGGATTCTCATGTTACGGCATCTTTTTTTTGCTAACTTGAAATAGGATAAAACTTTGACAGAAATTTTGATTGTGATAGTGACATTATTTCAGAACTTGTTTTATTTTGCATGAAATTGTACGTTGTGGAGGTTACTACTGTACGATATTGCATGTTTTAGGTAATGCTGCCTGAAAATGCATATATTCTGATTTTACTGGACAAATTTGCAAGATTCTTACTTTTCTTGCATAAAATATAATGTTTATATTGTCAACTTAGCCGTTTCAAAAGTATAAATTCTGCCAGTGGCGTAAGTTCAACCGAGGAGGCACTTGATATAATTCGGGGGCTCCTATTTAAAGAAAAGTAATTAATTTAATTTTGTGATTATAAACTGAATTTTTGGAGTGAAAAAATTTATTACAATAAACAATTAGAGAAAATAAATGAATATTTTTGTAATTTCATGATATAATTTAAATTTTAGTCTTTTCTTTGCATTTACAAATTTGTTTGCAAGAACTTTAACAAATCTTAGTTTTAAAATTTTATTAATGGCTATATCTTGGTATCCATAGTATGTATTATGTTTTTTGTTCTCATGGGTCCAGGCAAAGTTCACCAAAAAAAATAAATAGTTTACTTCACTCGTTATTGTTAAATTTCACTTCTACTTTCCAGACTGCATAATTGTATTGCACCATTTTTCAAATCATCATAGTGATTCCAAACAGACTTCAACTCTTCTGAAGCTCTTTTGCTGTTTGCAAATCCACATCAAGGCTTTGAAGGTATTTCGTAACAGTGTTGGTTGATGTTATTATTTTTGGAATGCAGTCCTAGATGAAAAACAAATTCAGAATTTTCCATTTCTTTTTTCAAGTTACGGGCTTCGTTCACAATTCATTGAATTTGTCAGAACAGATATTGTCCTGCTAAGTTGAGAGAGAATGATCACAATTTTTGACTGCTTTTTGATAGCTTCGTGCACACGTATGTTGAAATGAGGCTCAGCATCCAGATAAGTGTAAATATAGAACTATCATTTTCCTGTCTGAAACGTATTAGTAGATAGAAGATACAATAATTTTTCAGAAAATAATTTGGAAATATACACGATTGTAAATTATAATGAAAACATTTAAGACCATTTCTTCTGTAACATAGATTTTTTTAATTCTATAGGTATATTTGTATTTTTCAAATTTTGTATTTACTTTTTTGTATTTGTGTGCTAATTTAATTTTGTGGGTGAATAATATTTAAAATGTGAAATGAGTTTTTTTAAAACAAAGTACAAATTAATTATAATAAAAAGACTCAAATCAGAATATTTCATTCACTTTAAATATCACATTCAAAAATTTTAAAAATTATGGAAAGTTATTTGAATATAATATATTAAAAAATAGGTTATTGTAATTTAAAATAAGTTAATTAGTAGATTAACGGAAGTTTTTAGGCTTCTTAGCACTGTTTTGCAAAGTTTTCATCTCTTTATTGCATTGCATCTATTTATTTTATTGCACAGTTTAGAAAGGTTTACTGTATAATAAAAAATGCCACACATTCCCAAAACATCAGCCTCTTAGGGCAACCTGTTGCAAAGATACGATGAGAAACATGATTATCAAGTTTTATTCTTTCTTACCTTCAATTACGTGAATCAGTCTGAAAAAAATTGCGGGGTCGCAGGAAAATAATTGAATTTGATGGTATTTTTGTCAGCCAGTTTGGCAGCAAATGCAAATTGAAACAAATAATGTGTGATTGTTTCTTTTTTTCAGTGTATTAAAGAAACCAGATGTGTGAGCTTGTTTGTTTTAATTTCTGGGCATTAGTATCACTATTCTTAGTAGTTCATTTTACTCTGATGTGAATTTGATCTTCTGAACCACTCATATTTATAGTTCTCAAATTCACCAAGATGAATTCTCTAAAATGTGTAAAAAAAATTATCTGTTCCTTAGTAAAAAGAATGATCAGTGAAATTCACATTGTACTAAGATGACCACTTTTTTTAACAATGAAACACAAGGACAAAAATTATTAGAAAGAAAGAGGAAAGGAACATTTTATTAATTCAAACAAAAATACATTAAATATGCTTTCATCCCTTTTTAATTATTTAATTAAACAGTTATTTTTCATTGAATATGTTTTGTCAATATATCATTTTCTAACAATACATTGGAAATTTTGGAGCAAGAAATATTCTTCATATTGGATTTTAAGGTAAGTTCTGCAGCAGCAGATCATCTACATTCAATTGAGATTTCTTACTTGATTAACTAGATTAACACATTAGTTTTAAAATCTCGAAAAAGAGGACATGTAGCAGGACGCTTGTCGAGGAAGGACAGAACTACAAAAGGAGGACAATTGGTCACCTTAATTCTGTGCATTTTAAAATTAATAATATTACTGATTATTTTTTAGCTTTAAGTGTGTCGCATTATAGGAACCACTTGTCTATTTGGCAGGCTTACAAATTCCATCTAGAGTAGCACAAATTGATGATTTATGGATTTACACACTCATACCATAAGATTAGCTCTTTACATGATGTCAGCATAAGCTTTAAACCGGTGTGCACAACCACCTTCCAGACAGGTAGTGGTGCATAAAGTGACATTATTATATAACGTCCGTGAAGTGGTCTCCGAAATCAGTTAATGTCTCAAAGCCCTTCCGGAAATAAATTTTCTTCAATTAACCAAATTTTGATTAATCTAAAATGTTCTTTTAAATACTGCTGAAGGAAATAAAAAATATCTTTGCAAT
This sequence comes from Gryllus bimaculatus, assembly GCA_017312745.1. Taxonomy (NCBI): domain Eukaryota; kingdom Metazoa; phylum Arthropoda; class Insecta; order Orthoptera; family Gryllidae; genus Gryllus; species Gryllus bimaculatus. Next base: position 10,556,572 of record BOPP01000016.1, read on the forward strand.
ATCAAAAGTTTGTGGTAATGATGTTTGTGTTTTTCAGGTTTTACTGTATATTTAAATTCAAATTTTCAATGACGGATCAATAATTTTTTATTTTTTTATTTTGAAAATACAAAATACAATCACAAAGTATTTTCAATATGAAATATAAATTAAAAAAAGCATTGTAAATACATATTTTAAATACAAGTATTTTCGATACAGCACAACGCTAGTTATTTATTTGTTTCAGAATCCAGGTTTCTGACCCATAAACATTCTGGTTCGTTTTCCTGAGTCATGTCTCTTTCTTTTAATTATTTCAGATACTTAATGTTGAATGTCTGGAGAGTTTTGACCCATGTTGTTGACTAAATATTGAAGTGATGTTAGTTAATCTATTATTTGCCCTTCTGACCAGGGTTGGCTAGACTCCTCCCTCCAAAAAAAATTGCAGGTTTAAAAAATGACTGAAAAGCCTTTTAAAACACCGGTTACTTGTTTGAAGAATTTTTAAATTATTTGAATTAAAATAACAAATCGAACAATTTTATATACTGAAGTAGCAATTAAAATCTGAAATATAATCAACAAACCCTTGCAAGCAAGCCATGCGAAGTACCTTCTTAAGCATAAGAAAGTAAAAAAAATGATAGATATGTGTGTGTGTTCGTGTTCCAGCTTAACTCTTCAACATGGATACAATGATTATTCAACAAAACTTGGTATAATTTATTACTGAACAATTACAGTGGGGAAATAATACACTGGGCAAGAACACACTGGCCACACGTAGAGGGGTGGAAGTAATTGCTGTAGGTTGATGTGCGGTATTGGACCCTTGGCCACCTGATAATTGGGGTCTGCTTTGTTATTTTATTTGTAGCATTTTTGTACACTGAGTGATTGTTTAAAACAGTTCTGTTGAATTAATATTTTTAAAAAAAATTGAGGGGTAACACTTAAATAGGGGCTAGGGACAAGATGTCACAGCTGTCCCACCCCCTGGCTGCACAATGTGGCACTGTTTGGTGCTATAATATAATCTCCAAGGAAACAATGTTTTAAGTACCATAAGAATTTTCTAAAATGTAGGATTGTCTCGAAAAAGAAGAGAGATTATAGGTTTCACAACCCATAATAAAAATTGTCTTTCAATAGTTGATTGGAGATTGGAACAATTTACAGATAAGTCTTTGTCAGAAAAGTTACAATACTGGAATATACTGCTAGTTTGATAGTGATGCAAGTTATGAATCTCCTGATATTTTACGGAACTAGCTTTTTATCGCCGCATGTATTTCTAGAATAATGGACAATTCTCACTCATGAAAATAATTCAAATATGACGAGAAAATATTTTACCTTGCTCTTAGTTGGATGTGAAACAATCATCCAACCTACACAAATATTCTGCAGTGGAAACAGTGATTTGTCTGATATATTTTATGTAAACAGGCAGAAACTACAACAGAACATATTGCAGAAGCAGATGAAATATTTTTGTCAATTTGTACGGTAGAGACCGCTTCCAGGATGATGGTCTTGTGATTTGTCTTGTCATAAATCCACATGTGATGCAGCCCTTTAACATGGATGTCGCACGTACCATCAATTCAGGTTTGGGAACACAAACTATTCCTAAGGATTTGTGCTGATCGTGTAGCATACACGTGTATAATTAATGTGAAACCGGAAGTGTGTTAATGTGCACCGTAAGGAATCTTATTTCATGTAAACAAATGGCCTGCTGATGCACGCAGCTTCAGAGACTTTGCCCTGAAGGGCTTTTCTCTTGACAATCATTATTCTGAGCGTGCATATGGCAATTCCCCTGAAATTGACGAGGCTGGGAATAGCATTTCATTTATAGTTCAATATTGCGCCCAAGAGGAAGCTGTCGAAACCTTTTCGTATTATATTGAAGACCGTAATTAATTTAATGTGGCTCCTAAATAAAGAAACGTTTCCTTCAACGAACTTTATCCCTTAATTTTCGATAACGAAAGCATTAACCTGCTAATTCTGTAATTACAAAGAATCAGACTATCCAGAGCTTTCGTTGACCGGCTGGCGCCTTCGCGGTACGGCAGCGCGCGGGCTACAGGGCATCGTCCCGGCGATGGCAGGGTCGCTCGAGCCCCGGTCCGTCGTCACTCCGGGCTCGCAGTCATGCACTTGCGGACATGGCCCATTACCATTGTCCGAGTCACCGTCACACGAGTCAGTCTGAGATGGCGCGAATGTTGCGTGGCATTCGGGCGACCAGTAATGGAATGCCCTGGCTCCGTATCGAATGCTTATTGATCCGACTAGAAGCGACTTGCTTGCTAAGCCGACCAGAATTTAAGTGACCGAGTGTTTGTTTCGAGCTTGCCAGGAAGACTTGCGGATCGCGTGGCCCTCCCCCGCGTCACGCGGTGTCTCCGCTCTATCGCGGCGTTGGTGATGAACGCCCGCGCCTTCACAATTTCTGGGAAACTACCACCCTCACACGGATCCCGAGAAAAAGGGCGCGACGGCGGCGTCGCCGATTTGAGGGCGGGAGGCGTACTTCCCGGTGCGTCATGGGGTGCGGCCTAGCGTGGGTTGCACTGGACAAGAGCGAATTCCACCGATTCCTAGGCGCGCCCGAGAAGGCCCCAGGTAGCTCGAAACAGCGCGTTTCCTGGCGTCCTTCGCAGCGGCGTTGTTCCCTATGAAATTATTTCATTCACGCGTCGCCCCCTGACACGTGCGATCGTCCCATTACTTTCTCCCCCTCCATCGTCTAGATATGAAATGGGCGAGCAACAACTGTTTCATGGCTCCAAAACTAATAATGGCGACGGGAGCAAAAGAAAGGTCGACGAACACTGATTATAACAAACCAGCAATGAGAACTGAGTGAATTAGTGGAAATATTAGGACGAGGAAGAATAATGGCCGTGGGTCATTACAAAGTGTTTATAGAACTGTGTACATAACGCTGAAATACGCCGTTAGCAATTACGCGTAAAGACTGTGTAACACGCGTCGGTGTGCTGCTTGTCAAGTGAAGCGAAGAAGGAAAACAGGACGGGGATTCTGGTGCTGGGTGAGAATAAGAATGAACGAGGGTTTTGAAGACAGCGGTTTCGAGCGAGATCATGGAAGTCTGGTCTGCAGAGGAGCGGCCGTGCGGGTAGAATTTGGGTCAAGGTCAGACGTACGACGAGGGAGAACGGAGGTTGGTTCAATTCGCTGCTGAGAGCGCGACGGAAAAGGTAACAGAATTTGTAAAGGGAATTTAGGGCAGGCGCGCTACGAGCACGCCAGTGAGGCAGATGAAACTCTGAACTCTAGCAAATTTGCATAATCCGGTAGATTTCGATGCGGTCAATGTTACAAATGAAAACCGCAAAATCAGGAGCATTGTAATCCGTGTAATAAGTTTCATTCATGTTTAATACTTAAAGGAAATTCATTCTAAATAGTTGTGTGATCTAATAAGTAATTGTGTTGCAAGTATTCTGAGCGTAGATAATTTGAAAGAATTAATCATATAAAGTATTAAAGGAGTGTTTGTAATTTCAAATTGTTTCAAAAGGATGATGTTATTGTTTTATGATTTATTTGAGAGCCTTGTTTGTCCATTTAGTTGGGTTGATGTAGTGCCCGTTGTAAATTGTATTATAATTTGAAGAATATACGCACTGATTTGCCTATTTCTGTGCCTTGGGAAAACTTTGTCACATCCTAAAGATCCTGCACCCTGAGATAGCAAAACTCGGTACGAGCATTCATTTAATGGACCTCTTCCATCAGATTGATTGGCGCCCAACGTGGGGCAGTGATCGATCGGAGATCGAATAAGCAAAGTAAACCAAGCCACAGATTTAGGAAGCAATTTTTTTGGAGTGACATTTGTATGCCATTTTCTTTCAATAAAACACCGTAAAAACGCTAATGCTGGCGCTGCTAGGAAATTTCGCGTGGACATTCTTTAAATGCCTAAAATTCTGAAAATTAACTTGCGTTTACAGGTTGCTTTCTTGGAAACGCAAAGCTGCGGCATCTGGACGTGAAATGGAAGGGCGCCTCTCCAAGAGGCGACCACCTAGTACGAGTGTCTGCTGCCCGCAGCTCGTCCATCGGACTTGCAATCTATGTCGTGCGAAGGATCGGTAGGGGTCATAATGCGGTGTACCCTTCTGGAAGAGGTCGGACAGCTGACCACTTCTTCTTTCGGAAAAGTCGTCGAACAGGTGGGTTGTGCGGTCCCCGTTTCGGGAGTGTGAGTGTAGGCGCCATCTTGGCAGTGTGAGAGGAATGGTAATGGATTGTGGATAAGGTAGTGAAGAAAAAGGTAGAGAAATTACACGTTAGAATTGTGAATAAAATGATTAGTTTATAAACCGTGGAGATTTTTAAGGAAATGAGTACGAGGCGGAATAGTGGCCGCGAAGTTAATACTTAAGTTACTGTGAAACTGCAGGAGAACTGATGCAATTAGCTGCCTGAGTGAGAGTGTACGTGCAAGACGCCGAAGGACAAAATACGCCATTTACATACACGCGTCGGTACCGCTGGCCGTCCGAAAAGAGCGGCGGAAGAGAGAAAAATATGTTTTGTTCTGTTCGCTGCCGGGCGTATAAAGAAAAAAATCCGGGAGCAGATTCGCCGGGATCTGTGGAGAGAAGACGGCGCTTCGAGCGCCCCACAAACAGCCAGTTTTGCAGAGGAGCAAGGCGACAGCGGGACCCAAAGTAGGCCAACGTGTGGGTCCACAGCGCGGACGTCCCGGCGGGAATTGGCAGGCCGAACCGACGCGCGAGCAAGAACCAGGAAAAGAATCTCCGAAACGGGACTTGAGAGCAGGCGACGTGACGAGCGACGACCGTCTTATCATGAGACGTGCACGGATTATGCCAATGTCTAAAGTGACAAAGATTGAGGGAAAGAACTGCCTGTTAAAGCAGGAACTGTAGTGAACGGATTGAGCAATCAGAGACCAGTGAAAGCCTTGCAAACTATTTAACGCGTTTCATTTCTAATGATTCGTTGAAGAAAGTTAAGCGTAATATTTCAAATACTAGGCGTAGTGATTGAAGGGAATTGTGGACTATTAAGTATGGTAATGTTTAAATTCATTGTAAGTTAATTTTATTTAAATTTTTTACATTTTCCATTAATTTTTCGAAGTAAATTTTATTCGAATTATGTTTTTTTGAAGAAAAGGGGTTTGTTTAGATGTGAGTGTGAGCGTGCGCGGTGCCAGGAGCAATCACATATTTTTGTCAGTTCAGGGTGTATCAGTGAGTGTACGTGAGAAATGTTTCTTTAGGCAATTGACCAGAATATTTTAATGTCCTAGAACGCTTTGTTCAGGTGTTATTTAACGATATAGATTCCCAAAAATTCCTGCCTAATTTGTGGTGGGTTGATTTTGATATTAATATTTTTTTTCTACGGTGTCATCTAGTAAATTTGTTCGCATTTTATTAGTTATTCTTATTTTCGGGGCGGAAATGATCCACTAAATCACAGATAATAAAGAAGTTATCAGAAGAAGACAGACAGTTGTCATCATCAGCGCATGCGCAATAGTGAGAAAGTACCAACAATAGTATTACTCATCCCTAATACATATAATCCAACCTCGAGACTGAAAAGAGACGTTTCTTGGCAAATCCCGTACGGTTCTTAAATCCTGAGATTTTATTCAGAGACAGACTCACATATAATTATATTATTATTATTATTATTATTATTATTATTATTATTATTATTATTATTATTATTATCATTATCATTATTATTAATAATAATAATAATAATAATAATAATTGGCCGAGATCGTTAAGGCAGTAGTGCCGTAGTGGTCTTGGGTCAGAATATCCCGAGTTCGAGTCCCGCCTCCGACACCGGTGTTTGTGTATGTATGTATGTGTGTCATCCCCTCACTATAGTCATTATTTCATCTTCCATGCTCCAAAGGCTAACAACTCGGGGGATAAAAATCGAATCTAGCTAAATGTTGATCCCATGATAAATTACATGCTACAAGATAATGTTACTGCATCCCGGTAGTTGAAGGATGCATGCATGCGTGGTCCAAGTCAGCCTATTCGCGAGTAAAAAATACTATAATCACAAAATAAATTCTTACTGTAATTCTTTTTCAAATTCCACTTTACTTTTTTCAGCGTTACTCTTTCCAATATTTTAAAATAAAAACGTGTCGCTGATAAAAGAAGTGAAATTCTCAAAACAGATCTGAAAATGTAATGTTTTTCTTGTTTTCCCGCGAAAAAAAGACGTTTGTTTACATGCAAACTTCTCAAATCTGATGAAAGTCTATCATTTCACAAACAATGTGTGAAGTCTCTTCCTCTGATCCGTATTCTTTTCAGATTTGTTTTAGATAGGACGCCATCTCTAGGCAAATGTAAGCTTTCATAATCCTCTTAATTTGCTTTTGAAACCACGGCACACTGTAAACACGACCGATCACATTGCGCTGGCGGACCGTCTCCTACCAACGCCTTGCGTAGGCCGAGGCTGCAATACGTGGAAATCGCAGCCGCCGAGGGCCCGTGAAGAGCGAGAGAGCACAGAATATGCGATGGCACGGTACTCGAGGCTGAAATCCTCGAGTGAGTACGAGCAAGCAACTTGGCACGCCTTGCAGATCTTTAGTGTGCGTGGGTTTAAAGAAAATTGATATTGTGGATATTTTTTAAAGAAATCATGTCGTTAAAAAATGAAACCTTTTGAGACAAGTTATCAACATCGAAGTGGTGCTCAGAAAAGGAAAAAAAGAGAGTTAATTAAAGAAACAAACAAATTGGTGAAAATTGATACTGTTTTTTGCTCGGCTGGCAGATGACGAATGCACGTGAAAGTGATATTTCGTCTACCAATGATACAGGTAGTGATTCTACAACTACAACAGAAAGTGTTATTATTGGTGATGATGATGAAATGAAAGAAAGTTACAAATCTGATGTATACGAGGATACAACAAATACAGGTAGGAGAAAGTTGTTCAAAATGAGTGCGGCAGGCAAAACGGTGACCTTCAGTTTCTTACTGATATGCTTATGATGGCCAAACGTGGTACATTTACATTAGAGGGTCAAACAGTTTGGGAGGAGTTGTCGATGCGTGTGCGTGCAATAGTTTCATGAAAGTTTCAATGTTTTTGTTGAAAACCGCTACGATTTCATCTACCTAGTGTATTGGATCTTAACTAGCTACTTTTTGTCGTTCACTTTTGGTGAGGAAAGCATTGATTGTCATGGTTTTAAGGTACATTTTAACAGATAATTTATCGTATTATCTCGCATGGTGGGTATAAAGACTCCATGTTTTCTAGCGTTCGTCATGTCCTACTCAAAAGGGGACATGAAGCGGCCCAAAACGGGGACGGCCCCCCGAGAATGATGATGATAATGATGATGATGATGATGATGATGATGATGCTTGTATCGTCTGCAACGAGCTTTAGACAAATTCCAAGGGGACCCAACACCCGGACAGCTAAGAAGTCACAAATTCCAAGGGGATCGAAAGCTGGATAGAGTGTGGTACTTGTGAAGGTTGGGCACATGAAGCCTGTTCCATTGGTGAAGAAGGGATGAAACATTTATTTGTGACTTTTTGCTTGATATTTTGTTCCTGTATAAGCTAGAATGCTAATAAAAAACAAATTTTCGAATGACAAGTTGTTTATTCTTATGTTTCGAATTTGCCATAGTATACATCATTTAATTACTGACTTTCTAAATGTTTTGAAATAAATGACTTCCATATTTGATCATTTTAATGTGAGTACCCCATTTTAGCCAACCAGTTGTCCAAAACGAGGACATAGCACTTTTTCTCAAAAAGGTACTTTTCCATCGAAGTCAATATTTTTGTAAACACAAAAAACATTACTTCCGATAGTATAAGTGCTACTTACCATAGAAATATTTTTCAATTTTTTTAGCGATTATTTAGTTTGTTATATGTTAAAATATGTTAGCGTCCCCATTTTGGATGTTCCCCTAATTTAAAACATTCTAATTATCGTGCTGCTTATGCCTTAAAGTAGACTATACAACAAAAATGTCCCTAGTTCCACAAAATTCCTGTCAACCAGCTGGTTCTTTTCCTCGAGATATCAATCAGAAAAATTGATTTTTTAAATTTGTTGCGTCTAAATAGACACAATGCGTCTCCAAACCCCTTAGGGGACGTTGAGCGCTTTGCGCAATTCTTTGAGAAATCCTCGATTAACTAGTGCGCTTTCAGGGGCAATTCTCCGTTTACAGTATGTCATGTGTCATGTCGCGTCGCAGTCAGTTGTCAAGAGGATCGCTAGGTAGCTTCTCCGCGTACGCGCCTCTCTCATATGCGCTCCCGCGTCAGTACCCAGCGGCCAGAATTGGGAAGCAATAAGAAGATAGGGGTAAGGTTTAGGACACTTCAAAGGGTTGGAACCAGCCAAACTAGTTTTGTTGGAACAAATTTCACATGCGATTTTCCGGGAATCGAATCCGGAGCTCCTTGGCGAAAAGCGAGCGATTTCGCTCTTGAACCACGAGATGATTGTCTATGATTTTCTAATAAATATTAGTTCACGTTAGGAATCACAGGTCAACGAATTTAAAGAGAAATACTATTTTATTACTTCAAGAACGATACTGTTTATTTCAAACCTTGTTGGCTTTCCGGCTAGCAAAAATCGTCTTGGAAGGAAGGGGGGGTGACTGGAAAGGCTTGTCCAAAACCATGGTAGGTCATGATAGAAACCATGCGCATTTCAATGCTTGTGTAGTTTTCCATTCGGGAAGGAACAAAAGTACAGTTGGTATACACATGGAATCACAGATGAGGGAAGAAATTAATTTCTGAAACATGTGCTACACCGAATTGTGAACGTAACGTTAACAATGGCTGCAAACAATTTGTTATTTCGCGGACACAGGGAGGATAAAGGAAAATGTAGAAGGGGGGTTTTCTTAGCTATCATATATTTTTTGACAAAATACGATCGTATACACATAAGCTAGTCAGTAAACCGAAAGGCACGGCGAATTACCTTAGCCCTACAATTCAAAATGAGGTAATTTACGTTTTAGCTGAACAATTAGAAAAATAATTTGTTAATGAAATCAGACTTTGCTGCATTCTGTTCTGTAATGGACATAACTCAAGAAATAACGAAGAAAAATAAATTGAGTCAAGTATTTAGATGTTCATCATAGCTCCGTCATGATGAAGCTGGCTGGCCATCTGACGTAAAAATCAATTAATATTTTTTAAGTATTACAGAAAGAGAAGACCAGAGTGCCGCCGGATTAGAAAAGAAAATTCTTAATACATTAGAAAGCCGTTCTTTAAGTAAATGTCGTGGACAAGGGTATGATGGGCGTGCTACTTTGGTGTGTACACGGGTGTTAATACCAGAATTGAGGGAAAACAACCAACTGCAAAATCTTGTTTTTAATGATGCTGTAAGTAAAATCATAGACTAAGGAGGTATACATCATAACTCTAAAATCAAAGAAGTTAAGTCCTTTTTTTGATACAGTAGAAAGAATTTATCAGTTCTTCTCACAAAGTACAAAAAATGGGCACTTCTGTCTTCATCATACAAAAACTGTGTCCAACATAATATTTCCGAGAGTCTTCTGATAAGATTGCTCCGCTAGAATCAATTTACTTCCTGAAATTTTATCGTGTGAATGGACTTAGTGAAGTGGACTGAATATTACGACGTCTTCTAACAATGCTATTGGTTTTCTCGCTTAATATCTTTTTGTTTATCATGTTTGAAAACATATTTTTATTATAGGAGTTTTGTATTACAGTGTAAAAAATGATGATAATGTAAATAAATATCTGTTGCTAACCATGTTTTTGTTTAACGCATATTCGTAATTTTAAGCGCATATATAGGCTATTTTCAGTGAATATATCGTCAATTTTAAGTGCATGGTTGCATGCGTATTTTAATTTTTTTAGTGCTGGAAGTTCCTGGGAGAATTAAGAGGACAATACAACAAGAAGCCTTTGAGGCATAAAATATGACCATACATCACAAATGATATGGATACCTGATGATGGATTGAAAACAACTCCTGAAACGTTGTGTTATATAAAGAATGTTATCTATTTTAATAATACAATTTTAAATGAAATGTGGTGATCTTTTATTGAAAGTGAATGACTGTTTAAAAGAAAAAAGGACAGAAATTATGATGTATAAAACATCGTTGATTGTATTTTAAAATACTATTTTGTATTTGGTATCTAAAATATTTTCGGCAAAGTATTTTGTATATGAAATATATTTTTCAAGTGTTTTGCCCACCCCTGCTGACATTTCATCCTACCGTAGCAGCGATCGAGTTGACGAGGTGTAGGCCACACAATTTAGAGACTGCTCGCAGTATGAAAGATGTGCTGGCTTGTTAAAATGTGTTTGAAGCATTGGCGGTTCGTGCCTATTCGCATGCAGGTTCGCATGTGCACACTCAAATTAATTCGGCACATTTCCTCTTAAACATCTTTCAACAAGAGGGGAATACAAGTCCTGGAATTCCAAAACTCGCGCCATTCGGAAGCAGCGATTGACAAACCGCCGCCAGTGCCCTTTGTGAAAGCCAGCCGACGCACACTCGAGAATAGCGAACGAGTAGAGCGCATGGTAGGCTGCCACAGAGCTGGAGGGGTAACAGTGCCTTTATGGACGGAAGGAGCATTCGGTTGAGTATGCAATGCACAGTGTCAATGTCAGCGAATACCTTGACATGTCTCGAAGATATAACACTCACTTAGCACAAGTTTGTAGAAGTAAGAGTGACATTGAACGAAGTTTGAGATGTCTCTCCCCTGAAAAGAGCCCTCACCCCTTCCTATAAAACAGTTCTTCGCTAGCGCGCGAATTGCGAACGCATTGCATTCATCCAGGATTGCAGTGTTGCATTCATAAGAATTGTGTTAATTTAATATTGTAAGCACATTCTCTTATATTTTGAAGTGTGGTGCAATTACAAATTAATTTCGAATTAATGAAAACCCAAATGCATTTTGTAAATGTATGTAGTCGGCTACTTTTTTAATGCGTTTTGAAAAATTGAATTGAGCGTGTTTGTTTTTCTATCAACCGTGAAGAAAAAAATCTGAAAAACAAAAAAACGTTGAATTCACTTCGTATTTCGTCACACTGCATAGACGGCAAATTATCTAGATTGTTTTGAGTATTCCATAACTTGTACTTTTAGTCTAAAATTTGTACAGCGAGCTTATGGATAATGTGGGATACAAAAGGTTTGAATCAACGAGTTCAATAGAACTCTTAACACCCTTGAAATACGGTTCTGGAACGTGCTGAATAGTTACGGTAATCCGACTCTAGTTGTAAATATTTCGGCGGGATCCCTGCCGAGCGAAGTCGAAGAGGGTGTTGTGGAAAGAAATGCGGGCAACT
>BOPP01000016.1:10574591-10644615 GCA_017312745.1 Gryllus bimaculatus
TTACTTATTTTGGTGCTGCCACGTGGTGGCTACAAATTGTACTAATGTCGGGACATTTAGCCTTAAGCTAGCCTAGGTGTGTGCAAACTATATATACTTTCGGTATTTCAGGGGATCCCAAACGGATATACGCATATTGATAGATCCGCAGATATGTAGCCCATCTCACCAGTTTCAAGAGCTACGTTCTAGTTCCTCGAGGACGAATTCTTTACACCGGTTTAAAGACTATTGTTTTTTAGTTTTTGATGATTGGAAGTAGGGATGCGACATCGATATTTTAAAAACATCGGTATGTATACAGGAAAGTAATAATAACGAAAAATATTCACGATCGCATATTGGGCAAGAACCTGAGTGATCTCGCCATATTTTCGATTGAGAATCACATTTCGAAATGTATTAACATAGACCATATTGACAAATTACCCTCAGGAATAGTAAGGTAAACTTTTAAGAGAAAATAATAAATAATTGTATATAGATATATTATAATATATAAAGTAATATTATATATTATATTTATAATAATAACTAACTTTATACTTAAATGTGTAAGTAACTTAAATATAAATTAGCTTCAAAGTTATTGAGTAGTTTCTCTTCCTAGAAAATGTCTTGGTGCAAAATTTGAATCTCACCAGGGGAGCTCATGACTACAACTCTGCATATGTCACATCCCAAAGAAAAGATGTGCATCAAACCTGGCATAAATACTGTACGATGCAAGAAGTGACTTTGTGACATAAGGTATAATAATATCAGATTACTAAAGAAAACAGACAAATCCTTAGTGATTCTTGAAAGGTCAGAGAAAGATGTAAGAAGGCAAGGAAACCAAAGTTGAAGGTATAATGTATCATTCTGGGGAATTTAAGAGCTAATAAATCTTAATCTGGCTTTTATCATTCCTTTTACTCTTGTTTGGCCCAACTTCATAACTCTTCTAATTTGATTTTTTTTCCGATTCCTTTGCTAACTGAGACTGTTACCAATTAATTTTAAAAGTTCTAATTAAAATCCCTGTGAAATGCACACGTCCCATATCAATATTCAAATTTAGGTTCAGGCATTAAAGTATAATCCAAATAACATTCTTTCCTTTTGTCCTGACTTTTTTGAATTGCACACTTCATTGTTTACATATCCTGATGAAACTAACATTAAAACAGAGATATCAAAGAAGTAAAATTGATTACAATATGTTGCTAAAATATTTTTCTCCTATAAAAGAATGAAAATCCTTCCAAAATACATATATGCAATTGGGCACACTAGGTCTGAATGGGTTATGGAATAGTCAAAAATATATTTAACAGTTGATAAAGTTACGATGTTACAAATCATACAGGTTTTGAAGGGACAAAGGGGATATTGGCTAAAATAATAAAAAACACCAACCTAAATCTACAAGTAAGCATGTTTCAATTAAGATAAGACGCCACAAAAATTTTAAAAATCTGGTAGAGTTGAAAAATATTTTTCATTGTGAGGGAGAGGTGAGCAAGGTTAGGGAAATTCAATTGAACAAATCTTTTTTTATGTCAAGAGTCATTGTTCAAAACATTTATTTAGCTTTGGAGCATTTTTTACCAGCTTACCTGGCTAGATCTTAAGTTCTGGAGGTTTGGCATTCCAGTAAAGTTCAGGGACATCTATCACTATAAAGAAAATGGAAAAAATACGTAGAAGATTTATTTCTGACTATAATACTGCAGAAAGCAAAAATTTGTAATCATCACACTGATAACCGATACAGTGATGTTGGCATTAGCATAAGACGACTTATGTTGGAAATGGCATTTAAATAAGAATACAAAATGTCTTTTACGTAAAAAATGCTGGTACAGATATTTTCATTATTGATACATGGCCTATTCCATTCAAGAAAATTTAACCAACCATGTGCAAGAATTCAGATCATATGTACCAATCAGTGCAAAATTTTCCAAGAATTACTTTTCATTACCTTAGATATAAATATTATTGTATCTGATCTGTTTAACAAAAGGACCTTACAAAAATTTTGCTGATAACTACACATTACATTTAAAAAACATTCTCACTTTCTCTGAATACAACTCACTGCAATCAAATCAACAGTCTGTTCTTTCCCCTACTTAGGTATGTCTTGTGTTGAATTTTAGGACAAGTCATTTTACTGTAAAATTACTACACTTTAATTTCCCAGAGTTTTCCTTGCATTCTAAATCACCCTGTTGTGTTGTGGGAAGGAAATCAATGGAGTAAAACAGAAAACTAATGGCAACTCGTACAAAGAAGTACTTCTTGAAAATTCCAAAAACATCTTTTAAAATAATATTAATGTGCCAATTATTAGCACTCTGAAGTGCATTTTCAATAATCCCTGTAAATGTTGAAACCTTTCAAGCTACCAATAAAGAACCAGCTTTTGAAAAGGTGCAAAAAAGATTAAATATCATTCACAGGTATTAACAATGACCGATTTTACAGCACAGAACAAAAATTTACAATCAAAACAAAGGGAACTTTAACAGCATGACAGCCATTTCATTCACATGCAAAAATGAAAACTAAAGTCAAATCTCAAAAGGTTTAATTGGAGTTGCTTAAATTCAGGCAAAAGACTGATTTATCATGTAATTCACCCTACTTTCCTAGAATACTGGTAATGTCTTATGATCAAATCATAAAGGGACACTTTAACATTCACAATAAAAACTAGCACGTTACATTTGAGTTCTCTTCTTAGTGCTATTATTCTTATGCATATTATAGTATAAATAGAGATCAATTCATTCACAGTAATTCATGAATACAGAAAAGTTTCATCACAGTAATATATTTGCAATTTCAATTAAAATAAGAATAAAAACACACATGGAAACCAATGTCACTTTTTCATTATTCTTTTGATATGTTCAGTCACCAACTTTAAATAATTTATGTAACTTCAAAAGCAAAACAAAAATCAAATTTGGAAATTAATCCAATTAAAAAAATAAAACATGGCATTAATTGTCTTCTTTAGAGCAAACGTCAGCAATCAAACCATACTAGGAACATGACTTCAAATGCTAAGCAGCACAACTAGAAATTACACTGCACAGCAAATTTCATAAACATGCAAAATTCGTCATTCCACTACACAATACGAGAATACCTCAAGCATAAAAGAACATGAACAATAATAAGTACAGCCTAAGATGGTGTTCTGATATACAGCAAACACATGCTCTCTGCTGCCATGAGGAAGTGTACAAAAATACATTCCATCATTTACCACTTCATGTGTTTCAAATACGAGTCATGTAATTAATATCCTTCTCAAAGAGGAGAAAAAATTTAACTGAAAAATAATTACACAGAAATGGGTATCACCTGTGCTTTATTTTGTTTTACTTACTGAAGATCATTCTTAGAAATCATCTTTTCTCACAACACATTTTATATCTCGATACATCAATAGTTTAGCTTTTACTTCAGAAACTGTCAGGTGCAGCCTAACACTGGTCAACATCTGGAACTCCTTTTTAGTACAGGGAATCAGCATTGGAAGTGCGTGGTTTCTTTAACTTCTCCAAGTTCTTAATGACAATGTCATGTAATGTACAGTAGCGGTTTCGGACTTCACACATCACCAACCAAAGACTCAGGTACTCCTTCTCATCCAATTCTTGCACAGCTCTTCGATAATCCTCAATATGAGGATACTTTGCAACCTGGAAACAAATAGCACATGGACTTACAATTAGGAATTAAAATCAATATAAAATATTGAAACTTAATTCTTAATAATTATTAAAGATTTACATCAGATTGTTTGGATTTTTCTTGGAAATGAACTAAAAATTAAAGTTTTCTCATTTAACATATGAATAAAACAAATATTTAAAATACATTTCTTAGTGAAAGGACCATTGTATTTTCAAAATGTCTAGTTGTGTGTGTGTGTTTTATTTTCTCTCCCCCCTCCCCTGAACTTTTCAAGATAAAAATCAACTTTCAACAAATGACATTTCAATTACCTGACTTAAATTATACAATAAATCTCGCAATCTAGAATAGACAAACAATCCTTTGAAATTTAGTAAATATATATAAGAACATTTAAAATACATTCCTTAATTCAAGAACCACTAGTGCATTAAAAATTTTAGAGAGAGAAAAGGTGATTTTATTTGTCATCCTGATTTTTGTATAAAATATATTAATTATGTAAAACCGTGAAATATCAGTATAAGTATATCATAAAACAATTTTATTTATATTGTATATGGAAAAAAACAATTCGTACTAATTTATTTTAAATAGCTTGCTTAATACAAGGGTTGCCTTTTATATTTCAGGATTAGAGAACAAAAACAAATATTAATCATCGAAAATTACTTTATTTTTTTTTTTTTTTTTTCAAAATATTCCCCATGAAGTCTATACACTTTTGCACTGCATAAAAACCAATTGTCAAAGCAAACATAATTTGACACAACTACTGATGATATAAATAAACATCCAAAACATGCATTCTGAATGCAGCAACCGCTTCTCCAGGTGTCGAAAAACGTTGACCTCTCAGTTTGTTTTTTACGTACGGAAATCAAAAGAAGTTATTCGGTGCCAAGTCAGGACTATAAGGAGGGTGACTCATCAAATCGATATTTTAGGTGCTCAAAAATGCAGTTGTTTGAGCCGATGTGTGAGAGCCCGCATTGTCGTGGTGAAGTGATCCGTTTTTGGCTGTTGGTTTTCCTGAATTCCTTTTTTGGAAGACAGCTGGCAAACAAATCGTTGTGTACCACTCAGAAGTGACTGTTCTGCGTTATTCTAGTGGAACGGTTGCAACAAGTCCAGTTTTTTCGAAGAAAGGAGAAAATAAAATAAAAATAAAATAAATAAAAAAGAAAGACAATAAAAAAAGAAGAAAAAAAGCTACCATCTGTTTGGAAGTGCTTCGTGCGGGAACTTTTGTTGGATTTCACTCTTCTTGAAACACCCATCCAGTCGACTGCTGTTTACTTTCGGGCTCATACGCGTAAATCCACGATTCATCACTTGTCACGATGTCATAGCCGTGTTTCGAAGCACCGCGATCGTATTTTTTGAGCATTTATTTCGACCAATCGACACGAGCCTTTTTTTGAGCGATTGACAAATTGTGTGGGATCCAACGCGAACAAATTTTTTTGACAATCAAATGTTCATGCAATATTGAATGTATGCTGGTCCCACTAATGCCTAAGGTTGTCTCAATCTCACGATAGGTCACATGACGATCTGGCAATATCAGTTCACGCATAGCATCAATGGTTTTCGGAACTACAACTGATTTAGGGCGACCTTCGCGAAATTCGTCATGGAGTGAACTACGACCACGATTGAATTCACCATCCCATAAACACTGGTCCCTGATGCAGCTTCATCGCCAAAAATTGAATTAAGTTCATGCATGCATTGTTGCTGAGTTAATCCACGTCGAAAGTTGTAAAAAATAATCTCACGAAAATGTTCACGATTTAATTGCATTTCTGGGCCAAGATGAATCTTTTAAGTTACTGTAAACAACACAAAAAGCGCACGTATGTCAAAACGTTCTGAGGACGTATAACCTCAAAACATCCAACTTTATGATAGAGCTGTCAGTTGCCATATTGCAACACCAGGGTTGCCAAATCCCGAAACATAAAAGGAATTCATACATACATTCATACATTCGTACACAAAAATAATGAAGAAAAAAATAAATTACATGTCACCAGGGGACTATCCACAAATTACGTAATGCCAATTCAGAGTATTTTCAATACCCCTCCCCCCTCGTAATGCACACTTGAACCCTTTGTAATGCAAGAAAAAAATAAATTATAGAACAGTAAAAACAATTTGTATTTATTTTACTGGTGTTGTATACCAAAGTAATTAATGATAATTAAATGGAAACTAGTTGGTGATATTGGCTGCACCTAACAATAAGATTGCGCAAGTTGTGAGTGAAGGAAAAATTCTTGGGAGAGAAATGGTTGGTCTCAAGCTATGCACATGCCATCCTGGATAACGCAAGAGCAAGAGTCAACAGCACCAATATAAATGGATTCTGGAATATACTTCATATCAAGTTTGAATATTTTCGTTGTATCTTACAGATTCAAAATTTAAAATAATGTTGAAAAAATATTTCCATCTATTGTAACAATTAACAAATTTAGTTTATTTACGTTTTTAAAACATGAATTTGTTAATATTTTAATGTTTTAGTACATGTCAAAAAAAAAAATTATATATATAATATATATATATATATAATTATATGATATATATATATTATATATATATATATATATATATATAAAATTACTAAGTTACGTAACACTTAAGTAATACCCTCCCCCTCCCCCTATGTAACAGAGTGTAATGCTGCCTCAGATCCCTACCCACTCTTTAACATTACGTAGTTTATGGGCAATCCATCATTAAAATATTATCTGATGGAAGTTTCATTTTGTCTTTTTGAGCAAGTTGCTTTCCACAAACTGTTCTACCTCCAATAACGGTTTAAGAACTGTCTCTGTAACATTTAAACTTTTACACTTCATTGCCTTTGTTTTGAAGACACTGTTTATATATTCTTCTTCCTCTTCATTATTTTCTTATGATGTAGTCAAAGATTCAGCATAGTCACACTCTGAGAGAGACTCGTTTCAATCCCAGACATAATATCGACATAATCATCAAATGTTACAGGTTGTGGAAGTTCTAATTCCTTTGCAAATTGGTTCCCACACCTCACAATGATGTTCACAAGCCTCAACCTCTGGTGAAACACTGTCTTGGAAATCCAAAAATCCTTTCTCCAACAATTGACAATTGTTGCTTTCACATTCCACCAACCCCTGCTAACATATGTATTTCTTGCAAGATGTTGATTTTGGTTGAAACTTTCCATCTGAAGTTGATAAGAATCCGTTGAACCAGTTGTTTACAAAAGTAGACCTTTGCATTATGAATAACTCCCTGGTCTAGTGGCTGCAGTACAGAAGTGCAGTTGAGAGAAAGGAATTCAATATTTGTATATTTTCCAACCTGCAGTTCACTTAATGAGTAGAGCAATTATCTAACAATAGTATTTTTCTTTTCAGTTTTTTCAATGTCTTTGTTCAACTCAAAAAGTTTATTGGTCATCAATGCTTTCTTCTTGGCTGTATATTTTACTGGGAGAGATGCCACACCTTTGAGAAATCTAGGCTTTATGCATGTCTTACAACTAAAGATTTCAATTTTTCAGTACCAGTGGCATTACAACAAAATAATGCAGTTAAACTTCCTTTGGCTGTTGTCCACATACACACTTGTTTCCTTTATTGTTTTATTCGGCAACACATGATAAAAAAATGCTGTTTCATCTGTCCTGAAAGTATCTTTGGATAATACTTTTTATTTAGATTTTTCAGATGTTCCTTCCACTCTTAAGGTTCATGTCAGCATCTTTAGCTTCCACAACAACAGTCTTCCAAGCTGCCATAGCACGCTATATCGCTTTGAAAATGAAGCAGCCTACCAGTACTTGCCTGAACATTCTTGATACCCATTAGTACAGCACGTTGTCGTGCTTTTTCTTGGATCATTGGTCCAGAAACAGGAACCCCATTAGACCTAACTTCCTTAAACCGGGTGTCTACTGCCTCTTCCACTTTATGAAAATGTCCTAAACAAATATTATTTTTATCGGGGCCTATTGCCGCTTGTTCATACATTTTTAGATTTTTTATTACTTTTGATAAAATTTTTGAAACTGAATCTGGCTTTGTGTTATACAAATGTGTTACATGCTACAAGAACCTGCTGCATTCCACCATCATTTTCTTTTATTGTATCTCTATCTCCACTTTCTATTTAATCGTGAACTGTCTCCTTTTCTTACATAGCAATTAAATCAAATTCTTTCATTGCAATTAATTCATAAAATGCATATATTTTTATGAATACAACTAACTGCACACACACAAAATGCACATAGAAAACAGCAACAGCCACAACACGTGCTTTTGGAACAAGAGCATTCACTACCATTAACGAATCATGAAACAAATTTCTGGAAGATCATAATATTCGAAATTAAAAAAGTCAAGTTTCCCCATCACATGATCCAGAAATAACTACAACCTCTTCTATCTACTGTGATTATGGTGAACTAGGTCTTGACTTCACAAATTCAATTGACATGTAGTATGGATCTGTTGCCCAGGGCATAATGTGTACGAGAACATTACCTTAAAGGAAAGGTTATGAAATAGTACATATTCCAGAAAATCTGTGGACAACAGCAGACTCAATTTTTTTTTAAGAATTCAATTCATACACTTTTTACTACATAATACTCCAATGGATCTGAGTAGAGAGTTCATACACAAAAAATGAACATATTTTTCTAGTCACAAAAGTACCTAATAAACATACTTAAAAGGAAAATGTCATTGAAATAAGGGCATTGAAACCCAGGGCACTCATCGGTAGTTGCTTTAACAGGGCAATGGTTCAATAAAGAAACAAAAATAGACTGCTCTAAAAGACATTTCTTTAAGAAGAGTTGAAGTTTCATTAGTGCACCCATGGAAGTGCTTTTTTATGATTTAATGATTCAATGATGACTTATTCACCTCACTGAAAACTAGTGGTACTAAAACAGCTTGTACTTTCTTGCCCATACTTTCATACAAAATTACACATAAAAGTACTCAAATTTTCAAACAATTCTACAAGACCTTGTTTCAAAATCTATCCCTAAGGAACAGATTTCGTAGTAGGAAAAAAATCTCTGTCGTCACAATTATAACCGTACCTAAATGCCAAAAACATTTAAAATGTTTGCAATTAAAATAATTTTGTGCGCGAGGTTTTTTAAAAATCAAATCACCTTGAAAATAAGAAAGTACAATAAAACCCCTCTATTACACTTTTCAGGGAGCCAATGGAAAAGAAAACACACGCGTACGCACACACACCCTACACCCACAGGAAAATTCAGAAACTATAGGCTAGGCCAGTACTTTCATTATTTACTGCAATGGTTACTCTGTTTTCACTTTCTCCTTCACCTTCGTAAGAAGAGAAAGTAAAAGCATGCGCCGGAATCTGTGATTTTCGTCAGAAAATCTCCTATTGACGTGCCCTGGTAATGAAAAAGTAGATAAATCTTATTCCTATAGATACTTCCTCCAACACATGGTATAGCCTGAATCCCTGTTTTATGGGTCCTTGAAACCGTAAAATCGATCGGCTGCTGTTTTGCCAGCTGAAAACATGTTTGCCCATTGTGGTCAATGCAAGCGCCTAAACTACCTGCTGATTTTCTCCAAAGTTGATATTCGAGTTTTTCTGTCAAAAAATCATTGTCTTTTGCCGCAGAATTACATAACTTTCTCAGCACTAGGTATAAAACGTATATATGAAAATAGAAAAATGAAATAAATTAAAAAATAAAAAAACAACGTAAAAGACAGGAAGTACTCTTCATATCAAGTTGTAAATTACGGAAAGAGAAGTTGTAAATATAAGTTTTTCAACAGGACCAACAAAAAATTATGTAAAAGGCAGGAAAATGTAAAAACAGGGTTTTACTGTATCTAATCTTTAATGTAAGTTAAAATTCATCAAAAATAATATCAAATTATTGCACAGGAAAATGAGGTTGTGAAAAAGTCCTCACCCTGATGTACATAGGTTTTAAAAGCAACCGTCTTGTCCTTCAAATGTATTTTATCATCAAAAAGAAAGTTGGGTTAAAGTTTAGTATACGGTACACCCTTACAGAAGCGTGGCAGCCGGGCTTAAGATCTAATTACTGTACGTGCTCTAATAGAAATGAATAAAACTTATGGATAGGCAATTTTCATTGTTTGCCCCTCATATGCTTTGTCCCCGCCGCATTGTAACGCCAATTTACTTTCAAAGGCAAGTTTTCTCGCGTTGCTCACTCCAAGTCACGGCTAGGCTCGGGCCTTCGGCCCTCACGTTCACTATAAACATCCTTGAGTGTATCCAACGTATAATTACCAATTCACTTTTATAAGACATCACTTTTCAAGAAAGCTTCCAGAATTGTAACTGCCTAGTTAACGCCAGAACAGAACAAAGTGCCGGTTTATACAGGTTTAGGTTGTACCATATACCACATTTCAGCCGAAAGTAGAATTTTTGCAATTAGTAAAGTTTTAGAGGTTTTAATGAAAATTAAGACTTAAACCATATTATTACGTAAAAACTGCTCCATTTGATACAGAGATAATGATCTTCAGTGTGCGTGTGTGTGTGTGTATTTTTTGCCTCAATTTCATTCATAATCACATGAAAACTAATCAAACTCTTTTCAAAAATTCTTACATAAAAATGAAATGCAGTTTCAAATTCAATACATTAAATTAATTTTCTTGAATTTTAGTTTTATCATTAATTCTCCCATGCAATATTCCTGTTTTTTACAGCTCTGAAGGTAAATAAATATAGTTTTTCAATACACTGCAATATCAAAATAGCAATGCAAAAATGTAATTTTCTAACCTTTGATACTATCTTCCCTCTCGACAAGAAGTATCGTGATATTTGATCAAAAAAGGCAGCAGCTTCAGATTCAACTGACTGGATTTCAGCCAGGGTATCTTCTTGAATAGAAACACCAAAATTGTTTCCATCTTCAATTTTTGGAATCATAAAAGATATCCACATCTTAAGCTGCAAAAACAAAATTTCTTTATTATAGCTTTATCTATTTTTTTATAACAAACAATAGTAACATTATTGATACTTTCTGAACCAGAGCATACACAATAGTTATAATCTGTATCAATACTCAGATTTGATATATATGATCAGGTAACTTAACTGACACTCAGGTTTCCCATTCTTGAAATTTCAAGTTTTAAGTAACATTTACTAATTATTCCCAAAATAAATAACCAGTGATTTTGAAATTAAAGAAAAAAATAAAATAAATAAACAAATTCAATTAATTTTTAGAGTTTTAGTAAGGTATGTACTCATTAAATTTTTTATTCTTTATCTTTTCCTTAAAAATATGAAAAGTAATTGAAATAGAATTAAGAGATTGTATTTGCCTACAGGTATGCACACAAGGAGTAAATCCTTTGCGAAATAATATATCGTTGACATTTCATATATTTTACATCCTGTTAAATTAATATATAATAAAATTTTTAAAAAATTCAATAATTTAATTTTCTACTGATGTATTATTGCTTGTTATTGCCTTCAACACAAAGCTCGATGTACTATGCATAATTTCCCTGCATCGCAAGGATCATGGTTATGGAGAAAACATTAATTAAGTTAAATGATACTACATGTTATCTTATGGAGGAAATGATAAAAGCGAATTGTGAGAAAGAAATATAAAGCGACAAACCAATTTAAGTAACCCTTTGCGGTCCTTTTCTCCATGTGGAGGGATGCAGCGTTTTCTACATTGCAAACTCTTTAAATCCCCAAGTTCCAACCTGACTATACTGGTTCAGCATCCCACAGCTAAGAAACTAATCTCAGATCCCAAACTATTTTTTGTATTTAATTTATTTGCCTAGTTCATAATATATAAATATAAGTTAAAGTTTGGTGAAGAGAGCTTCACACAATTACCAACAATACCTGAAGATTGTATTTAATCAACAGATTTCAAGTTATCATTACTGCTTCGTTCTTCATATTCTTCAGTCACCCGAGCAAAAAAAATCAAATTCTTAGTTTCCTGAAAATTGTTCACACTCAGAATTATTTACTGACTTACATAGTTCAGGATATGGCTATCTTGAAAGCTTACTTCTCGTATAAGAACATCTGCAGCGTACAAAATGAACTGATTTCAAACTAACAAAAATGGGCAAAATCTGGCTATAATGAAGGAAATTACTGTCTAAACATTGTTGAAGCAAATTGATTGTACTGGTAACCAGTGCCGTCTGCCTTAGTGAAATAATACAGAGTTAAATGTAAGTCCTGCCTCAAGGGGCAAAGGACCAGAACCAGGAATGTCCTGTGATGTAGGGCACAGGACCGTCAGAAGAAGAAAATGGAGAAGTTAATGGACCGCAAAGAGTTAACACATAATAAACCTGAATCAATAAAATTAAGAGGGAAAAAAAATATAATAATATTAATAAAATAAAATAAAAAAATAAATAAAAATAGAAAAAAATTTAAGTGTGGCAGGCGTAAACTGGTTCTAATGATTGACCAGTGACAAAAAAGCAGAGGATGTTCCCCCAAGTGTTTTGTGTAACCCAAACCCAAAATAACTTTTATTCACTTTGATTATCAAGAGCGAAACTTAAAAATGAGATCAGTACTGTAATAAGTGTTATTAGAATGCAATTATACTCGTATTTCATGGCCTCCTATTATCATCTACCATCAGTTTTGTAATACAAATTATTAGAACAGTATTCTAATACACCATGGCCTGTTGTAAAATACAAACAGCAGAAGTGTCATTTTCACAACATATTTACCGAGTCCTCAACTTTATTTTAAACCTCCTATTAACAACTAAGAGCATCAGTCTCTAATATTTTGTATGTTTTAATTAAAATGAAAACAACAGCAAAATGGGTTTTGATTCCCGAGAGCAAAACATTTTTGCTGCCTTATCCAGAGGCCAGTGTTTGCAGCATCCGAGGTTAACAATGAAGTACTCTCTCTTATGTTGACAGTTATGCCAAACATTGCGTTTTTCTGCTGTATGAATTGAAAGTTACGCGCTCAATGCTGATGACAAAACTTGCAATATGGTGGAGCGTTATTTTAGTACTAAATTAGTTTATCTTGAACCTTTCCAATTTTAAGAAAGTGTATTTTCTTCCTTTCGTTAGGGTTACCATATTCCGTTATGGAAAAAGAGAACATTTCTTATAAAAAGGAGGTCACTCATATAAAATGTTTTAATATATTGTTTTTTCTTCAAGAAAAAAATAGTATTGACAAAATAAGTACTATTGCAATCATTGTCATCTCCCACCACTTTCACAATCACACAAGATGCCTATGTCATTATCATTACTGTCTTTTCCACTTTTATACCAGAAGTATTTCATGAATGATGAAATCTCCCTCAAGAATTAAAACTGCTTTGCTTTTAACCTTGCAACAAATACTTTGAACTTATAATTACTATGTCAAAAAACAAGGCTTTTCTTTTTGGCTTCCTGCTCAAAATATAAACACCACAGAATGTAAGTATATTTTAACACCACAGAGCACAGAATCTATAACAAGCACCAACACCCAATACATTAAAACAGCTTATGGCAGCTGTCGCATTTCATGAAGAAAAGGATGTAAATGTTGATATACAAATATTTTATTTATGGTTATTGGATGGTATAGTTTAAGTTCAATGTTATTTATTTATAAAACAATGATAGAATACGATGACAGGGACTTGAAAAAGTTGAACAAAGCACAGTATCCTTTGTTCATCATACATTTAGGTCACCATGGGATGTTGTAAATATATAATGTATTTGAGGTATTATTTTACAAATGTAATAGTTGTTATGAAAAATTATGTTAATGAGGATTTCAAAAGGGTTAAAAATCTAAAAACGGGAGATGTTTCTTTACAGGAAAAGTTCATAAAGCCCTGTACTTCATTGTTAACCTCGGACAAATTACAGTAACTCATATTCCTGAAGATTACTTCAGAATTCAGTATATTTTGTTCAGTTTAGAAACAAAACAAACTATCACATTTTACCAAATTTGCATCTTCCACAAGTTGCCGAATATGTGGCTTCACAACCAACACCAGGTCACAGAGATGCTTATTGCAGGGCACTGCCCCACTTGGAAGAGCCATCACCTTGGTGCCTCCCACATCTTCCATGTTGTTGTCATACTTCCATTTCTTATTGGCTGGAGCATCAACATGACTGAAACGTGAATATGTATATAAATAAGGCAATTTAATAATAATAATAATAATAATAATAATAATAATATAGCAACTATAAAAGAATACATGTATTTAACAGGCAACCGCCAAAGAAACTTTATAGGAAATTTTAATATTTATGTTAAAAAGTGTTAGCATAACAAAAGTATCAAAAGATGCAATCTAACCTGTTGACAGCAATGGGTTCAGGAACTGGAATGTTAAGTTGCTGGTGAACTTCAGAGAGATCGGTCCTTCCAAATTGAGCTGTTTCCAGCAAATCATTCAACTCCACGATCTTCTTTGGAAAACCTTTTAAAATTAGTTCTTCTGCCTAGAGAAATTCAGTGAAGATGCACAAGTTTTAGATAAACATAATTACTTTGTGAACACATAAGGTATATGAATGACAAAATACTCTAAAATAGAAAACATTTGTCACATATGTCAAACTTTTCGAAACGGATAGTGCAAACTGCACTCTTTAATATGACCTAAAGTTCCTTTCGTTTATTTGTTTTTCCTTCAAAAATTACACAAATGTAATTTTTTAAAGGTATCACTCGCACATGTTCAAAAATTTGAAAACACTATTGTATTTGTAAGTTAAAGTACTTCAAAAGAAATTTTTCTTAAACTCAAAAAATTCAGTAAAAAGGGCTTTAAATTTCCAGTTTACAGTAGCGTTTAAGTGCCATTTTCTTAAAAATGGCAAGTTTTTCAAAGAAAATTGCTATTTAGGAAGAGTTTTTACTGTTCTTTAATTTCCTTTAAATTATATTTCCGTTCTATTAGAAAAATTAAGAAATGTCAAAAAATGTACTTTCGGCAGCGATAGATGG
Organism: Gryllus bimaculatus; assembly: GCA_017312745.1. Taxonomy (NCBI): domain Eukaryota; kingdom Metazoa; phylum Arthropoda; class Insecta; order Orthoptera; family Gryllidae; genus Gryllus; species Gryllus bimaculatus. The sequence goes on from BOPP01000016.1 coordinate 10,589,349, forward strand.
CAGCTGGTATGTGGCAAGTCTGAATAGTTAGTTAAGACCAAAAGAAATAGAAAACTAATACAGGAAAGTATGTGTCATTCTGTAGTTCATATGCTCATAAATGTACGTATGTTTGAAAATTTGGAATGAAGAGATACAAAAAGCCATTAAAGACCAAGACAAAGCTTAGAATGAATATTAAGAAAAGAAAACAATAGAAGCTAAAGAACTATACCATAAAATAAGGAATGAAACAAAGTCGATTGTAAGAACAGCACACATGACATCATGGGATATGTTCATCAGCAGAGTGGAACATGATGTCCACGGGAGGCAAGAAATAGCATTCAAACTAATGAAACAAGTAAACAGAGAAGAGAGATACTGTGATCCTTCATGTAATACCAACATCAGACTGGATAAAACACTATAATCAACTGCGATACAATCCACAAATTGTGGAAATTGATGTTAAGGTGCAATCGCTAGAAGTAGATTATCTCAAATTGAATAAATTAAAAATTGCCCTTAAAAAAATTATGTATCGAAAATCACCAGGTTCGGATTGAATAAATTCTGAAAAGATAAAATATGGAGGTATCCTTTTAGAATTCAGAATGCTGCATCTTTTCAACAGGTGTTGGGAAAGTAATAAAATACCAGAAGAATGGATGATACATAAGAAGGAGAAAGAGGAAATACATCCAACTACAGATGTATCAGTATTCTGAACTCAGCCCACATGCTTTACAGTAAAATGGTCAACGAAAGGCCTCGAAATATCTCTGATACAATTTTAACAGTAGGCTACCGCAAGGGAAGATCATGCACAATGTTTTTGCTTTAAAACAAATAATACAAATAAGATAATTTAACTTAGAAACACATCTAGTGTTTGTGGACTTTGAGAAAGCATTTGATAGGATCCAAAGAGATAAGCTAAGGCATATATTGGAAAAAAGAGGATTCCCTAAGCATTTGATCCAGGTCTGTAAAATAACACCAAATTAGAATTGATGCTGGTAAAGTATTGATAACTGAAATACAGGCAAATCAAGGAGTGAAACAAGGATGTAGTATATCACCAACTCTATTCAACATCTATACAGATGAAATGATTAGAGAATGGAAAAAGAGACCAAACACCACCAGGAATTGAAAACAGACCAACCAGATATATTAACACCTTGCTTTTTGCTGATGATCAAATAATCATACAAGACAGTGGGGATAAATTGCAAACGGCACTACACAGGCTCAACGAACTAAGTCAAACCTATAACCTTAAAATATCTTTAACAATAGCCAAAACAATTCCTTTTTCAGGTATTTAACCAATAAGAACAAAAATAGTCGTAAATGACAAACCAATAGAACAGGTGTCTCATTTCCAGTATTTGGGCTGTGACATTTCTTATGAAGAAGACAAAAATATTACGAAAAATATTAATATATATAATAGTAGTTTTTAAGATTTCTTCTAATTGTGCCACATATTTGTTCACACGCATGCACACACACACATAAACACGAAACGTAATGAAATTAAAATTTTTACAAGTCACGGCAGTAGTTTATGGTGCCAACTTAATTATATGGAGCTGAATCCTGGACTCTCGAACAAGGATCTTAAACAGCTAGAAGCCTCACAAATAAAATTTCTTAGATCGGTTAAAGGCAGCACCAGTGAAGACAACATTCGAAATAAAGTAATCAGGAATGAACTAGGAATACAATCAATAATCAAAATGGTGATTCACCACAAAGAGAAACGGAGAAAGTGTGTCCTTTGTATGCCACCAGAAAGGATTCCAAAACAAGCAATGGAATATAATCCATCTGGCAAAAGTGGTGTGGGAAGACCAAGGAAGAGATGGTGAGATTGGAACAGAGCTAATCCTGGCATGACAGACGACGAAGAAGAATGTTTGAGAGATTGATAAATTTTATGGTCAATGAAATTTTGGAGACATAATAGCTATAGCATTGAATGGTGTATGTATGGTTTTGCCACTCTTGAGAACGGCCTCCGACCATTTCATAAAATTCTCTGTATGAAACACTGGTTGCTGGCTGTGTGTGCTGGCAATTACATCAGTTTAAAGAATGAAAATACCGGTATAGAGAGTGAAACAAATAAAGAAATAAATTTGCGGATATTAGCTATGCCAATAAAAACTTTCAGTAGTGGAGCTGAAAAATGTTATCTTCGATAGGAGTTTGTCAAATGGTTCTGTGCAATCACGATTAATAGCTACAATAAATGTTACACACATTTTAATAAAAATAAATGCCTTTTTGCCTGACAACTTTCGCCAAATTAAAACCCGAATTTCCTGACATGGTGGAATTTCATGACAAGGACAGCACTCGCATACCTACATCGTAAGTAAATTGTAGCAACATGTAAGTACTACACCCTGAATTAGTTGTTAATTTAAGAGAAACAGTTATGTCATTATTACTTGCATTATTTAATAAGTGCATACTAATAATGCAACAATACCAAAGGAATGGAAATCAGGTATTCTTATCCTTCTGTTTAAGAAAGGAGACGAACACGATCCAGATAATTACAGAAACCTCCTGAGCAGCTCATTGAAAATCCTCAAAACATATAAAGCCAATATAGCAAACTCTCATGAATATGATAGAACGGGAAGAACAACAACAGGATTTTAGACATGGCAAATCATGCGCTGATGCAATTTTTACCACCCGACAAACCGTGGAAAAAGCTCTAGAATTTAACAAACCAACTTTCCAATGCTTTGCAGATTTAAGCAAAGCATTCGACAATATAAAACTATTTGATATAATCTGAATACTGAAACAAGAAAAGATACCCTCTAACCTCTTAACCCATTACTGGCCAATATTACATTTTTGGGATGCTTTCTTGTATTTAAATATCTTGAATTTACCTTAATGGATAATTTTGTAATTTTGTAAAACGATAGAAGAGATATCATTATAACAGGGAATGTAACAACTTTTCATGAGAAAATGTTAGTTTACGCATTTTTTTTTTTAACTTAGTGAATATTTAGTTTCCATGTTGGTAAAATTAAAATGTCTCAGTGACACAGTGGGGAGAGTATGAGCTTGGAAGTGATTAGCCTTATTTGTTTGAAGTATAAACGAACAGTCCATGGTTGATTTCAACTGATTTTTGGTTTGAAGTAAATTGCAGTGAGCATAAAGAATTGCATCCCATTTTTGGGACAGTGGCCAGATATGTAAGTAGGTTACCCGCAATACACTGTGCTGTCACACAAGGAACATAACTTATTTCATGTAGTGCATAAATGCATAATGCTAGGCGATTTTATACCGTAGATAATAATTTAATGATGTATACTTCTTTAATATATTTTTCACATTTTATTTGCTATTTTATTCGTATTGTATATATAGTGAAATGATGTTAGATTTCTATTTTTCTCATTAATGATTTAAAAATCTGTGATTTTTCAATCTCAAAAAAGATCTGTTTCGTGGAAAGAGGAAAATGATTTTAGCATGTCCATTATTCTTCCTCCTCCTCCATTGTATATCCTGATCAACTGACTGTTGAAGAAGAAACTCCACATATTATTTCCAAAACAGAAGTACAAGATGTAAGAAGACAGGAACTGACAATGGATATCGATAGAAAAGAGCACCTAACAAACCAGAATCTACTTTTAGATCAAAATCGAATAGTCCAGCCCCCTCATAGAAGTAAAACACATCCAATGTACACTAAAACAAACACCCCATTTGACAAAACGTATTCCTGTTCAAACGAATGCAGACATACATCACAGGCACTTTCTTTGAATTGGATGTTTTCAAGTAATAATTAAGGAGTTAGAGCAGACAATGCAACATTCCAATATCACATAGCCGTTTCCAATGATACAAGAAAGTAAGTGCTGTTGTAGCACCACTAGTGATTTATATGTAAATACCAATTTTACATGAAACCGCATTCTTGTAACTCTTTTCCTTTTATAAACAAAAACTTTTCAAAATATGGTACAAAGATATACTAATTGTATTGACATTGACTAGACACTTCAGTACCGGTAAATAGGAATCGGCATGGGCCAATGTCCCAAAAATTTTTTCTCAAAAACTACAGGCATTCCAAAACTTCATTCAAAATTTCATCTACCCAAAGAGCTGTAGCCCTTAATGGGTTAAAACTAATAATCGATATATTTGCAGAAAACAAAGGCAAAATAATACCCACCATACCTGCATTGAAGAAAAAAAGAAAGACAAGGGGATTCATTAAGCCCACTGTAATTTCACGTAATAATGAATAATAATATAAAACAACTGAAAACAAAAAAGGATATAGTAAGGGAAAATATAATATAAATATCATACGTTACGCAAATGACATATTGTTAATAGTGGAAAATGAAGATGACTTACAACGACTGTGGTATGAATTCAGTAAAATTTGTAAGAATTTTAATTTAAAAATATCTACCCAGATGATGAAAGCTATGACAATTGCTAAGAATCCAATTAGTTGTAAATTGGTAGGGGATAATTAAATAATAGAAAAAGTTCTAGAGATGTATTTGGGAATAACTTTAACAAGCTCAGGACAAATGGAGAAAGAAATCAAAGAGCAAATAATAAAGGGTAATAGGATCTCTGGCGGTCTCAACTACTTCATTATGGTATAATAAATATCTATAATAGGACTGGAAGGTTAGAATATATCAATCAATAATTAGACCAATATTAACTCATGCAGGAGAAACAAGAATTGAAACAAAGCGTAGCCAACAACAACTTGAGGTTGCCAAAATGTTCTGAGAAAAGTTACAAACCACACTGTAATGGATAAGAAAAGAAACAAAAAACATCAGGGAAGTGTGGAAAGATAAACCCATTATGGAATGAGTAGCGGACCGAAGAAAGGAATGGAACAATCATATTGAGAGAATGAAGGGGAAAAGAATCATGAGGATTGCTAGAGATAAAAGGCTGAGGAGAAGAGAAGCCGGCAGACCAAGGAAAAGATAGAAAGAGTTTTAGTTCTAGGAAAGGAAAATGTCAGATTTTAATGAAATTGATTTTACCATTTTATTAAACATAGAGAGCGTTGTAACACTAACCTTAAGTAAATAAAACCGCCTCATCTGCACTGTTGCACATTTAAATCATATTTTTAAATGAGAAAACCTAATTCGGTTAATTTCAATTAAGATTTGCAGATTGCTTTAAAAAATACTTCAATGCACTGAGAATACAAATTTTAGAATTGAGTACAAATCGAATAAATATTAGAACTTTCAATAGTTAATTGTGTATAAAATTAAATCAATTGTTTTTCATATCCTTTTGATCTATTCTGTCCTCCAAATATTTTTCTCATGGCCAGTACTTGGTGGGACAACTGTATATATTTCATTAATTTCAAGCAGACATTTCACGAAAACTACTAGTTTTTTGAAACAAATGTACATGACCGTTTTTAATGAGCTGATTTTTTAGAACAGATTTTAAGACAAAAATCTGTACCTTCCATTTTGTGGTTTCCCAATGTTAAGATTTTGCGATTTCCAAAACTTAGGAAAGTTCAACGAAGATAAGACTTGCGCCATTATTTTACATGCCTATTCTACGCATAAAAAAAATTGGAATAGTTTTTAAAATTGAAGAAGAAAAAACAAATTTTAAGCACAAATTCTGTGATAACTACTGGTTACTATTTCTCATAAAAATTTGTCCATGAACTTTTTTAAAGAGCTGATATTTTACAACAGGTTTTCTCTGAGGCAAAATCTCTATTTTCAATTTTGGTAAAACCGGAGTGAGAGAGAGCCAAAAATGAGACTCGCACCAAATTTTTTACAGTCCCTATTACATATGGAAAAAAATGTAAAGAAAAAATTTGGAGCTCGAAGCTGGACAGCTCATTATAATTTCTTTGTGCTCTGATGTAGTAAACAGAAATAACAATGTTACAAAATGCTATCATGACGTTAGGGTGTGTCAGTCCAACATTAGTCATGATTATGTTGACATTTTAACAATAATGTAATTACCTGCATTAACGTCTTGAACATTATAATGAATTATTATTGTTTTTGAAAGCAATGAATGCAAAAATTATCCATATGTACTTGAATCCAAATTCCTACATGAAATTCAAGAAAATGTATTCCTTTTGCAACAATACACTTTTTTATTTACATAGTATCATTAAAAAAATGTTGAAATGTTACATGACATAAGCGGGGTTAAACATACGAGGAGTTGAACATGTGCGGGGAGAACAAAAACTACTTTTATATACAAAAGGGGACAGAAGTACTATTATCATCATACTATGAACGATAATTCTATAATTAGAACATATGAAGTATTAGGAAATATAAATTGCAAGAATCCTCGTATTTAAATAGAATACAAATTGTTAGAATTTTCAATTTTGTTATTTGTTGTTCCTATTTATGTTAGTCATAAGCTAGTATCATGTAGTATATTACGTTTTATTACATTGTATTTTTATTGTCTTCATTGAAAATTAGTCTATAATGTCAAATAATAAACATTTTACACAGCATTCTCAATACACAATTTGATATCACTACATTTTCCATCCCATTTATTTTAAACTTCAATTTTGGAGTGGATGCAGAAAAAAAGATGAATGACATTTTTTGCTTTCTACACAACAACCACAGATAACACACTTTAGTCATTTAAATAGCACAAATCATTGATAAGCTTTACAGCAAAAAATATATAAAATTCTGCAACAAATTCTCACTGTTAGCATATACAAATTTCCTACATATAATAAATTGGAAATAATAGAAGTATTCTTACTACTATCATCTCTAGAACTAGTCTCGTAAAATATCAAGAGCAAATGATCTCCCTTCAAGATGATTGAAACACATTAAGACTTAATATAACTGTCACGTTACCAATAACTTTCTCCAAGTACTATACCTATCAACAGCAAATAAAAAAAAGTCTTCCTGTTTAAAGCCATTGAGGTCAATCAAAACAATGAGCATGAAATCAGCTGGCCAGAGCAAACAAAAGATATTTTATTAGTCCACTGCCCGCCCCTCCTCCTCACTAAATACTGTATACATTTGCAGTACTGAACAAAGAAGATTCACACAGTAACAAGTGAAATTCAACTTTCAACAATATTGCGGTAAAGTAAACTTTTAAATAAAAATTACCATTTGAAATTTTGAATTTGTAATCCAAGGTGAATTATACAAATTTTGGGGCAAAACAACACTAATTCAGATACCAGTTTTATTTCTTGCCAAAACCCCACAAGGTCCAACACCAATAATTACTTCTAACATAAAATTTGTCAACTACACTAACCAAATCAACAATAATTTACATCTGAAAAATGCAAGAACACAACTGACATTTTCAGGTGTCACATTTAGAGGACTACACCCGATCTATGTACAATAAAATAAGATGCAAAACTGGCAAACAAGCTCCATGCAGTTAAACAATTTCAAGACCACACTTCAAAAATCTTCTCATTGCCCATACTATTGATCATTCATTGTTAATTAGCAATAAATGTTTAAATATTTATGGTGAATAATGTGTACCAAGAACATTCTATTCTTACTTTGATGACAAATCTATTCCATAATTTAACATAAGAAAAGTATTCTCAAAATTTTAATAAAAATTGGAATGTATTTTATAAAAATGTGGCTTAGGTTGAGTACATAAAAATTAACACCAAATTCCCAACAATTTTTAGAGGGAAAGAAGAACCCAAATTCTGAAGATTAGCCACATTATAACAGACATTTTAAACACATCAGTAATATACTTTCATTGCTTTTCTACATACAAGAACTTCCTTCTCATTACATACACCCCCTGAGCAGACAATGGTTATAACGTTCAATTTGTTTTTTGAAAATTGGAAGCCATTACTCATTCCAACATTTCACATTCTCAGACTCAATATTAATTTTTTTTGACAAAATCAACCCTTATTCAGTACCTGTTGAACACCATGAGCCCTTTTTATTGCTGCACTGGACAAACTAAAAGAATGTGTGTTTCATTAGACGAGAATTTGTTTTATAAAGCCAAAAGACATCTTCAGTCATTAAAAAAAGGAGTTTCTAATTGTTAGGTAAAAAACTATTCATATCCTCAATCCTCTTTGCTGGAAAATCCTTCTGAGTCTATATTTAGACTGCATATGAAAGTGAAACTTGAAAAGCCTTTTTTGATATTTCTGCTTCATTGATATTGCCAAGTCTCATTTTGTCTAGTCATTTGATTAGTGAAAACAGAAAGTCAGATTCCTGGAATTTGAGTCTCCTCAATGTTTCTCGTTCTTTTATGGGTTTTGCTTTTCCTTGAAAACAAGTGTGTCTAAGAAAAATAACCCAAGTTTTATCTACCATAAATCCATACCATTACTCAATCTCTTGATTGAGTAGGTCAATTTAACATTTGTCAATGATCCCAATACACATTGTATGGTTTTGGCGAGATCCATTTATTTATCTATCATATAATTCATATGCAGTGTTTCATAGAGAAAAAAGCTAAATTAAAATGACACTGACTCATTTTCTCTCTCTCAATTTCATGAAGGATCAACAAAATGGGCAACTTTTATAGTTCTCTAATTTATATTATTACCACATGCCATTTAGGGTCACTCAGTTTAGGAATTACCATTTTAAGTGAGCATTATGTACCTGAAGCCTGTCTGTAACTGTTCTCTAGTAAATATACTTACTATTTTTTTTAATTTAGCGTGTTTGCAACATGAAGTTAAAAAAAGTGAGAACCATGGTTACCAGCATCCATCTAAGCCCTGGAAACATTAGTGATCTTGTCCAAACTGTTTATTATGCCAAAGTTTTGACTTTCAGTGCGTATATTTTTGCAATAAGATAATAGTCCTATGTTATTGATTTAGTACAGGTTTACCAGCCAAATTTATTTTGCTATAATTTTGTAAACAAAAGTGGTAAGCATACTTTCGACAGAACACCCCAGTCTGACCAAATGAATTAATGTTCTCTGGTAAGCATACTTACCACAATAGTTTTTAAAAACTGTCTATAAAATGACAAACCAGCTGTTACTTTGTGTTCATCTGGGTCCAAATGAAAAGATTTCGCACTTATTTTCTCCAAATTTTATGCCCTGCTGAACTGATCGATAAAGGGTTAAACATCAACCACAAACTTTGAATATCTTCCTTTATCATTATTCAAATATGAGGAAAATAGCTTCCAAGTGCTAATTCCAAAATAATGCTGTCAAAAGTATAACTGTAAATGAAATATGGATGCTATCATGACCAGGGCTTCTATACAAGGCAAGGCACACACACATACACACGCGCACATTAGTACCTGCCTGTAAATTAGAAAATTCACCAAGATTATTTTAAATTGGGCAACAAGCATTGTAATCAACTTTTTAATCCTGATACACAATGACTGATTTGTTAAAGTAAATTTCTATAATTTTCTTTATTTACAGTCTAAACACAATACAATCACGTAAACAACTATTGTATTTTAAATGTAATCAATTCTCGAAGCTAAGCAACAAGCAGATATTGCATTCTCTCTTCTAATCAAAAATCTAAAAGCAAAACATCTTCCACACATAACAAATTGGTTTAGGCCTCATGTTATCAACTAGACTCAACAAATCATTACTACAAATACCAAAACAACACTATATACTAAACCAAATCATTCACTGTAAGTGTAACGAGAGCTTGAAATTACCTCCTAAATAACATTAAGCACAGCCTCTCTCTATTATTTTCCAAGGTATGTAAGTCTCACATTTAACATTTTGTCACATGGTTACAAAACTCAAACCTTAATCTGCACTGATTGTGATGTTATATTCTTTAATATAATTGATTGAAAACATCATTAGTTCTACAGACATGGACAATTACTAACAAATTGGTATTAAAAAAATAATAAAAAAAAATAAATAAAACAACCTCTTTATTGCCTTAAAACATTAGAACTAAACTAAAAATCGAAGAACCTACAAATTTATTTACATTTGGTGTGAGCACCTTTAGCATGAAAAAACAATTTAATTCATTTGTGCATACCTTGAACAAGTTTTTTGCATAATTCAGCAATTTAGACATTTTCATGGTATGCTGTACTCCAATTGTTTCCTTATTGTATGCTTTGCCTTCACTTTCATTTTAAGAACACTCCTTAGTGATTCTATTAGATTTATATTTCCTGTCTAGTTCAGAAGACAAATATCACTGGAATCCTATTCGCTATTCATAGATTTGATCAGTGACAAGGATCATCATCATCATCATGCAAGAATATCCCATCATCAGTTGGAAACCACTCTCATCCATTGTAGTCTTTGATGACCTTTTTATATTGTTCACTACTCATACTGCCTTCTAGTATGTGAATTTTGTTCTGTTGATACACTGAAATAACCCCATAAATCCTCATTTAAATGGCAAATTTTCACTAGTTGCACCACTCATTTTTTTTTAAGAAAGAATGTGTGGTGCAACTACTAAAATTTGACACTAAAATTGCCTGCTTCCCCTAGTCATTTTCAAACATATTGGGGCTAACATCCATAGCACAGATGACGGTTTCATTACTGAATACACCTGAAGCAAATTTAGTGAAAAATATTTTATCTGCACATTAAAACAGTAGGCACCCTCTTATTTCCATTACAAGTATTCCAAAATCAAGGAAGACCAAAGTTCTATTTATGAATTGTATAAGTGACCATAACTTCTCCCACTACTGTATTGTCCACCTCTGGTGCAACTTAGCTTGTTGAAGTTGTTCATGGAAGCAGTCAATTTTTGTTTATTGCAAGATTGCCATGCCTTTAAGCCACCTTCAAACACTGCAGTGAACAGTACTTGGAGAATTTGTACACCATCCTCTTGGACAACCCTTTGGAGTTATCTATTTATGGATGCTTTTCTTAGCAAAAGACCAACCGAAACTTCAGTTGTACTGCTTGTTTGTCCACTTTTTCCATTTCTCTGAAGAGTGGTCCACTTTTCTTCCTTTTACTTTTTCACAAATGACACACGCCACACTACTCCTACTATATGACTATGACTTTTTTCAGTCATGGTATTATTACTGAATTGTAGTAACACTTTATTCCGGCATGTTTTCGTGGAGACATGTCTGTTGCCTTGCCCATCTGCACACTTTCATGGACCCTCATGCTGTGAGCCATACCAATACCTGCTGCACACCCCAAGCACCCACATCTGTGGATCTCCCAAATGTGGATTGATGAATAGAAATGGGCAAGCGCTGAGAAAATTATTACACCACCTCCAAAAACATAAAAATATTGCTATCATGATTGTCATTGCAGTGGATATAAGTGTTATAAAACCATATTTGCTTACATAAACTTTTCAATCAAGGGCTGCACTTCCGAATGTGTACATAACACATTACAGAAATATGATTTTCCCCAGTCAACTAGTATGCTTTTACCCTTAAAAGTCATAATTTAGAGTATAAAGAATAATTTTGCCAATAATTTGACCAAGTCTGTAGAAGTAGAACAAGTATGTAATATCTGTATGTTGTAAATAATTTCATTTTACCATTTTTTTTTTTTTTTTCTTTTTACAAGTATTAAGGTTTTCAATTTTGTCAATGTTCTTGGCCATCAGCCCCCGTCCCAATTGCTAAAAAGAGTATGTCACAATGGTACCTTGCTTGGAGTCACGAGAGTTAAAGTTAAGAGCATAAAATATAATACACATGTTGAACAAGATTATGTGGAAGAGTAAGTCTAACAGCCTGAATCTCTCTATTAATAAAGACCGATTATTATATTATTATTGTTGTTACTATAAAATATAAATTATTACATTGATCAAATCAATTTTTACTTCACATTACCGATTATATAATTTAATAATTAATGTTAAGTCATTTATAAAATCCTAGTACAATCCATTTAATTTTTGAATCATCTGAATATTGTAATTAGAAATATCTTTTAGCTATTATTAAAATGTTTTCTTGCATATTTTCAATTGCTAATTACACTCTGCAAGAATAGATTTCTCACAGAGAACAACCTTAAAACAAAAATTCAGTATATTGGATAAATAAAGACGTGAATTTTCATGCATTGTGAAGACTCGCTGACTCAACTAAAAGAAAATTTGATAACTTTATTTTATATATCATTGTAAAAGCGGAGAAATTGTATTTATAGTTTGGATTTTTGGAATAATAACTTTATTAATTTTAAGCCTAGTTTATAATTTTTTTTAAATTAATGTCATATGAAATTAACTAAACTTTTAATTAATAATACCTTTAATTACTAAAATTGTCTGCCAAGGAAAACACACCTCTTGAGAAAGTTCTTATCGACTTAAAGTTGTTTTATTTCATAAATGATATAAAAGTATTACTATAAAATATGTTTCTTTCCCATGAAAAAAAAAAAAAGAACCAACAACACACACCCTTTGTTGTTTTCACTGAATCTCTCAAAAGCTCTTCAATATCTCTATTAGACAATTCAATTTATTCACGTATTCTTTTTTGGAATTAGTGGATACTTACAATGAGAACTACTAACAGCCTCCAAATATGATACACAAAATGCGAAGGAAAATCTACATCTTAAAATCCTTTCTCAAACAACAATAGCAAACAGCATTTACAAAAAAATCAAAAATTCCCAAATTCACATTCAAAAAAATAAATTAGACCTGGATAATAAACAAATACAATTACATTTCAAATACAACTAATTCTGTCTTCACTCACAATCCTGTTACAAATTTGCAGAAGTAAATGAGGGAAAAGAAAAAGACAAGACGTATCCCGAAATTCCAAGTAAAGAACTTTCTCTTGTATGCAAGCAAACCCAATCCATAAAAGTTACTTCAAAAGGAAAAATAATTCCTAATGAACTTCATATTAAGTACTCAGATGCATTTTAAAGATCATTCAATTTCTTTTATGTACTCAAGGGTAAAGAACAGTATTGTTGCCCAATAAAATTTTGCTACGGAGCACAACCACATTAACAGATGAAAGATCAATGATAGGATTACTTCCTTTTCTTCATGCCTGTTTTTATTTTCATATTTAGAGGAATTAGATTCTAAGTCTGAAATTATTCCTTTGGAATTTACAGAAAATAGTTTTAAATAACAGTTTCTAGTAAAACTCTAGCAAGAACTTATTTTTAATAAGTCTTGATAACTACTTTAACTTTTAACTCTGACATTAAAATTTGACATTTGACACAAATTAATATGCTACAGTACAACTTATCAATAATGCCAGTTTAAGGATATTTATAATGTAATCAATATTATATTTCAGCAAATAAACATCTGTGAAACTAAATGACTATCAATAATGATACTTATAAATCTTTTAACAAATTCTGAGAAACTTGCGCACCTCACAAAACCAAAACATCAAAAATTTAAGGAAAATAAACTATTTAGAATACATTTTCATAATACATATCACAAAGAAACCTATGGTTGTTGTGCAGTATCAGAAAACAATGTCACTATTTTTGTAGGTACAAGATGAGACAATTTATTTACTTTAGGTTATTTTAACATTACAATCAAGCTATCAACCAACACCACTGTTAGCACACTCTGCAGAAATTATTTAATTATATACACATCCAATTGTTGCTTCCTATCAACAAGCTGTTTCAATGGTCCACAAGAAGTAATCATGCTTGCTTTCCAAATCTACTTGTGTTACATCACCAGTGCTCAAAATTTTCTAAGCAATTACTAAAATATAATTCAACATTATTACTCTGCAATTATGTCATGCCTTATAATTGAACTCACTACCGACACAAAAACATTATATGTTGTAATGTAATACTGTCATGCTATGTCCTAAAATTTGGATTTCTCACCTTGGTTTTTAAAGAATCTTTGTACTCCTGAACCTGAAACAAAAGTGAATGATACAACTAATCAATGAGCACTGAAATGGGCTTCACACGAATAGTTCTCTAATGTTTGTCACTGTGTCAACCACTTTTAGCATAGAATACAGCATTTGTCAAGCCCAACATTAATATTTCCCTTCTTCACACCAAAATTAAGGAAGACTTTTACATTTCCAAGTAATTACAACTACCTATCAATCGATAATATTGTTCCCTTTATGATGAAATGATAGTCGCAAACAATAAACCTACCTCACCGCACAACGTTCCTAACCCCTAAACAATTCACTAACGACGCAATGCACCTCTCATTAACTCTTCTCATCAAAGACATAGACTCTTACGAAGAAATGGTAATTACTTACCTTTTTTGGTGCTCCATCTGCCATATTACTAGCAAAATTCTACTAAACCTTAAATATTCGGCAGAGCCCAATGTTTCCGGAGTTGGGTTTCCTCGTCCCTTCCTTTTCTTGAAACGTGCAACTTACCGGAAGTGTGGGTGAAACCTGGCACAAATCAGACGAGACACTCTGACTATTTTAATGCTTTCTGTTTAAAAACTGCGACTAAGAGGTTTCAATGCCACTTTCTAAATATTTAAAATTATTTTTGGTAAACCAAATGACTACTATATTCCTTGTTATTACAAAGTTTTATTTAACGCGCGAACTTCATTTTTTTATAAAACAATGCAGCTACCACAATAACTGCCTCTTGTTTGCATTAATTAGTTGATGACAACCAAATAACGTTAAGGCTACGTTGCTCTACCTGTATTAAAAAACGACAAAAGAATTTTTTTCAAAAAATGCCGAAAAGTAATTTACCATTCTTCACCCCCGGAGAAGTAGCTCTTCATAATAAGGAAAATGATATTTGGGTTTCTATATGGGGAAAAGTATTTGACTTGACATCTGTCATCAAAGAACACAAAGCAGATTCAAGCACTCGCTTTCTTTTGGCTCTTGCCGGAAAAGATATAAGCCATTTGTTCGACAAATGTACCGGTGATGTAAGTAAATATCACTACATATAGTAATGAAATTGTTCGTTGGAAACATTTAAATTTAAAAATAAAAATTAATTTCCTACCCATTCGGCTGTTTAGGCCTTTCGGGAGTTATTATTTTTAAAATATATATTACATGAAGAACATAATAGTCTCTTCCAGTTACATGAGAGCACAAGTCCACTTACTTGAGCTTACCTATGTTTTAATCTATATATAGTTACTATTTACATTTAATAGAAAAATATAACATCGGGTAAAAATACCATACTTGTGAATTAAACATATATTCAGTTATTACAGTAACATATATAGTTTATAACCTTTTTACCAGCAATTAATGGCGGCTTTAAGATATATTTTGGTAAGCGTGACAATATCCTGGAGTGTGCATAAGCTGCATGGCCAAGGTTGAAAGTTATTTTGCTAGGACAAGCTTTAAACCTTAAATACATTTTTTTCGGTCGTTTATTTATGTTCACTTTAATAGAGGGCACTTTTTGTTCATTTTCAATAGAGCGTACGATTGCCGATTTCAAATGTAAAAGTGAATTGAAACTGTTTTTCCTTCGTTAACTAGTAATTTTTTGTTACGAAACTAATTTGAAACTTCTGAAAACGCATTATTTATTGTTTCTTTTTTGCAAAGAACATTCGTGTCACTGGCAAACAGAACTATTCTTCCAGTTTTAATTGACGAGGGCATATCGTTTACGTAAAACATAAAAAGGATAGAACCTAAGATCGAACCTTGCGGGACCCCATGCTCAATTGGCAGAAAATTGGAAATATAAATAAATAATGTCCTTTCGTGCCAGTATGGTATTTATACTCTTTGAGATCGATTCTTAAGGTACGAGTTAACCAGTTTAGGGCAATACCACGAATTCCATATAAAGGTAATTTTGAGAGCTGTGTGTTATGATCAATTACGTCAAAAGCTTTCGAAAGATCTAAAAAGATTCCAATGAGTACTTCAGTTTGGTTCATTGATGAAGCATCAGATTTAAGAAAAGAAAAATGTCAGTTTCCGTAGATTTTGATTTTCTAAACCCGTGTTGCGAGTCTGAAAACGCTTCATTTTTTCCGAGAAACGTTTCCATTCGCATATAGAAAAGTCTCTCTAATATTTTTGAGAAAACTGACAAAAGAGAAATTGGCCGGTAATTTTGAACTTCATTTTTGTTCCCTTTTTTTAAAAAAAAGTGGCTTAATGTTTGCTGTTTTGAAAATATCTGGAAATATTCCTGTGCATAAAGAATAATTGAAAATATGAGTTAACGGATGTATAAAGACAGGAGCACGAGTTTTTAATAAATAATCCCGAAATTTATTCAACACAGATAAATATTTATTTTTTAGTTTACTGACTATTCTGAGGATTTGAAGAAGTTTCGGAAATAAACATCGTGTCAAATTTTTGGGGGATGAAGCGTATGATGTTGAATTTTGTGGTTTTAGTCCCTTCCCGAGATTAGCCGCAATTCTGGAAAAGTGTGGGTTGAAGTTATTGGCAACTTTTTCCGGATTACTTTCTTCTCTTTTATTATCTTTTAAAACAAAATTGTCTACAAAGTATCGAGAAAATGTGCTCGTATTTTTTACGATATTCCACATTGCTTTAGTTTTGTTACTAGCCTTCAAAATATCCTGATTATTTTTTATTACTTTTACCCGAACTATTACTTTCCTTAAAATTCATTTGTATTCTCGGAAGTAGACTTGGAAACTTGGGATTCGTCATCGATGTCGATGTTTTAAAACCGATGTTTTTTTAACATCAATGTTTAGAGCTCGATGTTTTTACGATTTTTTTCTGTAAATGAAACAGTATAAAAATCACAATTTTGTAAGAGATAAAGTATTGACACGTAACTGATGATTGGTACTACACAATGGCATAGACTTTCCCGTTTTAGTTTTCTATTTCCTTTGGTTTCGGCTAGCTATTCGAACTTGCCACTGCTATCTATTCTTGTCTGCTGGCATCTACCGCCGCCGAAAGTACATTTTTACTTTCTCGTATAGATACGTGTATACGGAGTAATAAAGAGGGAAAGTAATATAATGCTGTGGAAAATCGATTTCGAGATTTTTACGGAAATACACGTTTTGGGATTCCCTAGAACCAAAAAGGTGTTTTTTTTCAAACGTCCGTCTGTCGGTCACTCCGTCCGTTTGTGAACACTACTACTTCCTAAACCATACGTAGGATGTTTTCCAAATTGAAAAAAACCCTGTCCATCTAGCTCGAGTCGAAGCTTCGAGATTTTGAAAAACATTCTTTAAAATTTGGGGGTACTTTACATGAAGCCTCTGGTGCATTTTCAAAAATGTATCAAAAAAGGCTCCAAGTATTTTTGTGAAAATAGAGAATAATACTTATAAAGGTGGCATATGTCCGATTTGCACGGTTAACTTCAAAATTGCAAGAGTTTTAATTTTCCCCGTTACCTACAACTACAAAATTAAAGATAGAGGTTTTTCTTTCACATAAATTTTATTGTCCATAATTAGTTCTTTGATCAGGTCAATCAACACTACTTGTGTTTGCAATTCATTTTATAAAGGGGGCCCGGATAAAAGTATTGCGGGCGGACCCGCACTCCAGCACTTCTGGCGCTTCATTACGCTACTGTCTGTTTCTCAAAGCAAGATCTTTAAAATATTTAATGTTAAGTTTTTCCAATTGCGGAGTAAATTTGTATCTCTTTGTAGAACATTTTCTGAAATTTCTGAGCAAAGTATTTAGTAGTAATAAAGTATTTAGAATGTTTGTGCCGATGAACTTCTTGGCGTCGTGCTCTGGGGGTTAAGTCTCGGACTTGTAACTTACAAGCCAGAGTCAAGTCCATCAATATCAAAGAACATTTTTTTCTTAAAAGTATTTTCTCTAATAAAGCAATGTACGCTTGAAAAATGGTATAAGGCCGATTATCTTTAAAACATTTGAACTTTTGAAAATTGCAAATTCGGATATCCACGCTCTTTTGCGTAAGATAAATTTTCCACGAAATGGCTGAAGATTTAGAAGGATACAATTTGCAATATAACAATAAGAGTACTACGAACCCGTTACAGAAAAAACGAAAAGGTATGTATGTGCTGTTGCAGCACCACTAGTGCTATATTCTTCCTCAATTTTTACACTCTTGGTACTGCGTATGCAGTATAGAGAAAGTATTGTAATGCTGCGGGAAAATGGCGCATTTTCGGCAGAAAAACTCTTATTGCCGGGCTCTGGAAACACAAAAGTGGATAAATCTTTTCCCTGCATATAGTAAATTACTTCCTCTCACACGTTATGTAGTCAGAATAAATGTTTTGTGGATCCTTGGTACCGAAGAATCGATTGACGGCAAAACGTCTGTCTGTCCCTTTGTGAACAACTAGCGGCTTAACTGTAAGCAGAATTTTCACCTAAATTGGATCGATTTGCCTGATGTCGCGACCCCTTGAATTTGAAACCAATATTTTAATTTCTGGGGGATTATTCGGGAATATTGGGGAGAAATTACATAAAGCCCCTGTGACATTTTCAAAATGTTCAAAAAATAGCAACAATTGTTTATTAAATCTTGAGCTCGGAGTGCATAAAGGACTTAGACTATGATGCATGTTTCTTTTCCGTTCAAATCCCAGATGTTTTTGAAATTGCAAAAATTGAAATATTTTGCGCGATTTGCGTCCTCATCGAAGACAATCACTTTCTAGGATCGCTTGCCATTGCATTGATTACGACGTGTTTCCGGGTAGGTCATCTGTAACTGACATGAAAGTACAAATGGTGGAGTGAAAACTTTTCTATGGGAGTTTGCAATGTTCTTTCCTTCTAAAATGTGATATACATCGCCGACCTACATGACACAATGCTGTTTCCTGCCACTAGTAATCTCCGCCAGCGGAACTAGTCTGGACAAGGTCAGAGTTCCCGACTGCTTTGGGAGTGTAGTGCACGTAAATATAAGTGGGATAGAACAACGAAGAGTTGGAAAATAAGGCGCGCGGTCCATGGCCCGTTGGCGAAGTTATTGCTCCGACATTCGGGTGGTACTGATCGCAGTAACTACTGAACACCACCCATCAGAGAAGCTAGTCGCGAGAATTCTAGCTAGCTGAGACTGCGACATATCTCACTCTAAATGAGAGTATCCTGTGTAGTGAGACCGTGCTAAGGGCGGCGTGCGCGTCTGTCGACAGGTGCTGTACGGCATCCACCCCATCTCGCAGGCGCGCGTGCCGCTGCCGCTGTTCCCGCGCCTCCCCGACATCCCGCCCAGCGTCCCGACCACGCGCTGGCGGCCGCCCAAGCGCCTGCCCTGGTGGCGGCGCGAGGGGCTCGTCGTGGGGCAGCTCACCACGCGCGCGCGCCCGCTGCGCGTCGTCAACATGCTCACTTTCCAGGCACGCCGCCGCGCACACGCCGCCACGACCTTCACGCGCGGCACACTCGCAGCCCACTCACTGCACGTGCACAGTCCACCACGGCCATCACACACAGCACGGCCACTCTACCCCACGACAACCACACCCCCCAATACGCTTACTCTCCGTCACGACCATCGTGCACACAGCACACTCTCAGTCCATCTCACACACACACAGCACGATTACTCTCCATCACGACCATCACAGACAGCACTCTCACAGTCTACCAAGACCATCTCACACACAGTACGGGCACAGTTCACCATGACCAACATACACAACACTCTCACAGTCCACCACGACCATCACACACCGACAGCACGCGCACAGTCCACGTTGACCATCTCACACACACACAGCACACTTACTCTCCATCCCGACCATCACACACATACAGCATGCGCACAGTTCACCTCGAACATCTCCCACGCACAGTACGCTTACTTTCACGACCATCACTCACACAACCCGCTCTCTGTCCAACCACGACTATTAATCACGCAGCCCGCGCACACTCCACCACGCCCATGAGTAAGTGCATTGTCCATGAGCTGCGATTACAAACTGCAGAAACGGGTGGTAAATCAGCATTTGGTCTGGATTTTGGAGTGCAGAAATCTGCTCACAGCAGTTCAGTGAGGATTCAGAAAACATTGATCACCCCTGGACCATCTCGTCACATTGACAAAAATTAACGGAAACTGGCGGAAATTAACACAACAAATTCTCAAAAAATGCCACACCCAACCTACCGCCCCGACCCCCCGAGCGTATCACTCAGTACATAGTATACACCATAAATACAGAAAAAGCCCTCGTAAGGAAGGTCTTCTTAGAACTGACATCAAAGTCCCTCCCCAACCTCCTCTGTGCCCTATTCTCTGCGGTGAAACCTAACAGAGGTAACGAATAAGGCACAGAAACGATTCCGCCCATAAACGGGAAACCCGACTAAAAGAAACCCCCCCCCCATACAGAAAACCAAGAGGTAGCGGGGCCTCCATACTGTGTAAACCCAACCTTCCTAAGGGATGACAACCTGAAAAAAAAAACATCTACTCCAGGATTAAGCATGGAGGTTGGACGCAAGCTAACATCCCGTCCATAAAAAACTTCAGTTCAAAGCGATTTAATATGCCTCGGACCGGACCAAAATTAAATATACGACAAAGGCTACGAAACAGACAATGAAAATGGAAACAATGGAATATACAAGGCCTACCGAACAAAGCAGAGAGGTCATCTCAGAAATTGAAAAAAATGAACCTGACATAATTATACTTACGGAAACGAAAGAAAAAGGGACAGGGGAAGAAATTTTTGAAATGAATATCTTCATATTTGGATTGGTGTACCCAAAGATTTAGACAAGAATGCGGAGTCTCTTTCCTTATAACGTAAATGGACAAAATTCATTAAACAGATAGAGAATATTAATGAAAATTACTAAGAATAGACATGAACTTTTTCGTCACAAGATATCAATTTTATATATTGCCCTAAATGAAATGCACTTTATATGAAAAGAATAAGGTCTTTCAAACCCAGCAAACTATAGCGAGTATTCCGTATCAAAATGAAAATAATATTAATTGGAGATTTTAATAGCAGAGTAGGTAATAGAGAACGTGAAAAGTAGTGTCAATACGGAGAGGAAAGTAGTAATCGACAATGGAAAAAGATTAATCAACCTATGTAAGCAACATGCACTAAGTAGGGAATACGTGGTTTAGACATAAAAACATCCACAAATTATACACGAATAATCCAGTGAAATAATCAATCTGTAATTGAATTTATTTGTAAAGAATGAAATAAGAATTAAACTGAGAATAGCTAAAGTATACCGTCAACCGAAATGTGAACTGATCATCATAGGGTAGTGAGCAAACATGTTCCTTTAGAAATAAACGAAATGTACTGAAAAAGATACTGACTTTTTAAATTGAAGAAAACATTGTAAATTTAAGACAGACCTTAAAACAGTACAGTATTGAGATGCTCTACCAAAACAGAATCAGAATAAGCTAGAAAACTCAGAAGATAAAAGTCCCGAAAAAATGTACAATCATTTAAAAGAGGCTGGTTGAAGCAGCTAAGGAAGCTTTAGGATGGGACAAGAAAAAAAACACGTTTGTAGGGAAATTTAGTGAAGATTTAGAAACGATAAGGAATTAAGAAAAAAAAATAATATTGAACAGGATTTCAAAATAGAGAATGACGACACACGAAGGAATAGTTAAAAAGAAAAATAAGCTAAAAATTAGAAAATTCGAAAAAAATAAACCACTGGAGAATATGATGGATATAGAAGTACATTGGGAGGATATAACAAGATCAACTAAGCATGGAAAAACAATTAAAAATATGAGGAAAAAACTGGTAACACAAGCAAATACAAATTAATAACTCATACAAAATGGATTGACTACTACAAACATTATTGACAAGAAAAATAGAGTCGAGATAGGTGAGTGAGGTAGATGCAGTAGTAATCGACTCCGAAGCATCAGCGTGGTACCGCTATAATTACTTATTAAGGGAAAGTATTAACCTCAGGAGTTTGCATCAAGTTTTGTGAGTGATACGAATTCTCAACAGAAACAAAAGTTCGAATGCGCATCAGTTTCGACTACGGGAGATTTTACTTCAGGGTTCCACAGGGAAGTGTGTTGGGCCATTACTCTTCTTAGCGTATGTGAACCATCTCCATTTCGACATACAATCAAAAGTGCGTTATTTGCAGACGATTGTTATATAACCGAAACCATCCAAAGATACCGCTGACGAAACAAATATTACAGCAGGATTTAGGTATTTCACGTGATTGGGCTGAAAAAAAAATGACAGGGAATTAATGGATCTAAAAAGCAAAAACATAAGTTCGGCGGGACGAAATTATGAGAACCAGAACTATCGTTTAGTTGAATTATCATCCCCAAGAGTCTCATAATGGCAAGTATTTAGGCAATTCCATCTAGATAGATAAATTATGGGTGAGATGCATATAAATCAAGACATAGAAAAACTGGAAATCTTTGCATTGTGTAATGCGAATACTAAAGAAAATTCTGGCAAACGCCAAAGAGTAGCATATCTTACGGCTGTGTTCTCCCTCTCATGGAAACGGATGCGTGATGCCTGAAACGTGATCAATCTCTTCTTCGTCTTTACTGTATTGTACGTATTATTATTATTATTATTATTATTATATGATTATTATTATATATTATCATTATATAATTATTTTAATGTTAAGTTTGGTAATTTTTGCAAATTATTGCCATTAACTGCCACCGGGTCTTACCAATGCATTCTAATAAATGTATGTATACCAACAAGATTTGAATCACACATTGGCAAGAATGGACCTGAAATTAGTCGCTTGATGTAAAGAGAGCTTGGTCGGAGAGCCAAAAAACAATAAAAGCTCCAGGACCAGGAAACCTTAGAATGGAACTTTTAAATACGCAGTGCTCAAGTATAATGAATACCTCAAATCTTTTTAATAAAGATTGAAGTACGCTGATGATCCCCGCAGGAATGGAATAGTCACATCATTCCATACACAAGAAACTGGACAAAAATATTTGTGAAATTACAGAAGAATTATCTTCATCCTAGCAAATAGCTAGCTATTCGCAGATTCTTAAAGGAATACAAAAGTTAATAAACTTTCAGCGAAGATAACAAAGTGTGTTTAGGAGATGCGAGTCATTGGATAACATTCATTGCTTACGCCAATAATAGGAAAAGAAATGGAAGCAATATAGCATACATATATTTACATTTATTGACGACTGAAAAGGGCCTATACAGATGTTCCAAGATGTAAAATTGCCAGCAAAATTGAAAAGACTGTAAAGTGCAAAGAAAAATGGATTAATATTAGTTACAAAAGATTACCGAAACTAAGCGCATTAAAATGGAGGAAAATTACCCGAAGCATGTAAACAACAAAGGTTATAAAGCAAGGGATGGTAGCTTGTCGCCACCTCTTTAATATATAATATTATATAAATTATATATTATAATATATATATATATATTATATAATATATAACAGAACATTTGGAACAAAGTTTTGGAAACCTGGTACAGAAATGTTTTCAAAGGCGATTCCCATAAAGACAATGCTTACATCTTTGCTTTTTGCAGATATCAGTTAATTATGCAGACAATTCGGGATATGAGTATAATGCTCCAAATTAAAAAAGAAGAATACGAAAAATGGGACTAAAATCAACCTTAAAAAGGACAGAATACTTATGCAAGGAGGAGATGCCTCTAATATTAATGTCGCTATGACGAGATAGCTAACGTTCGAAATTTAAATATCTTGGACTGTAATTACTGACGATGGAAAAATTGAAAAGATATAACTACTAGACTCGCAATGGAGGAATGCAATTAAAGCTCTGCATGGCCTTATATGAATAGGCTGTTTAAGCAAGACACAACACATATTCCACAGTATCGTGGAAAGTATTATATTATATGAGCAGGAAATGTGGCCGTAACAAAAACGCCTAGAGATAGAATACGGTCGTAGAGCTTGACTTATGAGAAGGTCTTTCAGATAACAAGACTGGATAAAAATAAGAACGAAGTGGAGTGGAAAAGCTGGGCTTCAAACAACCATAACCAGAAGACGAAAATAAAGCTCTTCAATGTCAGACATGTCCAGCAGGAGCGATGATGAGATGGCCAAAACAAATTTATAATGTGATATCCTGAAGAAAACGAGAAGAGGTAGGCCTTGGTTTAACCTGTAAAAAATAATATACGAAAGTAATGAGAAAATTAAGAGGTCAACGGGTAACAGAATATGGGAATCGAAAACAGCAAACTCTAAGGGGTAGAAACCGTCGAAGAAGAAGAAGAGATTCTCAAAAAACACTCCAATTTTTTAAATTTTTTTTCACATAATAAGGAACAGAAAGATATATGGTGCTAGTCTTATTTTCGGATATTCTCGTTTTTTCGAAAATGGAAAAAACTTTTTAAAACTACAAAATTGAAGATAGATGTTTTTGTCACATACAAAGTCAGTTGCACAAAATTAGCTCTTCGAGAAAGGTAATGTATAATTTTTTGAAGAAAGGAGTAGTTTTGCTTAATTTCTGCTTAAAATAAATGAAATATATACGGACCATGAGAAAAATTGAATGAACGATATGGAAAATATTTAATTTGATTTTAATTATAATTTTCTATTGAAATGCCAATATTAATTCTATTTTTACTTTCTCGCACTTTTACTTTACTTAATTCTACAATTTGTATTCTCAATGTATTGAGGTACGATTATATGAAGTTGATGTAGGAGTACACTTAGTTTTTGCACCACATTTTATATGATTTGTAATGAGCAGGGCTGGGCAGTATTTAAATACTTTTATTTAAAATACGTATTTTAAATACATTTTGTATTTGAAAACTGAATTTTGGAGTTTGTAGGGCGTGTATTTTAGAGTTGTATTAAAATACATAAATGTATTGTATTTAAAAAAAGAAGTACTTTACAAGAAGAGGAAGAATAAAAAAAGCGTTTATTCGTTATAACACTACTTTGCATGACTATTTTCCTTGGTAGATTTTATACTACATTCGGCATTTAGGGGTCTGGGGTTTATTGTCTGAAAATTTATTTGAAAAATCAGTCATTTTAAGAGAAAATTCCATCAATTTTTGTCTGTCATTTTTTTTAATTATTAGAAATTTTTATTTCATATATTACAAATAGGTTTTAAATAATTTCTATGTATTCGAACCTGTCTTGATCTCAATGTTGCCAGGTTGAAATGTTGGTATTCCGCCAATAAGATGTCACCCCCCCTAGATTGTGAAAGAAACCGCATAATTTTTTTTGTACATATTGTTTTTGTTGTAAAGTAAATTTAACGATTTTTTTTTATAAATTATCGTATTTTTTGTAATTTAGTCACAAAATGAAATGGCCGCAACTAATTTATTACGTAAGAATTTGTATATTCATATTTCTTCATTCGTTTCTTACATTCGCCTTTTTGTTATACATTTGCACATTCATTGTGTAGAAATTATCTAAAACATATTTCCCTTTCAAAAGGAAAGTGAATTAAATCATGCCAATGTTTCAGTACCAACATAATATTTCCGATTGTCTTCTAATAAGGTTGCTTTCACTTCAATCGATTTACTTCATAAAACTGTAATCGTGCGCAAGAACTGTTTTGTATCACAGTGTAAAATGAAGATTACGTATAAAGAAATGTCAATTGTTACTAAATACATTTTTGTTTCACGCATATTCATAGTCTAAAGCGCATACTGTATATTGAGTATTTTAAGAGCATGGTTGCATGAATATTTTTAACTTTTTCAGTGCGTGAAGTTCCAGTGTTTAATAATTACAAATATTTTAAAGAAAATATAAAGACGCACATGAAAGGAAATAACAAATTTATTCGAACAGAGAATTGTCATAATATCATTACTATTTGGTAAGACGTTTGGTCGAAGCTCTTTCGTTATGAAATTCCAACGACTCATTGTTGCGCTATCTTCATCGACATTGTTGGGGTGAATGATGAAAACTGATCAGTAATAAAAATATTGGAGAGAAGAATCGTAACAGTAGTTGAAAAGAACATTCAATCAATCAATCAACGGATAAGTGGCTTCATCATCTTCTTCACATCATCAGCTTCTTCACAAAAACATAGAGGTTACTCAATAAGATTAAAGGAATGCAATTTGAAATTGAAGTTATCATGACCTGACACAAAGAAATGTATTCTGTGACCATTTTCTACTTTTACTCACAAAGCCGACTTGAAAATAATATACATCTCACACTTTTACACTAGAATTCTTTCTTGGAAAATTTGTATTAATAATTTACTTAGTGACACCACTTTTGTAGAAAAGTATTTTCATGAATTTTCTTATTGTGATGTAATGGGAGGAATGACCGGAGCAGTTGAAGTGCTCTATCAATGAATCACTTCCTTCACACGATAGCACTTGAAGGGCAGCAAGGAACGTGTATCTATTGCTACTCTCTTGCTCGCGTTGGTCTAGCAACGGTCGCTCAGGGTATTGGCTGATGTCACCCCAGTGCCACTCACTGAAGTCCTAGGGTTCGAAGCCCGACATTGGCAGGATTTTTTGTCACTTGCTACAAAGTTAGGTCGAATTCAGCCGCTGCCTAGAGGAGAATTCTAGCGGCCGGCTGCTCTGATCGATAGTTTTTCGTGAATCCTCCGATCATAACAAAAAGGGCCATAGACCGGGCGGGATCTTTCCGCTTCCACACATATCGGTAGACAAGTCGGTAGTTTAGTTCCTGTCCTAGCTGGGGGGGTGTAGCTGGTGGGAGATACCTGGTTGGGGAAAATCCCCGCAAGCTGGCGTCTCACCATCTAGTGAGGGAAGATCACAGCTACCCCCAACGTACACTACATTAACGGGAGTAATGCCCTTAGCAGTAGACGCGCCAGGAATCCGCAACCAATGCGTGTGTCGCGTGGCGTGCGCAGGAGCATTCCCTGATGGTGTGCGCGGAGGAGCCGATGCGCACCATCCTGAAGAAGCGCGAGCACATGTGGAACTCGCACGTGAAGAGCTACACGTGCAAGTTCGAGGGCCGCGTGCTGGACCTGGAGAAGACGCTGGAGGAGAACGGCATCTCGGACGAGCGCGACCGCTTCCTGGACGTGGGGCTGCCGGCCGACACGTACCAGTCGGCGGTGGGCCTCTACTTCAACGACGACCTCACGCCCGTGTACGCGCCGCCCTCCCCGAACACGCCCATGCGCTGACCCGCGCCGCGCAATAAACGCATTGCCTCGCCCTGCCTTCCGCCTTTTATTTCTAGTATATTATTATAATTTCGAAGCATACGGATACATTACGCTTCAAAATTGTGTTAAGGCAACTTAACATGTTTTTCTCATAACTGATTTATTATTAAACAGATTGTCACTTATTACAAAATATACATCGTTCAGGGAAAGGATCTTTCGGGCAATAGACGAAAAGAAAGCTTTTATAAAATAAACAATAACCCATAACCAACTTCCATAACTGATTACATGACAATCTACCACAAAACACTCTTGAGTGAGTGATTCGATTTGTGCGTACTCTTAACGAAAACATTATTTTCCTCCCTCCTTTACGTAGTTAAATAATTTCTCGTGGGTAGTATATGTTTTGATACCAAAAAAGTTGTTTTCAACAATCGTCTGTCCCTCCGTGTCTGTGATCATCGCTTGCACCTAAACCGTTCATAGTATTTTCACCAAGTTGGATATTTCTCTATCGATCAGATTTATGACGCAGCCCTTTGAACTGAAATAGAAACTTGCCAAAATAAACTTAAAGTATCCGCCCCCAAAGTTAATTGGGGGCGGATACTTTACACGACGCCCCAATAAAAAATGACCCGCCTTTTTTTGTTTACATTTCTTGCACGAATATGGTAACGGTCGTTAAAAATAAAAATTGCGCAGAACCGATTTTTATTAAAAACAATTAAATAAAACGAAGTAATTGTACCCACATATAATACGCTAACTGCTCAAACGCAGTTTGCAGCCCAAACCTATGAATTCTTTTTCAGATTGAAAACACTCACGAGTTCAAAGTTTATTACGTAACAGGTTACAAATAATACGGAAAAGTATGGGCGGTTGTAGGTTTTAGGTTTGGTTTAATTTGGTAAATTAATCGTCCAGAAAAATTAATGACCTAGTCCATTCCCGAACTAACGATATTTGTTTACATCAGGTATAGTCCGTTTCGTATCATTGTGATTTCCCATATAATAGTAGTTTATTCAATTGGTTTATAATGTTAAGCTTTATTGTATGAGTACATGATTTGAAAACGAGCGGCGTTAGGAACGAGACAACAGGAAAGATCGTTAATAATTCTGGTACACAAAAAACCTATTTCACTGATTTAATTTGCAATTATTTTTCTGATGGACTAATATGTTTGCTTTCATGGCTACTTGCGTCTTTACGACTCGTTTTCAATATTGTTATCGGTATGGCTCTGTAATTTGTTTAAACCGATTGTTGAATGAAACAAGAATTCTCGAATTGTTGATGGAGCCTAGGTTAGGTAGACGGTTTCATATACTATATAGTTGTTGCGGTAGGAATCTATTTTGTCCTTAAAGTTGTGTGTGTTCTGATCTAGTATAATCGCTTCTCGCATAGAAAAAAAATGCTTTATGATTGAAAATCCTCTTTTCTATTATGTGTGAAGGGGCTGCGCATGGATAAAAATTGCCCCGCGGATTCTTTTAGCTGGTCGAGGACACAGCCTGAGATAGCTCAGGGAAACAGCTGTCATCAGTTATTGTTTGTTTCCGGAAGGTCCTAAGGTTCGATTTCCAACATTGGCGAAATTCCGATACTAGCTAAATAGTTGGGTCGAATACCAGTCGCTGACCGGATGTGAATTTTAGCTGCTGGCTGCTCTGAACAGAATTTTTCGTGGTTTCTCCGATCAATATCGGGCGAATGCCGGAGCAGTACCATAACAAACGGACCATTGATTGAAGTGAAGAAATTAACAACATCTAAAAATTGGAATGTAAAAATGTATAGCAAGTTTGACATGAGAGAAGAGCTGTCCTTAGTTTTAAACTGCGCGGTGAAGAAGAACCGGGAAATAATGCATACAGACAGACGGGTGTGCGATCTTGAGTGATAACATCGTGCCGGAAGTCGAATCTTTGATTTTCATGTATAAATTTGTTTTGAAGGTAGGATTTCGTAAAGCGTAGTGGATGTTATTAATTCGCTAGTGGTTCAACTGGGAATTTTTTTGAAAAAAAGGAAAAGATGGTAACAGCGAAGACAGGAAGCAGATATTTACAGCGGTCGGAGATGGCGCCATTACGGAGTCCAGCAACCAGGGAGGTAATACAATTTTGCCAAATGATTTTGTAACAAGGCCAAGAGTTGTAATTAATTATTTAGTAAATGGCCATTAGAATAAATTCTCAAAAAGAATGCACTCGCGTGAATGAAATGTAGATTAAGTATGTATGAAAAAGTAAATGTTATTTAGATTCATTTTCTCTCAAAATATGTTGTGTTGGTATATTCAAAGGGTAAATTTATATTTCGGGTTTGAGGCGAAATCACCTCAAAATTTTAAATTTGTACTGTTGGAGCGTAGTCTTGGCATTTTCATTTCGTCGAGAAAATCAAACATTGTAGACTTGGCAGTCAACAAAAAAATGTTATTCGCTTATAGATATTGACTGGCTAAAGTGTGAGGTGAAATAGTTAAAAGGTTAATTATTAGTATATTTTCAGTCTCAGGTTTATGATCCATTTCATTCGCGCCTTCTGCGGCCCTATGCAGTGGCTCCCAAAACCAACTGACTGGGATGTTTCGCAATCAACTCGCAGCACTACACACAAGCACAAGCCTCGCTGTCAATGGATGCGAGCTTACGCACTCTCAAAACATGCGCAAACAGCCCACAGAAAGGCAATGCCGCTTTTCTGGCGCCTGCCAAAAGAGGGCTCACATACACTTCCTCCAGTTGTCGAAGAGCTTCTGCGTGAAAAACGCAAAGCTAGGAGACTTTGGCAGCTGTTTAGGTGCCTTGAGTTTAGAACACGGCTGCGGGAATTCGAAAAACGCCTGAAAACGGCGCTCGCAAACCACCACGCAGCAGAGTGGGAAAAGCGGTTGAGAGAAATCGGTTCTGATCATTCTCGAAATGGCCTTTTTAAACTCCAAAAAGCGCTCGTCAGTACCTAATACTGAAACCGCCATACGTGCGGAGGGTAACAAACATACCTCTTCTCAGATGAAGCCAAGGCAGAATTCTTTGCCGACGTGCTTGAAGAGAGGTTTGTTAACACTACAGAGGCGGCAGATGAGGAGGAAGTGGACGACAGCGCCAATACACTTACACATTGTACAGTTGAAGAAGTTTCGACTACAATTAAATGATCGCGAAGTCCCAAAGCGCCGGGACTTGACCGGATAGGTCTTCCCGTTCTTAAGGAGGCCCTACCGGTCATAAAGATGGAGTTACGCGAATCTACAACAGCTGCATTACACAGCGGTACTTTCCGGAAAACTGGAAATTCGCCAGTATATCCATACTACCGAAACCCGGTAACGATGCAATGATCGCTGAGAGCCACAGGCCAATCAGTCTCCTTCCTGAAATGGAAATTATGGAAAAGGTATTCAAGAGGCTTCTACTTGCACGAATTCTGCCAATTGCTCTCTCGCGGAACCTCATCCGAGATGAACAGTTTGCCTTCAGACAGCGCCATTCCGCTTCACTACAAGCACTTTGCATGGCTCAGCAGATTTCCGCTGATCTATTACTTACACAGGATGTACCTGTCATGTATCTCGACATGATGCAAGCCTTTGACAAAGTGCCACACAGTACACTCATCACAAAACTTCGGCGCTGCCTTTCACAAGACGTAACCGAAATGGTTAAGTCTCAGAAATTGTGCATTTGTGGTCAATGCAGGCAAAGCGAGATCCTCAAAGCGGAGGATTGCTGCCGGAATCCCTCGAGGGCTCCGTCCTCTCTCCGCAACTGTTCGCGCTGTATATGTCAATGACATTCCACAAATACCACAAATGCGGCTTTTCCTTTACGCTGATGACATTCTTAGCAAGAGGAATAAACCTAGACCACAAATTGAAAATACTTCAAAAACAGATAAATGCTGAAGTGGACGGAACAAAATCACTTGACTTTTTCAACGGAAAAGTCGCAGGCAATCTGTTACACCCGCCGCAAACACAAATACACTAAATGTTTAACACCACCAACAAATTTCACTTGACATACTCATGGGCAACTTGCTTAGGCGTCGCATTTGATCGAAGGCTTCGGCAACGCTAAAACAATTAGCTCGACACGTCCTCACTAAAGGACAAAGAAGACAAGCACTCCCCTCTGATATAGTGAAGGCATAGTGAAACACAAAAGCAGATTTGGTTATTGACTAAGATACGACGCGAACCCACACCAGCCACTTACACTTAGCAGTAAAACGCGAAATGCATGCAAGCTGTAACACAACTACACAAACTTTCGGCAAACCGAAAAAAGGAAAAGTTTTTACTTCACGATTACTTGTTGCGATGAAATCAGATAAACGAAAAGTTTCACCTAACATCAGAGTGACGTTAGCATTTGGCCTTGAATTAATTTTTTGGCTCTTAAAATATTCATGAACATCTGTTAACTATTTCTTCTTCTTTACCTTTCCTGACTTCTGATAAATCTGCCGGACCCTTTACTTAACGTAGAAGCCATAATACACAACAATCATCAAAAGTCTATTAGTAAAAATAAAGTTCATTAGTATCTTTATTTTCTTCGAAAACACTACAATTGATGTTCAAAAATTAACAGAAGTAATAGATAACAATTGTTATTTGTTCACTGTTTACAATGTCAAAATCCAACTCGTACCACATTCAGGCTAGTTTACAATTTACTTAGTAAAAACACAAGCAAGTTTGTTGCACCGTTGTATCAAGTAGATGTCCCAATTCGCAGCAATGTTCACCAACATCCCAAAAGTTCTGGGCATAGTCCGTTGTAGGCAGTAATCAATCTCGGACTGTTACCAACTCAAGCTTCAAACTTCTTTTCGCCTTGCCAAACAATCCCCTCGTCAGATATATATCCATCAGGCGAAGAATCACTCGTCAGCAAATGGCTCACTCGCCATAGATAACTTCGCTTTTGGCTCGCTGATCCCCACTTTTTTCGTGTTAGGCGCGCAGCCACCTCGCTGTTCTCGCGCCATTTATATTCCCCACACGCCCATAACACAATTAAGCCTACTGTAGCAGGAAACAAACAAATCAACATTCTGAATACTCGCGCTGTCCGGGAGACGCCGCGTCCGTTGGCTAGGGGTGCCCGACGTTTCGCCCCGACATTTGCCAGGCTTCCTCAGGTAGTGACACTGCGGCCTTTTTTTCTTCAGTTTTCCCCCCTCCAGTTTCCCTGGAAGGCAGGAATTTATTATCTTTGCGGTACATTATGAATAACTGCAGCCGATTTGCTTGGTGCAGTTAGGGAAGGCTTAATTGCTTACCAAACTAAAACTATCCTATAACTATAACTATACACATATCCCACTTTGGGGCTTTGTTAGTTTTTAGGCCTTTTTTTATTAAATCTTTAATGGAGAGATCTTGAAATTGTTCAATTTTCTTCTTTTAATTTTTTTTCTCACTCGCATTCATTCATTAATAATTATATTACAAACGCATCCATTCATTCATTCATACAAACACAACACTTCACAACACTATTTACCATTTTAAAGCACGCCACGGCGCCGACTTCAATCAACGTCGTGGCGCCGCGAAACGAATCTTTTCGTACCCGCAGCATCGCTGGCCCCAGTGGCAAGGCGCATTCGCGCCGCCTCGCGCGTTTCGATGTGACAGCACCCATCCCCTGTCACTCAACTATGCGTCGCTCAACTCCTCGCGTCGCCAAGAGCCTCAGAGGAGCTTGCGGCCTTGGCGGCAGCTGCGCGGAAGTGAACGCGACGCTGGCTGTGCGCGCCCTTTCTCTTGAAAGCCTCTCCGTCGCCCGCTTTCGCCCCTTGCCGCCGGCTCCGCTGCCAGAATGCGTCCCTGGAAGGCGGACGGCGCTGCAGCGCCCTTGCGGCCGCCCGTCTCCCGCCCCTTTGTAGCTCCCCGAAACGGTGCGAACGCCCTAAATTACGAAGACGTCAGCATTTTTGCAGTTGTCGCGTCCGGTCTAGTAAAAGGCAGAGTTGCGGGCGCGCCGCGAGGCGCGCCGCTCGCCTCTACCCGGAGGGTGCAGTAGTGGGCGGACAGAGCTCGCGAATACTCACAAGCGTACGCCCACAAGCCGGACGCCGCAACGCTTGGAGAAAAGTGCGGACGCTTAGAGGATTGGCCAAATCCGGGCAACGCGAAACGAGGTTAAAAGCGCGTGTTTTAAATTTTGCAGCGAGGGATACGAGCGTGCGCATGCCAGCGAAGCCGCGCCTGTCAAGTAGCACGCCAAATATCGGCGCCGTGCGGTAATGGGTGCCACCAAGCTCACCGTTATTGGGGTTAGCCTCTTACGCAAGTGAAGTTGAGGGACGATTTTGAGTTGGAAGCGAGAGCCATTCCCACTAGCATTCGCAAAGCGGCGAGACACCACTAAGTAATGCGTACGCGCCGATGAAAACTATCTGCCTGGGCTCTGAGGCGGTACGCTTGATCGAAGGTCTCCCCTGATTGCTTTGGCCAACCCGGCCCAGCGCGGAGGTCAGTGGGACGGAGGTTGAACATGCCTTCACAGACGTCCCCATCGGCGGTGTAAGAGTCCCCTGCCCGGTCCCGAAACATAGGGCGAGGATTCCAGGCGTGACTAAGAGCGAGGCCTCTCCGTTGAGGTTTTGCGGACGTCTGTGTATTTCTAAAGCCTCTTTTATGCGTCTCGGCCAGTATTGGTTTTTCCTTGTGCAGAGCCGAGTCATGTCGAAGTCAATGGCATGTCCCGTAACCTCCGAGTGGTGTGTGCAATAGCCCGAACGGTGGGTGTTGTTCCTGTTGTAGTGGGCGAATATGTTCTTTAAGGCGCTCGGACACAGACCGCCCCGGTCTCGCCAATAATGTCCTGCCGCAGCCTGCAGAGAACTTCATAAACTCCTTGCCGCACTGGAGAGGAGGTAACGCATCTTTAATGCGTACCAAGGCGTTGTGCAGCTTCTCGGGCGCCGTGAACACCGTACGGATGTTGTTCTTTCCGTAGTAATTTACCCACACGATCGGCTGACACAGGGATGTAGGGGATCACGGCTAATCTGGAGCGGTCCTCTCTTTCTAATCTCCGAAGAATCGTGACCGTCTTCGGCGTTGCCGCGGTCTTCGGCGCCCCCGCCGCCCGTCCGTGCGATGCGACCCCGCCGGGTGACCCGTAACGCTGGCAAGCAACTCGTTTGATCGCCGTATGGGAATAGAAGTTGGCCCCCTGAAAGTGTGTTTCGAGCTTCTGAAGTTCTGCGGAAGAGAGTGCTCGTCACACACTTCACAGCTCTTGTGGCCAGTGTCTTCAGTACACCTAGTTTTATTGAAGTGATGGTGGTGGGAATACGCGTGTAGGTATGCGGTCCTGTGTCGTCAGTTTTCGGTAGACCGCGTGCCCCAAGGTGCCATCTTCGCGTTACTGACCAGGACATCAAAGAACGGCAGACAGTTGTTTATTTCCGTCTCCATCGTAAATTGGATGCTCTGGTGGATGCTGTTAAGAACACGTAAGAACTCTTCTAATAAGTCCGGTCCGTGTGGCCAGCATAACAAGGTTCGTCCACGACCGCACCAGAGAGACCGGTTTGTGCACGCTTCCCTGTTAGAGCCTCTGATTCCAAAAGCTTCCATGAAAAGATTGGCAGCGATGGGGACAGCGGCGAGCCCATAGCCGCCCCTTCCACTTGGGCGTAGTGCCGGTGCTCCGGTACTGAAAAAAGGTGGAATTTAGGCAGAATGCGCGCAGTTCAGCCCACTCTGTCGGCTGGCTACGATTCTGCAACTTTGACGTATAACTTCCACGGCTTCTTGAACTGAAAACTTTTGTAAAAGAGCGAAGTCACGTCAAAGCTGACCAGCATATCACCTTCGTTCAGTCTTTGCTGCCGAATGAAGTCAACGAAGTGCGTAGAGTTCCGCACAGCTATTGCATACCTTCGGCGAGCGGCGCGAGATGGTCCAGCGACAAGTCTCGCCAAGGCGTGGGTCGCGGCAATTGATGCACTGACGCATGGGCGTAGTGGCACGCCAGGCTTGTGTACCTTAGGTAGGCCGTAAAACCTGGGCGTAGACGAGTTGTTCCGACACCAAGGCCAAACTTCTTCGAAGCCTCTGCCAATGTGAGTTGCGAATCCTCGCGGCGGTTTCCGTTCTTATCTTGTGTACCGGGTTGTGCTCCAGAAGACGGGGTACGTGGAGTCATCGGAAAGAATGGCAGCCACCTTGCGTGGTAATCCGCAGCTTTCATGACGACCGTAGCCATTGCCTTTGTCTGCTGGTAAATGAAAGGTCACGTCCTGTCTTCGAAGAGGCTGCAAGGCCAGTCGTTCCTCCTTGGACTAAGTTAGTGCGGGAGCCGAGCGCGGAGCGTGTGCTTTCACTATTCCTGGCGGCGTTTTTGTGCAGCATGCCGCTCCGCTTGTTTCTTCGGGTAATACCCACGAGCGCACCATGCTCACCCCCCGCCACATGTCAGCGATGGGGGTATTTGCTTGGGGGCTGTTCGCGAAGTTGACTAGCACGATTTGGCGAGTAGTACAGCAACCGTCGCGTTGTCTAGTTCCTCTCCACTCAGAGTTGACAACTGCTTTGGAACAGGGTGGTGCGGCACGTTGTTTCGGTATGCTGAATCCTAGCCTAAAGTGTCAAACTTCGCTAGCGTGTTCATAGTCCCTTTGTCTTCATTCTACTGGCGGCACGGCGTTTTCGAAGACACGAGCTCCAGGAGTTCCAGTCTTCGCCATGAGAGTAAGGACGGCGAGACGTCGACACCCCCAGCCAACGACACGCGGCGTCTCCCGGACAGCCGAGTTATCATGGATTCGAGCCGCGGCAGCAGCGTAGCTTACGTACAAATCACATTCTGAACGCCTTTGGAAGTGCGGTGATATTTAGCAGCTCGAGGCGGCGTGAGCAACTGGAATTGAATTGTGATCAGTTCTCTGTTACTGGACGTCTTTTCTTCCATTAGCTGCCACGTCTGAGACTGTATTTCCTGCTCTTCCCACATACCATGTGAAGTTGACATCGGTGCAGCAGTAGTTGCCATATCGGCGAAATTCCCGCGCCGTTTCAGCGGATTTTGAACTCGACTACACGGAAAAAAAAAATTAGTTTCGCGGAACAGCGGAGAATAAAAGGCGGAAATTAATAAAGTTAGTGTAAAGCATCAGTTTTCGTTAACCTTATTAATAAATTTTTTGCACAGATTGTATATGTTTTAAAAATTCTAAATCCATGTTACTAGCAAGAATAAACAATGCAAACTCAATATACAAATATTAAAATTATGAATACCTGAAATCCTTATTATTTTGCAAATTTCTCACCCAGGTAATGCATTCTATATTATCTAAAAAATTGAATTTCAGGTTCAATAAAGCCACTATATTTCGCCATCATATTTTTAATAGAATAAATTAATACAACATTTAAATATGAAAAATTATTTATTTTACGTTTAGGCGGATTTAGGCGGGATTTTTTAAAATCAGTTCGCGCAGAAACTTGAAACGACAGCCTTGGCGGGAACTATTCCCTTCTAAACACATGCTGGCACACTGCGCTATGGATAGCAAGTCGGATTCGGGGAAATAGCTTGCGTAGTGCGCTGCTGCTATCGCCTGGTCCCTTTGACGTGGCTGTGAGGCGCCCATTTGTCGCAGGTGGTGGGTCGCCGGGCGACGACGCGCCGCGCGGGACGGGGCGGGGTGGCGAATGTGCGCGCAAATCGGAGCGGTGGCGTAGACGCTGACGTTGTTAAAATAATATTAAATGAATGAATGCGTACTGTTGTGAAGGAAGAGAGGTGGGGGAGAGAAAGACATGAGTACGACATCCATATTGTGCTACAAACGGTACACTGCATCATCCATGCTCAGCCAGACGAAAGGTGAGAGCTCAATCCCCTGGGAGTTATTAATGCCATTCAGCCGATAAACAGATAACGGCCTAGGCGACAACCGATTCCATTCGTGTTATCGGTGATATTCTTGTTACCGTCAGTCGTTTAATTCTTTTCGTAATGCCAGCTTCTAATAAGTCTCAATAAAGTAATATAAATAAGAAATACCTTTTCTCGGAGTACGTGTTCGCCAACTTAAGCTACAACTCATTTGTTACTACCGTTCCTTAAGAACGTGTTATACTTAATAATACGCCGATAAACACCAAATAACAGATGCGGTTGAAGTTTATAGACCGAGGCTCTATCCGAGGTGTATATCCAACCAAGTTCAATTATAATCAACCGATTGTGATACCGGCCGTGTGTCGGTCAATACTTTTCATACATCATCTTCCCGAAAGAAAAATAATTTAAATAAATACCTTTGCTTTAATACGTGAGAGTTCAACACCACCTTCCATTTCAGTTCGATTCGATTGTTGCTTCAGACGCGACAGTCTTTCATTTTGATTCTATTGTTGCTTGAGTCGCGGTAGTTTTGTTTCTACACACATTTAAACATCTATGTTCCACATTTTAAGACAGGATATTCCAGACGATATTTGGGAAATTGCAACTGGTGCAAGTTTCGACTTGTCACCCGTAAAAAAAAACAAGACAAGATTTGAGAAAGAATATCAAGATTTTCAACATTGGCATCAATGTAAGAATATTTTCGTAGGTAAACCCAGTCGTGCTTTCGAAACGAGAATGGTATATATCTGAAAATTTGCGAGGCGCGAGTGGTATTAAACTATACCACGAAAGAAATTACGTACAACAGAATTCCAAAATGCACCAAATATTGAAAAGAATGGAAAGTATGATAAAATCAAAGAGGCTATATTATAGTATCTATGTATTCATAGCTCCATGGGACATAGGTTCTGCATTGCTCATCTTCATAACGATCGATACATACCGCCTTTAACGATAGATGAATCGTAGCTTAGTATTGGTCAATAAGGAGGGGTGGTAAGAAAAATAGGAGAGAAAACCGATAATTTTTTTGAGATACCGCGCCCTGATTGGTGCATTTGATATACTGTTAAATACTATTGATTTTAATTTCACTAGTGAAATAGTCAAAGTAAATGAAACAATTTCGCTTGCGTATGCCAAAGAAAGATGTAAAATGAACTGCCGTACATCGTTATTACCAAAATATTCAGTATTGAAACTATATTTATTATTACTTCACGAAAATGTTGGCATATCAACGTTTGTACTCCACATTTTCCATTTATATGTTTCAGTTACGAAACGTTATTTAGTAAATGACATTTGAATTCATTTTACAGATCCGGAAAACTGTACCTTTTTGAGACGAAATCTGATACTTATATACCGAGGAAAGCCAAGCTGATACAAAAAAACACGGGCAACGGAGTGCTAGTCGCATTGAAATGCACAAAAAGAAACAAGAACTTGTGGTGCTAACGGAACATAATTTCTCGCATTATTTGTAAATTTGCTCTTTTCTGGGAATAATTGCTGGTAATTTAAAGTTAAATAAAAGTTCGTACAAAATTGTGGTACTCGAGTTTTCAATTTTTCTTTCATATTACATTTATATCATATTTTAAGAGAGAAAAATTAATTGGACTAATTTCAATTAAGATTTGAAGATTGCTTGAAAGAAAATGAATCAGTACTTTGAGAATACAAATTGTAGAATAGAGTAAAAATCGAATAAACATTGGGATTTCCATTGCAAATTATAATTAAAATTAAAATATTTTTCATATCTTTTTGATCCATTCCTGTTCTCCAAGGATAGGTAGTTGGCGGGATCGCTGCATATATTTCAGTAATTTTAGGCAGAAATTATGCAAAAACAACTATTTTTTCAAAGAAATGTACATGATTTTTTTAATGACCTGATGTTTTGGAACAGATTTTATTTAAGACAAAAATCTCTATCTTCTATTTGTTTCCAAATTGAAAGTTTTTGTAAAGTCGTGTTCAACGAAAATGAGACTTGCGACAGTCTTTCACGTGTTCCTTCTTCTATTCGTGAAAAAATTCCAAGTGAATACGGAGAAAACAAACTGTAATGCTAGAGAATGAATGAACGTTCTTATGTTTGACTTACATTTCCATTGCACGCATCGCTTAAAAGAATGGCATTTATCTCTCCAATTTTTGCAAATTACGAACTTATTAACATTGCGAGATAGTATGTGCTGTTGTAGTACCATTAGTTGTTTTTGTTTTGAATTTGATGATGTTAACGTTTGCTTGTTAGCCTACTACGCTCTATTACGCGTATCCAAAATTTTAAGGGATTTCGATCTTGGTAATGTCAGAGGAGCCTATTAATCTAGGTGATGTTGCTTATACAGTCGCCCAGTCAGCCGGCGCTCGCCACGAAACGTAGAAAATTATTTTACTCTATCTCTAAATACAGTCCTTTTCTATGGAATACTTTCTTTCAATCCATTCCTGTAATTTATCGAAATATCAGAATAACTTAATTCCACAACCAGAATACTTAATATCACTTTCACTGTAGTATGAGTATTTTACTACCTCGAAACGGAGTAGAAAGAAAGGTATGTAATGGTGTGCGAAAAACCGGCGAATTTTCGGCAGAAAATATATTATTACACGGCCCTGGCGAAGAAAAAGTGGATAAATCAACTTGCTAAATCCTCTAACACGTTGTGTAGCCAGAATCCATTTTTTATGGCTCCTTGATACCCAAAAATCGAATGATGACAAAACCACTGACCGTCAGTCAGTGAACGACGCTAGCAGCTAAACCGTTCAGCCTAATTTCTCCGAAATTGTTATTCCCTGGTCGATCTGGCTGATGTCGCGGTTCCTTGAATTTGAAACCGTTATTTTAATTTTGGGGGTTCTTTACATAAAGCCTATGGTAAGCTCCATAAATTTTCAATTTTTTTTTTTAAATGGCTCCATCGTTATTTATTAAATTTTGCTGTCGGATAGTATGGACGACGTTTAAGAAAATGGTGCAGGTCCCATGTTCTTTGTAAACCCTGATTTTTTGAAAATTACAAAAGTTCAAAATTTTTTCGGCGACTTTCTGCAACTTTAATTATGAAAGGGATTTTTACCTTACTGAATTTGTTCCTTAATGAGATGTTTTAAATTAAAGTCATGTACATTTTTTTGAAAATTTGAGAATTTTTTGCGTAATTTTGCATGAAAATACGGCCGAGAACGTACGTGCTGTTTTAACATTACTAGTTTTTACATGTGTGAATTTTTGGGGATCTTATTACGTCACATTCTGTATTGTAATTTCGTATATAAAATTATCTATGATTTGTTCAGCACAATTTCGTGGCAAGGCTAGGCTGTTTTATTTTATAATTTTCTGGCCGCACGCTTCTGATTACCTTAATTTTTTATAATACACTTAATTCTTTCGTAATCCATAGGGCAAGCATGTTTTCACAATTTCCAATGCACAGAGCACTTACAATGCATGGAATATTTGTATTCTTAAGGCAAATAATCTCGTGGTGTGTTCTACCTTACTCCACTCACCCCAATCCACCATAAAAATGGGTTTATTACATTTTACTATTAACATAGTACTTACACTTCATACTTCATTAAAAATAAAAATACCTTATATTTTACAAATTTATGAATAAATTCAAATAATACATTTTTCATAAACAAAAAAGTTCGAAAGTGCTTCAAGTACCAATCAAGTTTTTGAATATTGGTTTTTAAGTGCGTTAGATTTGAGAACATTTTGAAAATATTAAGGTTTAATGTAAAATACTTCCAAAAATATCAGTTTCTATTTCGCAAGATTCTTGCGAACGGTCAAATCAATGAGGTAATATATATTTTGGAGAAAATCCTTTACACAGTTTTGGACCCACTGTTGCCCATAGACAAGAAAACAGGCGTTGAGCGAGGCGAACCTACGGAAGACAGACGTTTGGAAACATCTTCGGAATCGGGAGCCCTCCTGAAATCGACTTTTGTAGAATTACATAACTTTTCTATTTGTACTAACTGTATCCAACGAATGAAGTAATTTTGTTTTTTATTTTGATTTATTTTAGTAAAAAGTAAAAATACATGACATATGGGGGAGCAATATAAACTAAGCACGTTTTCTTGAGTTCCAGAAACCTTTCCCCTTCCCCCAGTTGAATGATGAATGAAAGTATAAACAAAGTGAGTTAGCAACATTTGAATAATATAAATGTTTGCTTCCGAGATTCAGAAAACTAATTTGCGTAAACAACTACAGTGTTTATTTTGTATTGCTAACCAAATGACAAACTCTGTCTCTTCTCTTACCACAGCTAGCGAAATGAGTGCTCAACAAACGTGCGCATGGTGATTGTCCAGAAGTATTCTTCAAGAGGTCATTCAGCATTTGTTCAATTGATCTGGGAAGCTTGATGACATGATAAACTGATGAGACCTAAACGCTGAAGTGCATTACTTCAAAGCATTATTGATCTTTTAAAATTATTGATCAGCAATGTTATTTAATTAATTGGTGATTTTCTCTAATTATAAACTAGTAACAGTAATGCAGTAGAATTGTTTTTGCTTGGCCCTTAATATTGTATAACGGTTTTTATTGTTTAATGGATTTCGGTTATGTTTTCAAGCAAAGTACATGTATTTTATGGTATGTGTTTTCTTGTGTTGAGCTCTTGATACTGACACCTGGTGAATATGATTTCTACGACGTGTGTTGTAATCTGAATAATAGTAATGTAGTAATCACATAGCTAAGTCTAAATGAGTAGGCAAAAATAGTGTCATT
Organism: Gryllus bimaculatus; assembly: GCA_017312745.1. Lineage (NCBI taxonomy): Eukaryota > Metazoa > Arthropoda > Insecta > Orthoptera > Gryllidae > Gryllus > Gryllus bimaculatus. Next base: position 10,631,247 of record BOPP01000016.1, read on the forward strand.
CCATGGATCATTTTTATTGTACGCCTACGAATTCAATGTACGTAGCGTCGTTCACGTCGGGCCAAAGCAAGCTGCGCTCCTTCGATGACTCGCTAGGGTGCAGTGTGGCCAAGCGCAAAACGATGAGCAAGCCTCGGAAGTCGAATTCCTCAGCTGTCGATGCTATCTGCCTCGAGCGGATCCAAAAAACACGTTTATTGACCTAAGGACAGAGTACGCTGCAAAGGAACTATCTCGAGCGAGAGGGGTGTAAAGAGTAGCGGTGACCTGTGGGTTGCGAATTAGGAGGGGGAATGTCCGAACTATCATACACATTTTACCTCTACGAAATATTTCTCGAACGAGAAAACAATAGCATGTAGTGTACAACCGATTTGCCCGGATCGAGATTATAATCATTGTCTGAGATAACTTTTACATTGATAACGAAAGATGATCACGCGAGAATAGATTTTAAAAAAATACATTTTTGCCAAACCAAAAAGTAATTTATTAAATTAAACGAAAGGGCCGGTATTCTTAGCTTAAGCTCATAGGCGCGGTCTGTGCCGAACAAACCCCTAATAGCAGCACCCTGCCCCCACCCAACTTGCACTACCCCCCTCTACCTCAAGCTTCCATTGCCTTGCATGTATCAACTACAGACGGACTCGCGAAACTCCACGATGCTAGCCATTTTAAAAATATTTGACTTACGCTTAAGCGGGAACGTACAACTAACTCGCTCACAAAAATTGCCCTGATAGTATGCACAAATCAAACGTGTTGATTATTGCAAGTTAAACTTTTCTCGAGGTTGGTTTTTCTGGGGAGAGCGCCGCTCTAGAGCCCTTAAGGGGCAGACGCCACTGGTGAAGAGTATCCCGAAATACCCCTATTTCAATGCTCCTGACGCACCCAGGAGATGTGTTGAGGCGGTGGGGCGTTTGCCGAAGGGCGTGGCCTGGGCGCCGCGAGGGGCAGTGGCAGTGGGCGCGCGCGCTGGGCAGCGCCACCCCGGCGCCCGCCACCCTCCGCCCCCACCGCCCAGCCGCCCCCGCCCTCGCCCGCGCGCAGCACGGTGAGCACCAAACTAAAACTTGCACGTGGAACCGAAATGCAACTGTGGTATATTACAGGATCAGAAGTTTCTTCTCGGACTTCGCCTAAACTAACCAGGGTAGAACAGTTTCTCATGGTAGAGTTTCGGTCCATTGTGCTACTTCTCTCATGACCACAGAAGCGCTTCTACAGAAAAAAACTAAAGAGAACATTCATGCATAGGCATTGGGAAACGCTTCTACTGTAAAAGTAATATAATGCGTTCACTCACCATCAATTAAAAGTGCTTCTACTGGTAAAGCAATAATTCTAATTCACTCACCATGACTGAAAAACTCGCGGGACAAGCATTACAGCCAAATCACTGACAGTTATTGGAAGAATCTGTTCTTTTGGGAAAAGGAAAAGCCCTTTCACTCACAGACATTGAGAAGCTCTTCTGCGGAATAAGCATAAGTTATTTCCGCATGTCCATTTTCGTACTGATTCTGGAAATATCTTCTACTGGACAAGCATTACATTCAATTCACTCACATACATTGACAAGTTCTAGTGGAAAGCATTAGAGACAAAACATTCGCAGACACTAATAATATATTTTGCCGCACAAGCCATTTGTCCATTCATTGACAAAGGCTGAAAATATATTCTGTTGGACAAAATTTTCAGTCAATTCCCTCACTGTCATTGAGAATCTCTTCTTCTGGAAAAGGAGCCTTTTCTCATTGACATTGAGAAGCTTTTCTGCTGAAAATGTATTCATTCACCGAGAAGTTCTGTCACCTCACAGATACTCAAAATTAGAGCCAATTTACTCTCAGAGACTGATAAGCCCTTCTGCTTGTCAACCATTAGATCCCTTTAGCTCATAGATAATGAGAATTTTCTCTTAGAAAAGCACTAGGGCACATTCACTCAAACAACCTGAGAAACTATGCTTTTGGATGAGCATCAGAGAACAGTCATTGACAGACACTGACAACCTCTTGTGTTGGAAAAGCATTGGAGCTCATTTACTCACACACTGAGAAGCTTCTCTCCTGAAAAGCACTGGATTCCATTTATTGTGACTCTGAGAAAAGTTTCCTCTGGAAAAAGTAGTGTTCCTTCACTAAGGCAATGATGAGGTTCTCCTGGACAAGCATTACAGAATTTTAATTCTCTATCATTGAAGCCACTTGTGCAAGAAGAACAATAGAACTCACTTGATCTCAAACACTGACAAGCGCTTCATCTAGAAAAAACTTTGCAACAAATTCATTCACAGTCAATGGAAGGCGCTTCTGCTGGAAATGCATTAGAGCCCATTCACTCACAGTCACTGAGAATCGCATGTGCTGGAAAAGCATTTAAACATTCAATCACTGAAACTTTTATCTTCTGAAAAAGTAATAAAGCTTAATTTCTTAATTAAAGCTTAATTTAATAACAAGATTTTCTAACTATTCTCTGTCGCAAATTTTGAATTTCATTTGCTCTAAAAGCATTAGATCTCACAGACTAGGAAGTTCTTGAAAATCATTAAAGGCCATTCACTCTCAGTTATTAAAATCGATTGTGCTGGAAATGTATTACAGCCCATTCTTTTTAAGTCATTGAGAAGCGTTTTTGGTGGGAAAGTTCTAGAGGCCCCTCACTCACAGATACAGAGTAGCTCTTCAGGAAAAGCATTAGAGTCAAATCTTTGACAGATACTGAGAATCTCTTTTGCTGGAAAAACATTAAAGCGCATTCACACACTGACACTGAGAAATACTTCTTCCAGAAAAGTATTATCGCCCATTCACTCACAGACTCTGAGAAATTTATATTCTGGAAAATCATCAGTGCTTTTCACTCTGTTATAGATGCACTTCTGACGGGGATGTATTACAGACTACTAACACACTAACGAACAAACCACTAACTAACCAGAGAATTTACTATTGTCAAAAAATATTAAATCTGGGCGACATAAATCAGCGACTTTTTCTTTGATAACCACTCAGATTAGTATTGAATTGAATCGAATTTAATTAATGCCTTATTTTACGTGGCGAGACTCAGGCCATGAGGCCTGCTCTTCTGTCTAACCACGCAAATTTCGCTACGCTCCTTTCACCAACTAGCAGAGAAAGAAGGTATTTCTTAGGCGAGAAACTGGCCATTTGAATTTAGCTCAGAGGCGTCATTTAGGCTTGAGGATCTTTTACATGTAAGTAAATCTACTAACACGTGACAGCCGGCTTCGCTCAGCACACAGCGGCGCTGACGGCCACACGTATTGCGCACATCGCGTGACGGCCGTAGCAGTCAAAGGGCTAATGCCCTAAGTGTTGGGCGCAGGGGCCGCGAGCGCGGGTGGGCGAGGCTGCCCTCTGCCGGCGGCGTGGCGCGTGGGCGGCGCGGAGGACGCGGGGGACGCGGGGCCCGGACCGCCCCCCGCCCGCGCCACCACCGCCCCGGGCGCCCTTAAGGTGAGCAACACACGACATCAAGCTGGTTTTTCAAATATTCAGGAAGGTGGTAACGCGAAGAGTGATATTTTTTGTGATATTGAAATTTCCGTGCGCTTCAATCTGCTCTCCATGCACTGTGATTCTCATATAGTACAAATTATGGTGCAGACTTGTCCTATATAATTCATTTCAAGAAATTTTCTACTAAACATTCATTGGCAAAAAGTAACTATTTTTTACCCCTTGACATGCGCTTGAAGGTTGTAATGTTTATTTTGAGACACTCTGTACTATTACAAAGAGCCATGATTTTACTCTAACATAAAATGCTGTTCAGGAATGCATTTAAACGTTTATAATAATTATGACAGGAATATTATAGGATAATGTCCCTGATAGAGTTGGTGTAGATGGCTGTGGACTGATGAGGCGGAATACCTATGATGATCACCAACACCGTCACTTACCTTACAATAGTTTCGAAGGACCAGTGTACTTACAAGGAGAGTACACACGCCCGACTCCTGCAATTGATTATACTTACAGGGAAATGTTGCTATCATCTGGGAGAATCAGTAGTCATAGATTCAAACAGTTACAAATACATATAATTGAAGTTGAATAATCATTACATTAAGTTGCAGTAATGCTACTACATTTTTTCATAAAAACGCTTTGATTATTGTGAACACCGTAGGTGTTTATGAAATAGAAATGATTGAAGAAAAGTTATGAAATCGACGATGGGAGAAAACACACAAATTGGAACATAGTTCACTAATGCTGAAATGAAACACATGACATTGAACATACAGTAGAATCTATGATACTGATTGTTGCGTGTAAATGCACTGGTATCAGCTTGAGGAGTCTCGATGACAGTCGGTGACGTCATACTCTCGCTTAAGGTTTACGCGTATTGGGAGGTCTCAGCGTCCAGGAGCTGTAACGCATGTCAGGGCATGCGTGAGGTTACAGCTGCCGTCCATTACAAATGCTGATGTGAAACATATTTAGCAATATGGAATTGACATGGCACACAGCGATGAGATCACAATTAGCAGTTCGTGCTTGCAAACCCAGCGCCCTTGACACGAAGGTGGTGGCAATGGTTGCGCAATGCATGGTGATAGTTAATAGTTTTTGCAATGCAATTACTCAAGTTCAGGGATTGCGTGGCGCATAACACACTGATCACGTAATAAAGAGGGCATCATGCATGTATGCTGAGACAGGCAGCAGCTGGTTCACATTTCCCTTTTGAAATTTTAACTTTTTCCGAATATAATTTTGGGAAGTCTACCGACTGTATGGGTTCTGTTTCCTTTCATCTAATAGGGAGAGATGACTTACTTGAACATCTTAATTTGTAAGAAATCTGTCCTAGGAGATATTTAAATCCGTAATATCAATGATGCATAGATTTTTTACCTTCTTTACAGGAGGAATGCTACTATAACATTTTAAGTCTTCATAATTCCTGAAGAATGCTAATTCAAGTATTGCACATCGTAAGCGCGAGGGGTTTTTTTTCGATCGTTTTCACACACTCATGTGTAATCCGCAGACACATTTATTTTCTTATTCTTCAGAGCCCTGTCTATGTTCGAATGCGTGAAGTCACACTCCATTGAAGTCTGCCCCTTTCCTAGAAACTTCAGCTCAATTTGAATGTCATTTCCCATTGATAAATGCAGTAGAGTACTCGTTAGTGTAGATTTTCTGTTCTGATAATTGCAACTCTTACTATTCAACACAGTTTAATTGGCAGTAATAAGAAGTAGTAATTTTGACAAAATGAATTTAAAAATAATTGTACTAAATTCATTAGCTGTTTAAGTAAAAGCTTACCGCTGTTCCTTGTTAAGAAATTATGTCCTTGTTTACACACATGCCCTTTCCCCCTTTTCTCCCCGGAAGTCGATGAGTGGATTGAGTAGTTTATCATCTTCCGTCACCCTCACCAGTTATTTCCTATCTGTCATTCCTTTCCGTCATTACCTGGCAAAAGGTATAAAATGCATAACCCACGGCAACATGAAGAGAAACGCAAATAATCGAGCCCCAGATGCATCAGGAAATAGGGCTGCACCTGTGCGGACATGGAGCTCATTGGCGAAGATCGTAATAGACCCGGCAACAGATTTAGGAGCCCTGCCAGCAGTGCTTTAGTGGAGCAATCCTCCACCAGGAGAATAGACCCAGGCAGCGAGTGGAATGGACCACCGAAATGAATAAAAACATCATGCGCTACTACAACAAAGAAACCTGTCTAGAATACGAAATGACCCCATACCGAGCAAAATTCATTAGCTTTTTTCGTTCCAAAATCGGCATACACACGTCACAGAACGTGTGGATGATCAAAGAACAATTGTAATAAAACGAAACCTTTTTCCTCCACCCATTATCCAAGAAATAAAAGGCGGTAGCCATCTCTCTTTAAATTCAACTGCTGACAACCCCATAATCCTACCACAAATCTCTCAAAGTACTCTGGATAGGAAACTGACGTTCACAGAAGACAAGACGGCAGAGAAATTGAATTCTGCCTTCTCTCATTATCAAGAAACATATCCAACTCAGAGATCGCATATACCTAAGCAAAGTACGTCAATCAGACCAGCAGTACTAGTAGATAATGTCAATGCCATTTTGTCCACGCTCCTGAAACGGATAAATCATTTCGACGATTTCCATTTCTCAATAAATTCTACAGCTCTAGTAAGTGCCACGAAAAATGGAGCAAAAATACCTGATAAAATTCTCGTTTCTAAACCACCCCTAATCAGAGATATACCAAGATGTAAAAAGCGATTAGAAAATACGATATTGACATTGAGAAGCAATCTGAATAGGCTTACATTGTATAAGAAAGGGAGACGTTCAAAATACTGTAAAACGAACATGACCTAATAACGAAGAATTATAAAATTCCTAATTTGAAATACAAAAAGGACAATAAAACTTTGGATGATGTGATTGATATATTGAAACAAAAACTTCTGGCAACGTCAAAGAGGTTAAAGAGATATGACAATTGTTGACTGAAACGAAGGAAAATTAATTGTTTCAAGAAAGAGGTCCGTTCTACAGGCGCTTGAAGTCCGACAAGGCAAAGAATGACGATCAGTCTTTGACTTTTCATGACTTTTACCTTGAAATTTCTGTGTAAGCAACAAGATGCCAAGATTCACGGTCACGTGCTTACTCATGCCGCGTGTTTCATTCCGTCGCGGTCTGTGAAGTCATTACAACAGCGTCCTATTTTATTTATTAGATGATTCGGATATCAGGGGCAAAAACTTTTAGTAGGATGTGCAAGAACGCTCAGAACATCAGAGCTGTGAAGCCAATCATTTAGAAAACAATGAAAGGGAAGAAGATTCATACACTCAACGTTATCCCACAGCAATATTTTAATTTTAATGAAGTTTCTGCTTTGTCCCTTTGGAAACGTAGCTTTTCATTAACAAGTATTGTACAATTTAGCCTTGAGCAGAAAGGGGTACACCATTGGCAAAGATTTTCAATGTAACAGGCCTATTTACTGAATTTTTAGGAGATAAATGGAAAGAATTCTTTAGATACTCCTGGGCTGGAATGGTATTCCTTTGTTCTTGATGGACCAATAGCTGAAAATCGAACTGTAATGGTTAGCCATGAACTGAAAGATAATTGTAATTGCTCAGAAAATGATCATGGCTGGCACATACAGATTTTTATTTGTTTTTAGTTATTTTAATTTCCTTAGCAGCAAAAAATGGTTACATTAATTGTTATAGTAGTTTTATCTGTATGGAAAAATAAAATATTTGCATACAAACTGCAGTAAAATAATTTATCCCAATCAAATGTGATGAAAATGGAAGCCTTATTTCATGCGAAATCAAATAATATATCCGCAGGTGCTTTGGACAAATTTTGTCAAGAAAAATGACCTTTAAATTTGACATATCGTCATAATTATAAATAACTGATTTTATATCAATATTGGTAGACTATTGTAACAATACTAGTAAGCAGTACTGTGTATTACATTGTTTGAAAAGGCGATAACTTGCCAATAATAAGTTATTCGTTGTTTCTGAAAAATCTGATTTGATGGACATGTTATTTGCATGTACTCATTTCTATTACGAGGTAATAATATCAAGTTCCCTTCTTTTCTTTCTAGATTTATTAGACAAGTAAAAACAACGAAACTCAGGGTTGTTTCCTTCTTTATTGCTGCATATAGTTGCAGAATGCTGCCCCGCTTTCAAAACAGGCATTGTTATTAATGTACCTGGAAAACTGTGCATATCAAATATGTTGCGATAATTGTCAAAAGAAAGGTTAAAATGTTGATTCGATGTAGTTTTAGTGTTATTTAATGACTTGAAATCTTAGAAACATAACTCTACGAATTTTCTTTTAAGTTTTAAAGCTCTTAATAAATGTAATTTCACAAAGAAATCCTTATATCAGCTGTATCAACGCCACCTAAAACATCAGGCATATTGGGAGACGGCCGTTTTGCTTCTGAATTCACTACTTGTAGTCATAACATTACATCGTGGCAAGTGTGGTCTGCGTGTAAATCAGTGTGAACTGTGAAAGTAATATATAGAAATTCTTGAGAGCAGTGATTTTATCCATTTTATGGTGTAATAATATTTATGATTTAAATTTGTGTCAACAGAACATATTTGTAGCAGAGCAACTTTGAAACACAGAAGTACTTGTAACAATTTGTATAAAAGGTTAGAAGTTCCGGTTACGTGAAGTTGTCGTGCACTTCTACTTTGAAGTTGCATTCCACAAGATTCAGCACCACCCAAGTGAACAAAAATCCAGACCATGCGTTATAGTGCATAGGAAAGAAACTGAGTTTGTTGAATGAAACGGATAGGACTGTGGTGCACTTAATGGTTAAACATTCTTGTAGGGCAAATGTTGACCATTAAGGATGAAGTATAGTCGGAACTGCCATTAATGAAGAGGAAAATTCATTAACAGCTTGGGTGTTGTAACTAGTATGATTTCATAATATAAATATATGTAGTTCATATATTTCCAGTCAGAAAATTGACAGGTGAGTTGGTAAATCATTGTATCAATATCATAATTGTATAGCTTCAAAATATTGGTTTTAGAATGTTTTCCGACAACAGTTCTGTTAACAGAAAAGCCATGTAATTGTTTTCCGATCCTCGAAAATAGAAATAACTTATCAACGACTATGCATATTCTAAAGAAAAATCATTTTTTCTTTTGACAGTATGTACCTCTTAAAATGTTTATGAAACAACTGGTTAAATCAAGATAACCAAGAAATAAATTTTCGTGATATTGAAAATGTGTTATGCATTCATAATACTTTTGTTGCCTCAAAGTTATGTGCCACTTTGAGAAGCACAGTATTTTAAAATATGGCAATACTTTAATTTTAAAATCGTTCATCTCTTTTGAATTTGCCGCAATGACGCAATGTGACGACACAGCATCAAACGAGAGGCTTAAACTACTGTCTAGGTGGCATTGGCAGTATACTTCAGGAGCAGCTATCAGTACTTTTACTTGACTTCCGCCAGGATCGCTAGCTGTAAAACGCGCGCATCCCGAACTAGCGTAAACACGGGCTGAGTTGAGATACTGAATAATACGTACACTGTGATAATACCCCAATTAACTGTATGTTTGGAGACGTTCCTCTTGAATCGTGCAGAATGATATTTGGAGCGGATGAGCAATGGCTGCAGGTGACGCTGCTTGGCGCTGGCGGGTCGCTCGGCCGCGCGCTGGCGCTTCTGCTGCGCTCTGGCGGGTTGGTGGACGAGCTTGTGCTGTACGACGTGCGGCCGTTGCGAGACCTGCAACGCGATCTGGCGCGGTCGGCAGGAGGTGGCAGCGTGCGCCACTTCGACCGACGCCTGGCGCTGCCACACGCGCTGAAGGCAGGCTCCACGCTCTCAGTAACATAATGACAATCGCACCGCCACGTTATACAAGTGGCAACCTTTTGGCTATGGCTTGATCATATGTTAGTATTGCTGAGAGGAAACTCGTGTAGAAAAAAGTGGTTGTATATTCTTACGGGCTGAGTTAGTTCAGGGCAAGAATTGTCTCCGTAGCGACTGGATCCGGGAGGTTCTAGTATTCGAATCCAGATGGGGCCGGATTGTCGATAGTAGCTACATAGCTAGGTCCAATTCTGCAGCTACCCGGAGGAGAATTCTATCCACCGGCTGCTCTAACCGGTAGTTCACCGTTATTTCTCCGATCAATTCCAGGTCAATACCGGCGCACTACTTTAATGAACAGACCACGGACCGACACACACACACTTTTCTTGCATCCCTCTACCAAGCATTGTCTCGGTGAATTGTGCATTGTGAAAAGAGTCGGCCCCGTGGAGTTTGTCCTCGCCGCTCCGTGGCGGTGCTTAGGGGAAGAGGGGGACAAGCCCCACAAGCCGATCGGCGCCGGGTATCACGTTCCAGAGGAAAGAAACGCCGCCATTTCCCGAGACATTATATACAGAACACGTATGGGACATCTGACTAAAACAGTTGACACGTGTTGAGGCACCAATCAAACAACAATAACACTTATTATTAATATCCTTACCTTAATGTTGAGAACTAGGAAGACGCCTTCCAGGTCTCCTTATTTTTCCAGTTTTTATGTAATAGAGAGTGAACTGAAAATAATTTTATTAAATTTTGCACAGAATTCATTGACGGAGAAATAAATACGGAACACTACTAAATTTCACTGATGTAAAAATAAAAATCACGCGAAAGATAATGCACAAATAGAATGTTATTCTTACTTTGAAATAAACTGTTTAACTTATTTTGTGGCTATTTTTGTTTAGGCCAGAAATCCCTTACAATTATATACCAAATTATTGTAAATTAAATAAAAATTCGTACTAAATTATTGTACACAACCTTTTTTCATTTTTTTAAATATTTTTTATCGTATTAGTAACAGAAAAAACCTAATTGGATTAATTTCAATTAAAATATGACAATTGGATTAATGAAAATACATCAATACAGTAAGAATTACAAATTGTTGAATAGAGTATAATTCGAATTAATAATTATATTTTCAATAGTAAATTATGATTAAAATAACATTAATATTTTTAAATTCTTTTGATATATTCCTGTTCTTCGATATTTTTCCTCGTGGCCATTAGGTGGTGCAACACCTGCAGATTTAATTTAATTTCGAGCATAACTTTAAAAATACTATTCGTTTTTTCAAAACAATTGTAGATGACCTTTTTAAAGACCATATTTTACTTTCTCGCTACCGCATTCGCAATAGAAAGAACGACATGTACGGCTGCGAGAAAAAATGGCGAATTTTCGACAAAAGTAATTCTTTATAGCCGGACCTTGGTAACGAAAAAGTGGATAAAACTATTTGATCTATTTGCTAAATTTAGGGGGAAAATCCTTTAACAGATTATGTACCCAGAATCCATGTTTGGTGGGTCTTTGAAAACGAAACTAGTGGTGCTACAGGATGGCACGGACGTTTCCGTATTAGCTTTGGTCTCGGCTTACTACACGAACATAGTCCTGCCAGGTGCCATCTATAGCCGCCCAAAGTATGGTTTTCTAATAATAGAACGGAAATATTATTTTAGGAATATTAGAGACCAGTAAAAACTCATTCTAAATGATAATTTCCTATGAAACATTTTGAGCCGTTTTTAAAAAAAATGGCGCTTAAGCGCTATTGTAAATTCGGAATTTGAAGCTCTTTTTCACAGAATATTTTTAAGTTTTCGAAAAACGTCCTTAGAAGTTATTTCAAACGTATTCATAAATAAAATAGTCTTTACAAATTGCTGGAAATGAGCATAATAACGGCGCGAGAGATTGGCGTAATACATTGGTGTAATTTTTTAAAAAACAAAAAAGTTCCACGAAATGAACTTTATGCCATATTAAAGAGTGCAATTAGAACTATCCGTTCGTAGAGTTCGAAGAAAAAAATTGGAGCCATTTTTGAGAAAATGGTGTTCGGTAACTTTGGAAAAAACAAAATACAGGCAAACTGATGTTTATAGCATCTCACAGAGTACATTTAGCACCCTCCCTACCAAAAGTTAAAAAAAAACGTTTGAATCTTTTTTGATAATATCTTATTTTCGTTATTTTGTGAAACTGCAAATATTGCACGCAATTTTGCGTGAAAAAACTGAAGTTTTCAAAAAAATGTGTATGACTTTTATGAAAGAATGTACTATGGAGAACAAAATACGACATATGCCGCCTTTATACGTGCTTTTTACTTTATACTTATAAGAAATTTAAAGAAAAAATGTGGAGCCGTTTTTGAGAAAATTTGTCCGGAGGGCTTCATGTAAAGTACCCCAAAATTATAATGAAACTTTTTCAGAACTTGGATGATTTGGACTCGAGCCAGATAAACAGGGATTTCTTCAATTTGGAAATAAATCCAACGTATGGTTTAGGCGCTAGTGTTGTTCACAAGCGGACGTTCTGGAGAAGAAAAAAAAACAAAGAAAAAAAACAACAACCAACCGTACGTATACGGGAAAGTAAAAATCAAATGACGGCAATCTGTCCGTCCGCGTGTAATAAAGCTATCGGCTAAACCGTTCAGTCGATTTTCTCCAAAACTGATATTTCCCAAGCGATCTGGCTGATGTTGCGACCCCTTGAAATTGATATTTTACTTTTGGAGGAACTATTCATTAAGCTTCTTGGACATTGCAAAATTTAATGAATAAAAAAAAAAAGACTCGATCATTTTTGATTAAATTTTGTTTTTGGATAGTGTGAAGGTCACTTAAAATAATAGTGCAGGTCTAATTTGTATTGAAACTCAGGGTTTTGAAAATTGCAAAAAAATAAATTTTCTGTACGTCTTCCTTCTACTGCAATTGAGAATTATTTTCTTAATGAAAAGTGTTTCTCAGAAACATATCTTCAAGTAAGGTCATTTCAATTTTTCGAAAATATGAGTATTTTTTATGTAATTTGGCGTCAAACGTAGTCACAGGCTTCGAATTTTCTGCACTCGTGAACGTAATATAAAAAGTGTTTCCAGGTAGTTGATTACCACGTAAGTTAGAATTTGAATATTATTTCATATTTCTCTGTTCGTTTCTTACGTTTGAGCTTTTGTTATACAAATTCAGCTTTTAGAAATAATTTAAAAACTATTTAATAATATATATTTTTCGTCCGTGCTGCGAGTAATGCATTTTCATTCTCAATGTATTGATGTATATTCTTTCAAGGCATCCACAAAACTTTATTAAAATTACCCCAAATAGGTTTTCTTTTCTAAAAATACGATTAAATGTAATATGAAAGAAAAATGGTTAGCCTTCTGGTAATATCAATGGCATTCCGCGCCGCGAGACGGCAACTGCAGTTCTGTGAATTGTTGTGACATGATTTTGCTGCATTAAAAACTGTTATCATTGTCAAATTTGTGTTCTTATTTGTTGAACATATTTAGTTTTCACACCAAATGTTCTACGATATGTAATGAGTTTAACAAAAATGGTGACTGAGATGTGATAATTCAGAGAGAAATAGGGGTATAATTAATTACACAAGCATGCATGAGAAAAGTACTATACGCGTAAGTTTTCTTGATAATCCACAGCGGGGGAGGGCGGGGAGAGGAGGGCTCTGGCCACGTCGCAGCTTAAGAGGGCGTACCAACAGTGGGCATGAACTTCACGCACCAAAGTGTGCCACGAGAAATGCTACGATTGTTTTGAAAGTACGAGGTGGTAGGTGCCAGCATTGTAAATTGGCACGTGCCGTTCCGAGTCGAACCTAAGTATCTCAACGTGCCGTACTATTCAGCACTGATTGAGGACTAGGGTCTTCGTGTATCAAGAA
>BOPP01000016.1:10652704-10675387 GCA_017312745.1 Gryllus bimaculatus
TGTGGCGCGCTTCGAGCCGCCACGGCATCGTAGCAAACAGTTGGTTTTCTAATATATGGAGTCCCGTTCCCACGTGCAGCGGGCGGGAAGCAGGTGAGCACGGCGTACACCGTCCCACCGCTTAAGCAAACACAGCTTTTATAATGTATTAGCCTTCCCTCTGTGACCGCCCGGTGTTCGCTGCGTTTTTACCCTTTGGTCGACGTCGCTGGGGAGTCGGCGAAACCTATCCCTGTCAGAACCCCAGCCGTCTCATCCATCGGTTATTCGCGCGGTGCGCGGTTCGCGAAGCGGCGGGTGCGGGCCGTGGCTGTGCGGTGGCCATCCGGGCCCTCGAGCCGTCGGAGGGCTCTGGCTGCCTGACGACAAGCGCCGCAGCAGCGTCGCGACGTAATGGAAAGGGCGCGCCACTCCTTCGGTGCCAAAAGAGCCGTCTACCATTATGACGTGTCGCTATTTGAAGGACCCATAGTTGTGCCGTGCGCGGTCTCTCGCGTGCGCAGGGCGAGGCGGGCTGCGCGCGTGCGCTGACTGCCAGGGTCCGAGCTGTGGTGCGGCGGAGTGCAAGTAGCTAAGGCGTGGCGGGGTATGCAGAGGGCGAGGGCGGCCGTGCGCTGCGCTGTGCGCCCCGCCCGTGCCCGCCTGCGCTTCCTGGACATCTCCGTGACTGCGGCCATGCGCGAGCAACCAACAGTACGCGCGCGGTGTGGAAAAGGGCGCGCTGAGTTGCGCAGCGACGCACGCCAAGGGCGTGCGCTTCGTGGCCGAGCCCGTCTTAAGCTGCGGCCTGCAGGGGCGTTGCAGGCGCCGCCTGGGGTAGGTAGCCTACTGAGCGCCGAGCCAGCGCCACGACGCCGACGACCGGCGGTTGCTGCTGGCGCGCGCGCTGCGCGGCCACCAGCGCGAGCTGCGCCTGGCGCAGCGCGTCGTGCCGCCGGCCTGCCGCTGCCCGCAGGGCCCCCCGCCCACTGCCACGCCCCAAGGCATGCCCGACGTGCCCGCCTGCGCGCCCCCGGACGCTCCCTCGTTCGGGTAGGCGTTGCGTCTATCTTTTTCTGCCTCCACAATTACAGTAAAACCTGCCTTAGCCGGAATCGTTTGGATCCAACATTATCTTCCGTCTTGTACAGGTTTACAGTTTATTCACTTTTGCACTAAAAACGGTCAGTTCAGAAAACACCATCGTTCAAAGATGAAATAGGTTGTATGAGTGGTTTATTTCGCCTAAAAGCGTTTCAAAGAAACGAAGGCCCGGGGTAGACACAGAAAATGGCTTACAGAAACGCAATACTAATAACGTTTTCCATTCTCCGCCCTGGTGCGCGCTTAGGACTGTTTTCGGTTCCATTTGACTGCTAGGGCGCATCAGTGCAAAGAAGCTCACGTTCCATTCGTAGATTGTCTCGGAACCAGGGCGCAGTCGGGGCGTTCTAACGTGCACAGAAGAGCAGGCAGTGCACCGGGCCATTTTGAGGTTAGATACAGAAGTTATGAATATTGATGTGGATTAGTGGTGAAATTGTAAAGGCAATTGATCTTTTGTCACGCACGAACACTTCCAATGAAGAAATAATATCATGTTTTAAGAAGAAATGTCTTAAAATAATTTTGTGACTTACGCGAAGTTTGTTGAATCAGTTTGTGTTTTCCGAAAATTCAAGCCTGAATAAGTTCATGTTAACATATACAGCGTTATAGCGGTCATTGGGAAATATCAAAATTGAAATTTCGACAGATGCACGCGTGAAGTTTTCTCTAGTTTTTTAAAATAAAATCTGACATGTGTAAGTTATGGGTTAAGAGTAAAAATTACCAAAAGACTTCATACAAATTCTGTTAAAAATAATAATTACTATAAAAAATATAACAATAATCATAATTCAAAACTCTTCGTTTTCGTATTCTATCAATGAGGCAGACGAAGAATGGTTGTCTATAATCTCACAACGCAGCGCAGACAAACTCAGTTCCGTAATCCGTTCAATTCGTGGCTGCCCTTTACGCGTGTGGGGCAGCACTCTAGCGGTGTGATGACGTTTTGCCCTGCAATAAGATGCTTTCAGTGCAACAAATGGAAAATGCTATAAGTCTAATGAGACAAAAACTCCATAAAAAGGAAACACAATATTCTTTTTTTCAATTGTTGTAAGAACAGATGAATTCATTCGATGATTTAGGGTTCGGCTATTCGCCTAGGTCCTCGTGGATATTGTGGCAACCACCAATAAAAACTTGTTTTAACCATTTCTTTTTGATTTTGACTTTGAAGGGCTAAGACGATGCGCAGTGTTGGCAAAGGAGGGGTCTCTCTGGAGGGAAAAGGTGACTGTGGTTCTGCGGAATCAGGGCCGGAGGACGGAGCGGAAGTCTAGCGAGGCGTTTCAAGCGCTAAGAGGGGAAGTGGTGTTGGCCTAGGAGGGGTGTGTGTGGACCGCGACGGGGTTGTGGGTTGCGCAGTGTGGGGCCGGGGGACGCAGTGGAGGGGGCGCCACTGGCGCGTGCGCAGCGAGTGGCGCAGGAGGTGCGCAGAGCGGAGCGGCGACGCCAATTGCTGCGGGCGCAGAATCGCTGCCCGCCGGCCGTCTCCAGCCATCGGAACCCTCCTGATGAACCTTCGGCGGAGCGGTGAGTGATCGGCTTCACCAATTTTCTACATTTCTAGTTTTCCATTTTCTCTTTGGAGTCCCCGAAATAAGATTTTCGTCTTATCATGAGCTGTTTTTTTATATATTTATAGAAATAATTGTAATGTGTTTTTTCAATATGCGTAACTTAAACCTATGGAACACTCTAACTCACAATTACGCACTTTACCGACTTACGTAATATACGTTTTCCTACTGCCAATACGTTTCATTTGGAAAGGGAAGGATTTCCTCTGGCTTCCGCAGGGAGAGGCTGCGTGGCGGAATGTAGTTTAAATCCTTTTCTGTTGGTTATTCTTTCTCTCTTGTTCTTCGCCTAAATCAAGTCTCCTCAAAACTTCGTGAGCAAAGAATTTCCAACTAGATCCGGAGCGGAAAGTGCTAGAGTACGAGGCGGGGAAAGGGAGGAGTGGATGGTAGGGAATGAGGAAGGGAGGGAGGAAGGAAGGGCGAGAGTGTGGGATGAAGTTTGAGAGGGAGTGTAAAAGGGGGTAAAGGGTTGGAGAAAAGCGGGGAAGGAGTCAGTGAGGAAGTAGGGGCAGGAGGGGTGATAGGGAGTGATTGCTCTGCGCAGCGCCGAGCAGAAACGAAGTTTGGGCGGGAGTTAAATGGGGGAGAGGTTTGGGAAAGGGGGGAAGGAGTGGGTGAGTGAGCAAGGGCGGGAGGGGTGATAGGGAGGGGTTGCTCTGCGCAGCGCCGGGACCGAGTGCCGGCTGTGCGGGGGCCCCGTGTGCGCGGACAGCGGCGTGTGCATCCGCTGCGGCTCCAGGCTCTAGAAGGCGCCTCGCCTCGCGGATGGGCACTCGCGTTGGCAGAGGAAGACCATGCGAGCTGCAATGTTATGCGCATGTTGTTTTGTATTCGATATATTTAACAATAAATTCTGGAAGTATTTTTTATCTGCTTTCTTTACTCTAAATAATTGATCATCAAATGATACAAATAAATTAATATTAGGAATTTAAAAACTCTTTTAAAAAAAGAAATTCTTAAAAATTATTTATGAGAACTAAGAATTTTTAAAACATATATTTTTGCTTCACATAAACATAACATAACTGATAAACAAGATTATCAGTGCATTTCTGTCTTTTTTCGCACATGCTTGCTACTAATGTCAGGTTTTTGGTCGAATTATACGTGTGCAAATGAATATCGGAGGTTAGAGTTTGACTAACACATACAAAAGGTAAAAAAGTTCTTGAAACTTCTGTGTTGTCGTTCGCCATGTTTTCGTGGATGTGTGTCGATTACTTCATTCTGCATATTTTCAAGTAACCAGATTCGGGCCCTTTGCCCCAAGCCACACTCCCAACCGCCCAGATTGTTCCCTTGCGCCGAACAGCGGACACACGCTAGTGCTTCCCAGATTTCAGAGCGTTCTGTAAGGTGTGGCAGAATACTGAACTAATTACGCGTTTTGGTAGAAATCTAATTGACGAAGGTCTCACCCACTGCACCTCGGAAACTACAAGGCTTGCGTCCAGTTGGGGAGAGAGAAATGATCTGAAGCGGTTTAACTAAAAATGGACGAATTTTGCGTTCGTAAATCCAACTAGGTACAAAGAATATTAATACATGGAAGGACTGGCGACTGAACCCAGAATTATTAAATGTTTTTTAATCATGTGTTTACATTACTTGTGCGTAAGATCGAATCGTCTGCTTCTTTATTTGGTGTCTTCTTTACCGGATTTGTTTCGAATTTGCTTACTGGCCCTCACGTCAATTAAGGAAAGCGATTACATTGATTTCGACAGAAAACGTTCGATTATGTAGGGGGGAGAGGGGTAGAAAAAGGTGTGTCAAGTTGGAATAGTCAAGACAGCACACCCGAATAAAAACTGTCAAATAATTGATAACAAATTAATTGCCACAATAACGAATTTGTTGCCATGTATTTTCGTTGAGAAAACAGATATCAGCTGGCTTTGTCGGGATGCTAGCACGCATAAGTTAAATTCGAATCGTAACACGACGAAAACCCAAATAATTTATTGGTAATTAATTGCCATTTTGGTCGAAACAATTGGTATGAGTTAACGAGAGTTGTAATTTACTCCAAGCTTTGAGTAATGACAATGCAACTCAAATTCAGGTCATGCCACTCCAGTTCCCACCTCGTGTCTGCCACTGTTTTATCCAATCCAATCTTTCCTCCACTGTTTTATCCAATCAGGACATTTCTCTTCTAAATAAGGGCCTCAAATACTGTCCTCCCACACCCCTTAACAACACTCACATAAAACAGTTATGTGTCAAAGCTGACACTAACATCAATTTTCATAATATTTCCGTCAAGACCAAATACGACATAGCCCACACCATTAAAAAACACACAGAATCCATCAAAAGACACAAGAACAAGGAAAGTTCTGATTTTCACCAAGCCCAAAAACGTGTCAAAAAACTCACAGATGAAGAACTAATAATATTTAAGCAGTCAAAGGCAACACAGTAGTGATTCTTAATAAAAATGACTACAACCATAAAATCTATGACTTTCTTGACAACAACCAGGTTGAACAACTTCCCAATGACCCCACCAAGCAGTACCTTTGCCATCTTAAACAAGAACTTAACAATTCACAAGCCCTTTTTCCTTATCCCAAACAATACATACCATCTAACCCTTCTCCTCCTAGACTCTATTGCCTTCCTAAATTACATTAAGAAAATACTCCCATCAGCCCCGTAGTCTCTTACAAAAACACATTAGCAAACAAACTCGCTCATAAATGAAATATCCTCTTCCATAAACACAATCACAGTTTTCAAAATTTTGTCGTCAGAAATTGTACAGAAATAAGTGCAAAAGATAAAATATACTAAGTAGCCTACTTTTGCATTACCATTTTACATGTGTAAAAACATTCACTGTTTTATTATATATATAGCTTGGGCATTATTTTAATTAAATGTTGGAAGTACATAAGTGTCTTCAGTTTCTGGAGTATTTTCTATTCTACCAAGATGTAAAATTGTGTAGAATGGTAAAGGGAAATTTTTTCTACACATGGGTATCACACGGTTTGAAGAAAGTTTAAAATGTTCATAGATATAAAAGCTGTAAAGAGCCCGATTTTGATGTCTCTCCTAATCGGCTCCCAATGAACGGTTTTAAATAAGTGAGGTGCCAAAAAAATGTAACAAATATTAGACATGGATGTATATATACTAGATTGCAGCTTTTCTTTATTTATAAAAAGCTACGAAATTTGCGTTGTTTGAAATGCATGGCTAAAATGGAAACGGGAAGATACCGTCATGCGCAAGTTGCGCATGACGCGCAGGAAATGCATCAACAGTTGCCCTTCCTTAAAGAATATAATGCTGTGTGAACGCTGTTTGTAACAATCAATTGTAGTATTCAATGTACTTTCTTATGATATCTACAGAAAACACAAAAGAGGTGAGCGTTACATACACACACACATACACACACACATACATGTGTAAAGGCTGGTAACACGGTATAGTTGTCATGCATATTCTCATACAGTTTCTGTACGGAAACTTTAAGATCTCAAAGTAGAACTATAAAAACAACTGAATTGCGCCGTCCGAGTATTTCCAGTGGCAGTATTACTGTGTGTGCGTTCTGGCTATGATCTTCAAAAAAGTATTAATCATGAGCATAGAGAAGGAAAATTGAAAAGTGGGAATAGGGAAAAAGGTAGTTTATCATAATATCACTCGACACAATCGCACCTTGACACACATAACCACAAAATCAAAATGGCCGTTTACCGTCGCGTCGTGTAAATAAATCCGTTAGTAATCCGTAAAAAATCGATTTTTCCGCTAGAGGCGCTTGAGTCAAACTAAGCTTTCTGCACGAAAAATTATGAAGATGCTCAAAAGTTTTCAAGCAGAAATCGTGCAGTCTGTGCTGCACGTTTTCTGTACACCCAATCTGCGCGGAAACTTTACTATGTATATTTACCCGTCTTATAGATCATGGTAAATACAAACCATAATGAATATGGATTTGTTGTAATTTCTGTCCTAATTTTCCTACAGAACTTACTTCTGTGAGATGTAATCGCACGGGTTGAGCTAGTGCAAATTAATAGTAAAATTGGCTTTCCGAAGATTGTTTGCTTTTTTATACATACATTGGAAAAATTAATAATGAAATTCAATGAGAGATAATATTTGTGATTTTTTTATATTTACGTAAACTTCATTGAGCAGATACACTTCTTCTCTTTAGGCACCAGTGTTAAATAAAGCAAAATCGTTTTCATTGAACAATAATATTAATGTTGTTTACATACCCGACGAAGAGTTTACTAGTGCTTTAAACTCCCATTAGTTTAGTTGCACTATTAATAGGCATCCTCCATGCCACAAAAATACCGCTTTTAGATCATCTCAGCAAATACTTTTAAAGAAGCCTAGAAGGTGATATGCAAGAGAGACCAATTATGTAAAATGTTCTTTTACAGAATAAACATCAAGCTAACATAGAGAATTGCAAATCAAAGCATCTAAAAGGTTTTAGAATCTTTGTGTTTGAAGAATCGAAAATAAGTCTAAGATTTACATTTGGGGATAGCACTTCATCTCCATCTTAGCCCACCAGCTGCCACTGAATTCATTTAAGACACCATGTGATATCGCGAAGTCCAATAATGTCTTTTTTGAATGAGAATTATAATCATCAGAATCGTGCGCATGGTGGGGAGGGGCATCACCCCTTTTGTCCTTGTGTAATAAAATATTTGATTTCTTTAATTTAGTCAAATCCCTGATTCCTCCTTTTTAAACTGCCATTTGGGGAAATTGTTATACGGCATTTAGGGAAATGGTTCTACAAGTCATTTATTATGTATTTATTTATTTGTTTATTTAACGTAAATATTATTTAAAAACTGTGAACTACTATGAGGAGCAGTGCAATCTGTGCATGTTTTCTTGAGTTCTGAGATCCCTACCCTAGCTTTTATACTACGTTAAGTTCAATTACGAATATAGTTAGCAAGGAGTATCAACGACATTGGCTGCAAGTGGTTCAACATAAAATCAAATGTATTTATTAATTCTATCATTAAAGATTTTATAAAGATATAATTTAATTACAGGTGTAGTGTGTTTCATTTATTTATTAGTAAAATATAAATAAAATGTTGGAGTAGTAGGAAAGGGGACCCAAAAATGTATTTGCCTCCCTCTCTGCAGTTTGCTGTGGATGACAGACGGCCTTCTCGGAAACGAAATCCAATCCTTTTGTTCTTCATCATAACGAACGTGAAGTAACTGGCTCACTTTCGAGAGAATACGGCAAACGACAACATGCACCCGCGTGCAGAATATCGTATTTTTTACCTCAAACCGTCAAGACTTTTTGAAAATTTTCTATGCATTTCCAATTTTATGACGGCGCATTGGCTTTTGCCCTGCGTGATTAACATCAAACATCCTTAATCCTCTCCAACGCATAATTTGTGGCGACGTGTGTTATTGGCATTTACATTTTTACAGAATTAAAACGCGCCATTCACATTGGATCTACGACACAGCATGCCCTCGATCCCGCCTCTCACTCAGCGCTTTCGTTCACCGATTTCGCGACGTCGGAGACTAAGGCGATTCGTTCCGATAGGGGATAAGACCCATGATTCTTTTGAGGCAGTGGGAATGACCGCTCCGCCTGGCACGGCGGTGGGGCGAGGGCGAGGGCGGGGCGGGGGCAGGGGAATGAATGGCAGTCTCCTTGAGAAGGACGCGGGCTACGCCTCCCCCCCTGCACCTCCAACACCGCTCAGCGGCCGACGGCCCCAACGCCGCCACCCCCCCTGCCCCCCTCCGGCTGCAGGCACGCGAGGGAGCGGGCAGCTGCCTGCCGGTGCGCCCCAGCATACCTCCTCGCAACACCAGAGAATGAAATGGGTTGGCTCAAGAGATTCCCACCGGGAAGTCATGAGGTTCGAGTCCCGGTCATGGTGGAGTTTCGACACTCACTAGGCAGGTCAAATTCAATTAGGAATAAAATTGCTCTGATCTGTAGTATCCCGTGGTTTCTCCGATCAATACCAGGCGAATGCCGTTGCGAGCCGCGAAAACTTTTTTCATTCTTTATCCTAGTCTCATCCTCTTCGCACTCACTCCCTTATAAGCACTACTTTCACACAAGTCTGAATTCTAGAGTTTATCCCAACTGAAGCGATGTTCGGCTGGTAAAGATACCTGGTGAGGAAAATCTCTCGAAGGTCAACTTGTAAATTGGATAAAAGGATCTCATGATCTAACAGGGAAGAAACATGACCACCTCCCGCAATATCACGTACTACACTTATGAGACTAATATCACTAGCAGTTGACGTGGTGGCAATTATCAGTCAAATGAATGGTAGTTGTGGGAACGCTTCTCAAATGACATTTGATATAATTCTCTAATATACAGGATTATTTGAAGAAGTAGTAAATATGGCATTCCTTGAAAGATTTGTTTCTGAAAAAAGAGCGATTTCTCATGTATTAACCCCATTGAGAAGATATC
The DNA here is from genome assembly GCA_017312745.1 of Gryllus bimaculatus. Taxonomy (NCBI): domain Eukaryota; kingdom Metazoa; phylum Arthropoda; class Insecta; order Orthoptera; family Gryllidae; genus Gryllus; species Gryllus bimaculatus. The sequence goes on from BOPP01000016.1 coordinate 10,661,855, forward strand.
AAAAACTGATGCTGAGATGAAAGAAAATTAAAATTGCTAAAAATATAAGTTACACACACACACACACACACACACACACACACACACACACACACACACACACACACACACATATATATATATATATATATATATATATGTGTGTGTGTGTGTGTGTGTGTGTGTGTGTGTGTGTGTGTTTGTATGTCTGTATGTATCTATGTATAACGCAGGTATCCGGATTCAAGTCTGTCGGCGGAACTAATATCAGCGGTTTAGTCCGGAACTACCTATCCACACTAGTACAGGAGCCTAAACAATGCGCTACTCACATGAGCCGGGAGCATATCCCTCCTCTTTAGCCAGATGGACCCTGTCGGACTTCTATATGTAGGATGGATGCGAAATATTACCCATAACGCCCTTCGTCCAATTCTGCCCAAAGGTGGACGCGCCAGTCACCCAACTGGTGGGTTACCGGACAGAGACCGGCAACCCGGAGCTTAGCACTGCCCCCACCTTGAAGCTAAGGGGAGTCCCGCCGTGAAACTCAGGCTCCGGGTGGCTATCGCGCCTGCGTTGTCGCGGCGGCACTAGGAGACCGCTCTTTGACCCTTCCGACGTGATGAAAGCTGTGAAGGGTGCACGTGCGCGGCGGCCGGGTGACGGTCGGACGACGAGCCGGGCGAGATAGGACGGGCGGCTGCAGGCGCACTGGACTGAGCATAACAGCTGGCGGTGCGGCACCGCGGCGCAGGGAGAGTGGCGCGCACGTCTGTAGGGCTTGTGCACCAGCGCGGCGTCAGAGCGGGGACTGCCCTCTCTGCTAATGGCCGTAGCTTATTCAGCGAGGCGGGAGGAAACGGAAAGAGTTATGCCCCTTCGCCTGTTCCTCCCCCTTCAAAAGAGCGTCTCTGTTTGCTGCGGGGATACCGCAAATAACACTACAGTAAATTAAATATTTTAACAAAACGTCTTCACGAATATTTCAACAATATGGTAGAGTATATTGGTATAGACATTCTTGTATTAGTATCCCAGCTCCCCTGCTAATCCATGAATTGTGTACAGTAGTGTTATTGACCCAGCGTTAAGCGTCTAGATTATATTGCACACAAAAATATGTAGCAAATTTAATATAATTAATTATCTTTTCACTGTATCAGGCAGGAGGATAAAAGCTATGATTTTGAAAGAATTTAAGGAGATATTATATATATTGTAGTCTTACAAAACGCTGGCTTTGATATTAAATTATGGAGAATTTTTGCACTACCCTTTTAAACCCTAAGTTTGCTCAAATTACCAAACTAAAAGTTCAGTTAATGTATCACCTAAAAGTAATTTTTGCAGCGATTTCATCTGGACAGAAAATGAATACAAAGTTTCTACATATTCTATGATCACAGCAAAAGTGTATTGAACAATATTAATGGCATCCAATGAGTTTAACGAAGGTCAAAGTTCTCATTCATAGAAAAATCGCTAATGGACCAACCGAAGAAACAGTAGAAGCACGTAGCAAGCATTTCTGGTCATATAGTTTATTTTACTCAAGGAAGCATGGTATGGAGTCATCTAACGTACATGTGTTGAATAGACTTCTCTTGTCAACGGGCCTACTTTTATCAGAAATGAAATCCGCCCCCAAAAAGAAAGACGTTTTAAAAGAGACATTATATTTCGTTCTTCCTTTTCAAGCGACATTCTATGCATAGTATGGGTTTTACGGACCATCAAATGAAATCTCACTGACAACCCCCAAACTCACCAATGGAGCCCTACAGGCCGAATTTACCTCAGAATCAATATTGCTGCTGTCGCTCAGGGACTGTGACCAGGAAGTCCTAGAGTTCGATTCCAACGGGGGCAGATTTTCATCAGCTACAAAGCTGGATCCCCTGATCACCCAATTTCTACCGGTTGGCTGTTCGAATCGGTAGTTTTCCGTGGACTCTACGCCCAATAGCAGGCGAACGCCGGGACAGTACCCTAACAAACGGGCCACAGATCGCGTGCGGTCTTTCCTTAGAACGATCTGTTTGTTCTATTATCTCCCACTACTCACACACATACGTACGTACACTACACACAACTTCTCATTATACGGAAATTACGGAACCGATTCTTCTAAATTTCATAATTTGTGCAATTAAATGCAGCTCACATCTTCTAAACCATATATAAAAGTTACTTACGACCAAAAGAAAATATTTAATCACTCTGCAAAATGTAATTTTAAGTAAACTAAATAATCTTTCAAATTTACATACTTCGTACTTGCTATTACCATGGTTACGACAGGTCAGGTCTCTAGGGTCGCTAGTTCAAGTGTCTCCCGTTAATAAATTGAATTGATGTCTTATTTTTCGTGGCGAGACTCAGGCCAGGAGGCCTGCTCTTCCGTCTGATCACCCAAATTTCATTACGCTCCTTTCACCAACTAGTAGAGAAAGAAGGTATTACTTAGGCGACGAAATAGACAATTTGAATTAAACTCGGAGGCTTCATTTAGGCCTGAGGAACTTTCACATGCAGTAAATCTACTAACATGGGACAGCCGGTTTTACTTTCCCTCCGAAGGAAAGCGTGCGAAAGATTTGTTCGCCATTGAAAATACTCTGCTTTAATCGGGTATGAACCCGCGAACTTGGGAATAACAGTCCAATACGCTAACCGTTATACCATCAACCATATATCGCAGTGTCATCTATTGTCTCAGTGGTATTTGGACGAGCGATGCCAGAGTGCGTGACGGAGCCAAGTGCGTCTTAGCTCCGACCAAGAGGCAGCGTCGTTACGGCAAAGAGCACGCTGGAAGCATATACTCTTCGCTAGACAAGGTTATAATTAGGGGGCGGATTTCGACAATCTAAAAAATTGCCAAAAATTATCAATAAAATGTTCTTAAAATGTTTTGAACATGCAAGAGCAAATAAACATTACACAAAAAATTTATTCAAAACCAGTTCCGATGAACAACTCAAGCTGTTAGTTACGTTACTTATGTAATCGAGACTTTTTCCTTTCGTTCAAGTGATCTCAGGTTGCAAACTTCTTGTTTGGATTGTTCTTTACAACGAAATGTGTCTTTATCGCGAAATCGCACGAACCTACTACAATGGCGCTGATAGGCGTCACATAAAACTTAGATTACATACTATTCACAACTGCTGACTTTACAATATATGAGCTAAGAAATCCAATAGGCTACTCAGCAATTCTGTGGTGAACATTTTTTGCATATTGTAAATGTTATTTAAAATAAAGATAAGATAAATTTATTTAAATTGCAAATAGATATAACCCGATGGCAGCTAATTACATAAAAAAGATAATATAGCTAACATGCGAATTATATAATAATAATTGCACAATAATAATCACAGAAATAATAATAGCTAAAACAATAATAATAACAACAACAATAATAATAATAACAATAATAATAATAATATAAAATAATAATAATGATGATAAAATAATGATATAAATACTGGCTGATTCATAAAACTTTAAAAAAAAACTTCTATAACCTAACTCCGCACTGAATGTTTGTTGACTATGACCCTTTAATTACTTCCTTCATTATTTCTCTGCTCTGCACTGCACACCTCACTTCACAATATATCATGTATGCATCGCTTTATAACCTACTATTCTCAGTAAAGTCCCTCATTTACTTAGTAATATCCTAAATTAATTTCCTAAACTGCTGAACGCTTTGAGGAAAGGGTTCAAAGGTTCTTGCATGTAATCTATTCCGTTCCGTTATCGTTCAATTTGTGAAAGAAAATTTCCTGATTTATCTGCGATCTCAAATTTATTTTGTGATACCCCTTACTGATATATAGGAATACTTAGCCGTTGAAGCAATTACCATTAATTTTTTTTAAATCAACGAAAAATGCTTTAACAATTAAGGAACAAGATAACAAATGATTTATTACTCGAAATCGACGAAAAATGCAAAGAAGCATATAAAAAAATTGGTCATTTTCTTACTTAATAACATAAAAATGTCATTTTTCTTTACCTGGAGAGTACGAGATCTTGACGGTGGTGCTGGAGCTTGAGTGCCCCCATGATCCTGAGAGCTGTGCCGGCGGTAGTGTAGTTACCGGTAGGGTCTCCCTTGCTGGCCAGGTCGATGGGGAGAGGTCAGGAGTACTCCAGAAGAGGACTTCATGGGGAAAAGAGGTACACAAGTCGCTGACGAAGACCTCCGACATGACAAAGTGGTCTCGAAAGGATAGGCAGAATTCCTATCTACCTAGGGATGCTGACCTGAAATTTCACTCAGCTGGCTTGGAAGCTGGAGGATGGCAGCTCCATCATTGAGCTTAACCTGTGCAGCGCTCGTTAAGCGGCCAGGGGATTTTGTACATACTGACAATCTTCGCAATATACAGACGAACTGTTCAAGGAAACAATTGAAGCATGAAAAGGACAAACGATTTGGTATAACAGACCGAACACAAATTGCCACTTAGAATGTGAGGGGGTTGGAAAATAAAGAAGTGCTAGATTTTAAACTAAACGAGAAAGAAATTGACATTGCCGTCATAACAGAAACCAAGAAAAAACTAAAAGGCACAAAAGATATTAGTCAGTATACAATGAAATACAGTGGAGTGTCTCAGAAGACATGTTCGAGTGGTGGGGTTGCTGTTTTTTTCAGTAAAAGATAGAAAAATAAAATAACTGAATACTCTTTTATAGATGAATGAATATTGCCACTAGTAAATTTAAAATGGATAGGGAACACCTAGTAATATTTGGTATTTACGTCCCTGAAGAGGGAAGGAAAGTCGACACCAAAGACTTCCAAGACGATGTGCAAAAATAATTAACGTAAATAAAAGGTATGATGTTCTTATTTGTGGTGATCTAAATGCAAGGGTAGGCAATATTCCAATTTCAGAAGCGTTGGTATCTTTGAAGAACAGCACATCAACAGTATGGCGAAGAGCTTAGACAATTTGCGACCTTTAACCAACTTCTTTAGAAAAAAGGATATTCTTAAAATTCACATGTAGCGCAAGATGCCATCGATTGCTAATAGCCTACATAATAGCAAATATGATCTGCAAGCAAATACAAAATGTACAAGTGCATCGAAAAAGTAATATTTACTCTTACACTGTTTAGTAATCACAACTATTACAATTATTGCGAAGTGGAAAAAATTTAGAGCTACGAACAAAAGACATAATGAATTTTTTAAAGCATATCTCCTCGAACAACAAGTATTAGAAGACGGTATCAAATTAGGCTACAAGAACATCTTTAAAATTTTGCAATGCGGAACTTCTTTCTCTAAGTGAATTCAGACTACTGCATTCATAAAATAAGCGCTGGCGAAGCTGCAAAATGCAGAACACCTGGAAAACATCAGAAGTCATACCTCTGTTTCAAAAGGGCCAGAGAAGCAAACGTGAGAACTACAAGGGCGTTGGCCTTCTGAATGCAGCTTACAAAGTGCATGCAAAAATAACTGAAATAATTAGTCCGTTTGCAAGAACAAGCTGAATTGCGAAAGGGTCGGTCATGCAGTGATAGTATTTTTATTATTAAACGAATATTAGAAAAAGACGAGAAGTCAATCGTGAAATTCATATAACTTTCATTGACTTCGAAAAAGCATTCGGCACAGAAATAAATATGGTACATAAAAAATAATAACGGTTATCCTAAATACCTTCTGGAAGTTCTAAAAAGTATGTATCAAGGGTCAAAAATTGTTATTAACACAGGAAGTAAAAGAACTGACGAAATTATTGTGAATCTTGGTCTGAAACAGGTATGTTGCTATTCTCCTCCATTATTTAATATAATGATAGATGATCTAATACAGAAGTGGCAACTTTACATCAATTCCGGCGTACAACTAAGTAGAAATTAACTTTTAAATCTGCTGTGATATGCTGATGACGTAATAATTCTAGAAGAAACTGAATTCTAGCTTTAAAGAGCTTTATACAAGCTACATACACTTGGAGAACAAAGACATTATCTAAGAATCTCCAAAAAGAAAACTAAAGTCATGGTCTACTATCGAAAACACCTCATCCGCTCGAAAATAATTATCTATTATACTCCCGTAGAACAAGTTTCGCATTTTAATCATGTTGGATGTGAAATAAATTATGACGCCGATAGTGACATTAAAATAAAACCAATAGATTTTAATCAATATGCGGGATAATAAATAGAACCCTCAACAATAAAACACAAAAAGATAAAAAAATCAAATTTTACAACGCCGTGGCTGTCCCTATTATTTCGTATGGCAATGAATCATGGATATTTAAAGAGAAGACAAAAGAAAAATCCAAGGAGAAGAAATGAGATTCCTCGGGAAAGTTTGCACCAAATATGATTTCCTAAATTATCAAGATATCCAAAAAATCTGGGCATGTATAACATAAATGAAGAACTAGAAAATTATAAAGATTCGTGGAGACAACACAAAGAAAGGACGCCAATAGAATTCCCCATTTGGCAATGCTCTAACGACCCACTGGCAAAAGAGATGTCGGAAAACCTATGAAAAGGTGGCAAGGAATAGTGAAAAGGTGAAATAGGTGAAAAGGAATAGTAATGATAATAATAATGATGAAAAGGAAGAAAGCAATAATATTGTGAAGACGGAACAGGCACGTGGGCCTACTCCTTGAAGTAAAGAAGAAGAACAAGGAGGAGGAGGAGGAGAAAGGCATTGTTCTAAAGTGAAAAGGAAAAAAGTGACATTACATTTAAATTCGACCCTTGTTATAATACATGGAGGTGGCATGACCGACCTTTGTCATTGTGGAAAGTGAAGTCAGTCCCTTACAAGCCGTTTGGCTACTACCCGCTAAACAGTTAGGTCAAAAAGCCTGAAATCCACCTTTCCACCCTTATATTTTACCTGCAAAATACCCGGCGTTGCCCGGACTTTCTTCATATCCAATCCTTGTAAAAGAAGAAAAAGATCAATAATATGTAAACCACGGTGTTTAAGATTATTATTTTTAATGCAATTGGTTACAGATCTTATTAAAACTTGAATCAATTGCAAATACTATATTTTTCTATCAGATTTCATTAAGAACCATCTGTTAGGTATAAGTTCTGCCAGAATGGTGGAAAAACACAGAGTACATATCATACAGTACAGCAGCTCAGCCAGTTTTTTGGGCTAGTTAGGGATGCGTGTGCATACATCTAGCGATCCTGGTGAAGAAAAGTAAAATACCTGAAAAAAGCTTAAGTCAACGCCATCTTGAATTAATGCTCACACCTATAAAGCAATGCCACCTAAAACAACAGGCCTATAGGTAGACGGCCATTTTGCTTCTGCCTTTACTACTTTTGTAGTCATATCGCGGCAAAAGTGTGGTCTGCGTGTAAATCAGTGTGAATTTTGAAAGTTGTGTGTAGAAATTCTTAAGAACAGTGTTTTTATCAATTTTATGGTGTAATAATATTTATGATTTAATTTTGTGTCAACAGAACATATTTGTAGCAGAGCAACTTTGAAACACAGAAGTACTTGTAACAATTTGTATAAAAGGTTAGAAGTTCGGGTTACGTGAAGTTGTCGTGCACTTCTACTTTGAAGTTGCTTTCCACAAGATTCAGCACCACCAAAGTGAAGAAAAATCCAGACCATGTGTTCAAGTGCATAGGAAAGAAGCTGAGTTTGTTGAATGAAAAGGACAGGACTGTGGTGCATTTAATGGATTAAACATTCTTGAAGGCAGATGTTGACCGTAAAGGAGGAAGTATAGTCGCATCTGCCATTAATGAAGAGGAAAATTCATCAACAGCGTGGGTGTTGTAACTAGTATGATTTCATCATATAAAGATGTAGTTCCTACATTTCCAGTCAGAAAATTGACAGGTGAATTGCTAAACTATTGTATCAATATCATAATTGTAGGGCTTCAAAATATTGGTTTTAGAATGTTTTCTGACAACAATTCTGTTAACAGAAAAGCCATGTCATTGTTTTCCGATTCTCGAAAACTGGAAATAACTTATCAACGACTACGCATACTCTAAAGAAAAATCCTTTTTTTTTTTCTTTTGACAGTATGTACCTCTTAAAATGCTTAAGAAACAACTGGTTAAATCAAGATAGCCAAGAAATAAATTTTCCTGGAATTGAAAATGTTTTATGCATTAAGAATCATTTAGTTGTCTCAAAGATATGTGCCACTTTGAGAAGCACAATATTGTAAAATATGGCAGTACTTTAATTTTAAAATCGTTCATCTCCTTTGATTTAAAATTAACTGTTGAAATTAATTGAATAAAATACGATAAAATATTGCAAAAATTCATTTCTGTAAAATAATATTATTAACGTGGCGATGAAGGTAATTAAACGTTGACTGACAGTGAGCTGTCAGCGAAAGATAAGTTTGCCCCAATGACTACCCATGTGGCGTCACAGCATCAATCGAGAGGTCTTATACTACTGTCTAGGTGGCATTTAATAAAATCAACGCCGTTTTGGTTTCCAGAGGGCATTGCTGAAGTGCAGTGATTGTTTCTGAAGTTGCATTTTTAAGAACTGATTAAGTATTTGTAAATAATTCGTGTTGTTTCTAGAAACTGTTCTGAAAACGAGAGAGAAAATGCAACTTTCTGGGGGAAAATACACAAGTAACAAATGAAGGACAGCATTTGTTTTTCGGAACGGAGTGAAAAGAAGGACGTAGTTCAGAATGGGTTTGAAATCGGTCGAGAGCAGATGGCATGAAAGACGTTTTACATGGTGTAGGAAGAATTGGTGGAGGTCCACCTAATGTCGCGTAGTGGAATATATAATATGGAATGAATTCAAAGGTGGTTATAATACGGAGATGAAATGAAATTGGTAATAGCTAATGGACACGCGCCAGGCAGTTACAGAAGGAAATCGAAAAGGGAAGTGCTCATTTTAGACGTTTTATTTGATTCAACATTCGTCATTGTAAGAAGGCCAAGTGTGGTATTCCTTTTAATAGGAAAAGCAATTTTTAAGTTCAAAATACCATGGCCATTGGAAGAGAACGAAAGCGTATTGGTATAAATGCGGTTTTTTAAATGTTAAGAATGAAATATCTCATAAATCTTTTTTCTTATTTTCTTTGGGTGTATAAATATATGTTTTGTGTTATGTGTGCTATTTGTATTAGCCAGGAGAGGAGGCAACGACGCACAGTGGTTGATTTCCAGAATCCAGCGGTATTTAAATCAAAAATACATATGCTCGAAACGAATAAAACCTACGTGACGGGGTTCCTAAGTCCTGCCAGACGTACAGCACATAAGTGCAACATTCATTTCTCAGAAGAAGGGGGTAGTTCAGCGAGCTCTTCGAGCGCTCGCGCAGCGGTGCCTAAGTCCTGCTGACGCGCTTGGTGATATTGCCCATTGCACTGAATTGTTAAGGCTAACTTCATTGTTCGATATGGACGAGCATCTAGAAGTAGTTCTTTAAAAGCAGCTAACGTTTAAATTGAAAATTTTAATTTTTTGAGTATTTATATGAAAATACACCATATTTTGATAGAGGTTCTAGTGATCGAAATTTTAAACATGATTATCTTGAGTGCCAGCATTGCCAGAACTGTAATTGCACGATGTGTATTATTAAACTCTTCTGAAACAAAATGGTGAAATCCTTTTTGCCAATTTGCCCCTTTCCGAAAAAATCGATTTTTTTTTCAGATCTTGCACAGTCACTCGACGGGCGGTATCGACTCTTGCGTGAGGGTGAACTCCTTATGCAACAGATTTTACGAATAGAAAACTGCAAATGTAGTATGTTCTGTAATGTTTTGGATATTCCAGAGGCAAGTATTAATGAGAAGACACGAGATTTACCTGCCCAATTGCTGATCAAATGAAGGCATGTACAAAAAAAAAGAATGATAGATTCCGGCAAAAGGACCTCCACTGTTTGGGTGACGAAATTTTGTGTTCTAGGAAGAAGCGCAGAAAACGACGGAAAGGTAAACACGTAAAATAATTATACTCATTGTTGAGAAGCAAACGGTGAAAAGGTTACAGCGAGATTTTACAATCCCATTAAGAAGTTCAAAGTTCGTGAAGTGTGAAACACATAGCACAAATGCAGAGGCTCCTATTAGAAAGATAAACATTAAGAAGTCTTCAAGCACAAATGAATATTGGGGGTGAGATATATCGGTATATCACAATTTTGAAATATATGAGGAAAGTGTGAATTCACTGATGTTAAAGCACCTCTCATAAGTTCGTTTTTATGAACATCTCCATAGTATAATGAAGAATCTAAATAATCATTTTAAAATAACTTGCCTGCAATGAAGCTTTATGTTGTCTTCACGGTAAATTCGTTCTTCGAGACCCTTCTTCACATGTCCTTATAGCTATATTTTATAAATGGCGGGTTCAATGATTTGAGAAAAGATACTGTAACCCGCAGGAAAAACGCAAATAAATTCTCAAAATATCGAAGAGAATAATGGAACTACTTTTGTGCATCACAAAACAAGGGAAGTGGTACATCGACGAGTGGTACACTGTTGTTGGGAATTGTGTTCACAATCAAAGCAGTACACACTAACATCACGGGATAGTGGAAGCCGTTGCGCCGCTTCTGTTTGTTTACAAGGATGAGAGCGGGTTGTGGACTACGGATGCTTGAAAAAAAAAACGCATTTGAAACAATAAACGTTTTAGTCATTTATACGGATGGTATTTCAAACATGCACAAAATAATAATTTATGACGCTGATGTATGAATGAAATGATTGTCCTAATAGGAAATACTGTCGAAGCCACGCAGGGTAAAGTTTCGACACAAAGACTTCGTAGGTCACGTGAGAAAGTTGTGACTCAAAATCATCTAGAGTAACGTGCAAAGAAGATTAGCTTCATCCCTATTGAATTTCTTGTGAATCTGTAATAAGAAAAGGCATTTGGACTATCAACTGAGTAATGCAGCAACCGACGGAAGATTGAAGTTGTTGTATGTTCGCTGAGGTTGATGTGTCGCACGTGAAGTAAAATTTAGCAGATTCGAGAGAGTCTTAGTCTAGCTATCGTAACTTAGTTTGTTATTACTTTTATAATTTTTATTTGCACTGTTAGGTAATGAATAGAATTTATAGCCACTTCATTTGAGTTAGTGGTCTTCATGACCTTTAGTATGAGTATGCAATTGCATGGGAGTTATCTTTAAGGAGTGGAAACTTGATAACCTGGCAATCCTATCAAGACTCGAGGTCATGATTATTATTATATTCGTTCCCCCTACAAAAATGAAAATGGCACAAAGAAAATTCTGAACAATTTTCAACAAACGTGGGCTAACCGTCTCTGATAATATTTTAATACCGCTAGATGAAGGAAATCAACCACTGTGCGACGCCAGGTAATTTTGCCACGAATAATTAAAAATTGTACCAGTATTTCGCGATGGCAATAATTTAAAAAAAATAATTTCTGGGCTTTATTAAATTGAGAAAGGAAAATTTACAGATCATATCCAAGCAATCGATGATAAATTCCCATTTCCTGTATAGGAGGGGCTATATCCAAGACATATTTCTTAGACTGTCCATACTTCTATCAGATGTGTGTTTGTTCATTGGTATTTATAAACGATGAATAAATATATAGATTACATTATGATTAGAACAGGAATTTCACAAACCGTCACAGTGACATGCCGAATGTGGGGCGAAATACAAATGGTATTATTTATTTTGGAGTTAATGCACGAACTGTCTCAATACACCTGAAGTTACAGTAGCATTTATCCCGAGGCAAGTGGGACTTCTGTTTGGGGAGATCAGCATTATGCTGAATTCAAATTTTAACCCCCAGGGTTGCTAGAGAGGATGGCAGATGGAATGATATTGACAATGAAGGGTGAATGGATGACACACACATACGCAAACATGTACTCATAAATATAATTATGTGAACAAATCGCTGCTAATGTAAACAACAACGACGTCAGAGGCCAGTCAAAAAATTACATTTGTGTAATTTTTGAAAAATAAAATTGAGGGGTTTGGGGTTTATATTATATATAAATGTAATATTATATTATACAAAATGTAATATTATATAGTGGATCCAGTACTATTCTTACCAAACGTTTAAAGAAACACTTTGGAGCCGATTTGTGAAAATCTTTTTTGTGTTGTTATTTTTAAAAATTGCACATATTGCACGGAATATTGCGCGAAAATACTAAAACTTTTGAATGTACATGACGTTAATGAAAGAACAAATTATAAATGTAGGCAAAATCTCTGTATTTTATTTTGTTGTTGTAGGAAAATGTCAAAAAACTTTTGCAAATTTCGAAATTTCTGTGTTAACCGTGAAAATCAGATCTCTGACATCTTTATAAGTGTATTTCACTCTATTGTTACAAGAAATTTAAAGAAAAAGTTTTGAGCCGTTGTTGAGAAAATTTTGAAAATGCCCGGGCGGTTTCTTGTAAAGTTTTCACCCAAATTTTGAAGAAAGTTTTTCAAAATCGCGGAGCCTCGAGCGGTGCCAGATCGACTGGGCCATATCCATTTTGTCGTACAATCATCAATGGCTTAGGCGCTAGTAGTGTTCACAGACTGACGGCCGGAGAGGCAGACAGACGCCCGGACGGTCAGATGGCCGATGTAAAAAACAACACTTTTTCGGAACCAAAAGACCCCAAAACGTGTATTTCCGTGGAAATATCGAAATCGATTTGCCGGCTACTGTGCATACCAAGCCTAAAGTACATTTTTGGAAATTTTCTTAATCTTTCAGTTTTCTATTAGTAGAACGAAACTATTATTTTTAAAATATTAAGCAACAGTTATTATCTCGTCTTAAATGCAATTTCATATGAAAAAAATTGGAGCTGTTTTTAAGAAAAAAGTAATTGTGACGCAAGCAAAATTGAAAGTATTCAAGAGATGGTGTGGGGGCAACCTTTCTTTCGACCACCGGCGTTTGTTTGATTTCATTTGAACACGTTAGCAATTCTTATTAGCATGATTTAAATTTAAGGATTTTATTACATAAATATCCGTTCAAGTTACTATTTAAACTAAACGAGCACATAGTGACTGAACAAAAACACATTCTGTATAACAATTGTTTGACATTACTGGGTTAAATATTAAAGGTTTTGTGATTTTTTTTCATTTGTTGTTGTTTTTCTTGCAAGGGCTGCTTGCAGAGTGCTTTCGATTTGATCATTGCCGAGCTGCTCTGAGTTTTGAAGTGCGAATCCGAACACTAACGTAACAATAACTTTAATTTATGATGAATTTTAATGTAAATAAATATTTGAGATTATACTTCGTGTCTTGAATTAATATTAAAGGAATACCTTCTGATGAACTACCCTAGAAGGTAAATGAAATATATTATTTATCTAATTTTTTAATCAAATCTCAAATTCTGACTATTGAAATTCTTTACGTATGCGCATGCCAGAGCATTCTCCCAGAAACATAGCAGAGTCTATTTCGTTAAAAACTATTATAATCCTTGTACAGAAAGGATGGTGCGCGGGGGGGGGGGCAGTGG
>BOPP01000016.1:10677638-10687638 GCA_017312745.1 Gryllus bimaculatus
CCCTAAATGTTGACTGCAGATCTTCTCTCCATATTTTCTGCAGCCTTACAGCGTTTCTCCATCCTAATGCTATCATGTTCTTGATTGTCTTCACCAGTCTATCACCACTCATTCGTGTGACATGGTGATTCCATTCTTCCTTCCTTATTTTCACAAATTTGGTAATATAAGCAATATTTTGGTAATATCAAGCCTTCTTTAAGAATCTAATATTTGCACCAACCTTATCCATTCTTGGAAGACCACCAATAGACCTTAATACTAACCTGTATGTAAAGTTACAGGGTGAAAAAATTTAAATATGGATTTACGTCCAAAAACGTAAGTGTTGAGGTAACTTAGATTATAAGCTGTTGAAGTGATTTCAATAATTTTCCTACTTGCACTGTAGTATGGGAAGGAAAAGTAAACTTGGGGTTCTATCAATGCATACACTTTCTCGCATTGTTTCTAAATGATCCGCAATATTACATTACCACACAAACTACTACAAACGTATTTTCAACCAGCAATTTGTTTCCGCTCCAAGACCCGAACTCAGATCCTTAGCGTTAACGTGCCAGCACTCACGGCAACGCCACTCAAGCGTCGCGTGGATCGAACTCGGGTAGAGACTTAAAAAGATAAAAGCAAGATTCATGTAAAAAACTCTCAACAGTCTAAATATCCGTTAGAAACTCGCAAAGCCTCTAGACCGTTCAGATCGATCAGGGAATATCAGTTTTGGAGAAAATCTGCTGAACGGTTCTGGCGCTTCAGTTGTTCACAAACGGGCTGAAAGCTGTTAGGTTAATTAATTGATTGATAGTGATTCCGAGCGCATCATCTGCGTAGGTTATTAGTCCCGCAAGAGTAGTGCTCGCGAGATGTGCTAGATAGATGTTTATGCTCGGGCGGTAGCTGTGATCTCCCCTTTCCCTAGATGGCAAAATACGGCGCCGACCTAGTGTCGCCTAGCGTGGTTTTCTCCAACCAGGTACCTCCCACCAGAGGTGCATCGCCCCAACCGGGACAAGCTCCAAGCTCCCAACCGGTCTCCCGGCGTGTGTGAAAGTGTGATGCGTGTAAGTGTGTGTGAGTGTAAGTAAAGAGGAAGAGAGGGCAAAGAAGGGGAAGAAACCGTCGCGCGCGCTCTGTAACCCTTTTGGTAGGGTACAGCCCCTGCATTTGCGTGGTATTGATTGGAGAAACTACGGAAAATCACATATCAGAGCAACCGGCCGCTATAATTCTCCTCCACATAGCGTCAACTGGGCCGAGTTATCGCCTCTCTAGCTAGTGTCGAAAATACTGCTATCGTCAATATCGTCAAACCTAGGCCCTACCCATCACTAGCATTACAATGACATTAGTTGCTGCCCTGAGCCAAATCTCCCTGTCAGGCGCTAAGGATTTCTATGTCGGTTCCATGGGCAGTATATATATATATATATATATATATATATATATATACTGCCCATGGGACCGGAACTAATGAAACTATTGACACCATGTCAATAGTTTCATTAGTTTACTTAAACCGGTTCATGCAGACGCACAGAAAGACAATTGATTTAATGTGACATATAATGTGCCTTCCATTCCTGTAATAACTTCCAGCTTATTTATCTTGATCGATGGAGCTTGTGAGAAGAAATACTTCAAATCATTTTTAGTAAAGTTTAGTTTTCTTCGGCAACAGAGAATGTGACAAGTAACTGTCTCTGTGAGAAGTTCGAACCAGCGTCCCTTCCCTCTGAAACGCTGAAACCATACCCGACATTTTACCAGTTCGGCCACCCGGGTCGAGCAGGGAATTTTGCACTTCTATAATGGTCATAAGCGCATAGTTGTTTCGGTTCTAGCATTAGGGAGCCGATACATTGAGAAAATGTGAAAAAATGTTCTTTGGGCTACAAAAGAAGGCAGGTGGAATGAGAATAATGCCTAAACGAGAAGAAGGTCCACACTAAAAAGAATAGAAAACTAACTAGTGTGAGAAATTCTGTGCTATTCTACTGCTCCACTACTTTATTTACTAACCATAATTTGTTACATACGAGGAGCACATTTAAGGAAAAAGTTCGTGTGGGCTTTGGAAAAATATTTTGTTTAGAAATTGTATAAATTGCAGACATGGATTAAGCGAAATCAACTCATTTTTCTAAATATTATACGTGATCTTTATTAAAGAGGTGATATTTTACAACTGACTTCGTTTTAAGCAAAAATTTCTGTCTCCAATTTTGTCGTTTTGAAATGTCCACATTTTTAGCATTTTCAAAAAAACGGAACACTAGCCGCAAATGGGGCTGGCACCATCATTTTTGCCATCCTTTAGTACATATGAAGAAAAAAGTTAAAGAAAAGGTTGCTGGAGTTGTTTTAGAGAAAATAAATCCTTAGAAATTGCATATTTTTCAGATTCTAATTAACCAAAATCAACTCGTTTACTCAATAAATGGTACATGACCTTTTTTAAAGACCAGATTGTTTGCAACAGACTTTGTTTAAAGTTAAAATCACTATCTCCCACTTTGTAATTTCCTATCTTCAAATTAAAATCTCTATCTTCAATATTATCTTTAAAATCTCTATCTTCAATATTGTAGTTGTAGGAAGATGCCCTCCCATAAAATTAGTGTCGTTTTTGAGAAATTTTTTAAAATGTTTTTGAGCCTTCATGTGAAGAATCTCAAAAATCAAAATATCAGTTTGAAACTCCCAAAGCCACAAGTTCATTTATATCGATTGAGAAATATCAATTTTGAAGAAAATTGGCTGAACAGTTTAGGAGCACACGTTGAGCACAGACAGCCGCACGGCAGACATGGGAAAGGCGTCGAGGGTGGACATCCTCCTACGGCCACGACGCGGCGGCTGCATCAACAGCCAGAGTTGGAAGGGCTTCTGCCACTTTGCCTGGACGTGGGTACAAGGCAGTAGAGCCGTAGCGATCTCGTACCGAAAGATCGCGGGTTCGAGTCCCGCCTCGGGCATGGTTGTCTTGTGTTCGTCCTTTCACCCCCTATCATCATCATATCAGGGAAGGCAACGGGAAACCACCCTGAATAATTTATCCCACGAAACCCCGTTATGGGTCACGTAACTTCCATGTATGGAAGATAGGACCAAAGAAGAAGAATGTACAAAAGGCACTCCCATCACTGATGGAGTGTAGACATTTGAGAATCCTCGGAAAAGAGGCGCTGCCTGGGGAGCCAGGGCATGTTTGGGGCTGCTGCTGGCCACGTCAGTTGGCAAGCCACCACTGGCAGAAGGCCGATCAGGCGGGCCCCTGCCGGGACACCCGAAACAACTACAGCCGTAGAAAATGGCAGCCCCCAAAATCCAGTCCCCCTGCTGACAGGGTTTTGAAAAACTGTGCACCCACCAAACACGCCGCAAATGGACGGATGAGATGAGTATCGAAATCATCGCTGCTACAACGTTGAAACAAAGAGTGAAACAGACACTATAAATGCATAAACGAGAGAGTATTAGAGAAACCACCAGAACTACATAATGTATCGGAAATGAGAATTGAAGACCAAATCCGAACCATAAAAGCACGTAACCCACTCCAGATTCAATTTTGGAGGAATCGCCTCAAACACGCCCTGAGCAAGTTATCTCAACATCTGCTAACAACCTTGAATTAAATATCCAAAACGAATCGATGAACAGACCTCCAAATAACCCTCAACCAGAAACAAACTTAGAAATTAATTCAAAAGCACTGGAACTTTTCAAAGAGTGTAAAGAAAGTTTCAGTGATATTGACCCCTCTGATAGACCACATCTGCGAAGGCTCCAGTTCCGAAAAGACACTGGTCTCCTTTCATATCAAATGAAAACAATATTTGCGACAGAACTGCAGAATCAGAGAGACATTACAGAAATGCACATTGAGGCATACTGTGCCTCATCTACAACACTGGTTGAACCAATAACATCGATCTCAGAAGAGAAAAGACGCAATAGAAGTCATGAGGAAACCACGTTGGCAAATTCGTCTTGAAAAGAAAATACACAAAATAAGGCAGGAAACGGGGCACCTTACGCAATACGGAACTGAAAATCACACAAAGAAGCTAACCGAGGTGATTCAAAAACTTCCAGAACTTAGAACATCTCATCTAGAACTCACTACTATCCACTTGACACTTAGAAACAGGAACCAAAAACTAGCTGCCTATGTCGACATCCTTAGAAGTTACAAAAACACCATGAAGAGAAGGAGAGGTAATAATCTTTTTCGAACAAATAAAATATTATTTTATCGAAACTCACAAAACCCACAAAATTCTTTGTCAGAAGTTCCCGAGAAAATAAGTAACCGAATTCTGGAATGAACTGTGGAATGACCAGGGAAACCATAATGAATCAGCAGTGTATTCAGAGAGAACGTGACAGATATCAGAATATTTTCCAAATGGAGTTCCCCCCTTTGACAGAAGAAGAGATTTCAGCTGTGATTAAATGAACACACAACGTATTTGCACCAGGATCTGATGAAATGAGTAATTTTTGGTGTAAGAAATTCCCATCTCTCCACAAATAACGTTTTAACAACATTTTGCAATGCAAAATCAAGCTGCCAGAACTCGCGTCTTTAGGTATTACAAATCCAACACTGCTGAAACACACGATTCTAACTCATGCAGAATAATTACCAATTCCCACCCTTTACAAAATATTTACTTCACTTTTGGCCAATCGAATATATGAAATCTATGAATCTATGAATTCTCGACAGAAAAGTGTGCAGTCTTAGCCACGTATATCAACACCTCTTATATCACATAATAGATACTTTACTTTCAAAACTTATTGTTTCCTGGATGGGTAATAGAATATGACTGAATTTATGGAATCACAAAAAGGACTGTCCCATACACAGAATCTTTGTTCACAAGTTTATAAAGTTTTTCTTGAAATCATCAAACACAGGGCAACCTGAAAACCTTGAAAACCGGAAATTTGAAAAAAATAAAGAAAAAATATAAAAACCGACGAGAATTTGATTTGAAAACCGGAACTTTTATTTATAATCAACATTTAGCACAAATTCAGAAACGGCATCATTTTCAGTAGTGTTTGATTCAACTCCATACGTCATAAGGACGAGAGATAATCGAAAAAGGCTTGAGGATTGCGTAGTTTACAAATTGATAGTTCTAGACTAGCTTTTTTAAAAACATTTTTTCAAAAGTTAAGCATAAAAATTATCTCCCTAGTTAACATTTCATCACTCCCGTGGCCATTCGTAGCACGCATAATCGTCTCCTATATTATTTCAGTAGTATACATACCTTTTGCGGCTGACACACTCAACCAACCTTTATAAATGAGGTCTCTAAAGAAAGATAATTTCACAAAGAAAGATATTTTCCATAAAAATATAAAGTATTTGTTTAAAAAAACGCATCTAAATATGCAAGTCAGATGCAACCCGCAGCACTCAGAAAGCTACATCGTTAAGTACCTCCAAAACGAACCGTTTTCGGGCCTCAAAAACAAAAACTTTTTCATTTCAAAGGCCTACATGAAACGTTCTCCAAACCGTAATATAGGATGAGAAATTGGTGGACGTTCTATTAATTTTTTGCTGCTTCGGCACTTATCGATACTATTAAGGCCACCTATATTTCAACCCTTGGTGATGGTGGTCTTCTTTGTGACGTCACACTTAGAAGGCTTAGATTCCTCTATCTTATACTATTTATGCATTCTGAGTACATCGTGGTTTACGCAGATCGACGATATTTATTTAGTTAATTATTAATTCAAGATTCAAGCAACAACTAGAAGCACTAACAGTTGCTTGATACCAGTGAAGATTGTTTATTTTCCCTTTATTAAAAACATTCATTCCACTACAGACGCCGAGATCTACAGGTGCTGTGTACTTCATTGTGGAGAAATGTGGGTGTACTGTGAAGAGTGAAGACGTGTCTTATTAGGTTTGGTTTGTGTTTTGCCTGTTCCAGTATTTTCGATATCAGCAGTAATATGGTGAAACTTTCAAGTTAGTGTGTTCAGTCACGTAGCTTTCTCAAGAGTAAAAAGCTTTTTAAATAATTTTGTGACTGTCACGAAAAGCTGTCAAAAGATATAGAATAAATACTTCAAATATTTTTAAGGGAGTTAATGAATTGTTCCTAGAAATCTCTCGTTAATTCTGAAAAAATCTTTATTCAAAATTTCTTTTCGACATCAATTGGATGTTTTTTTTATTTATTAGATATTGTGTTAGTACAGTGAAAGTTACTTTTATACATTTTTAAACAAATAAACACGTTTCGTTAACAACTTCACTCTTAGAATGGAAATACGATAGAAGAATAGGGAGGAGTGTGGGGTTTAACATGCCATAGTTCTCGCACGGGTACGCGGAGGTAGTAGGGGAAAACTTGTGCTATGACACAAGGCAACGAACAAACTTTTTAAATTAACTAAAGTAAAATAGCTTGAAGTAAATGAACAACACAAATCAATACCGTTAGTATACAATACTATGTGCACCAATTTAAAAAAAGCTTCCAAGTTTAAAATTATAAAAAGAGTAGCGCAAGCCATTCGACAACTGCCAACGATCACAATCCCAATGCACAATTTAAATGTTTGCGGTATGTGGAAGTCTGTACATTAATGCCCAGCTGTGAACTCATATTGTAAATAATACGCCGTTTGATATTAAACTTAACGTGTTGGTTCGCTAAGATATTCAATGCGGAAACATCGTTAGAGGATCTCTCCCATGTACTGAAGTGAAGTCTAAGCCTATTCACTTGTTTCTAATGGTAACAAATGGTATTTATTACTCAATGGTGAAAATACTAGTTTTATTATTTTTTGGCTCGGAATTGCTTTTCTTGAGGTACGTAATAAAGCAGAAAACAATCCAATACTTTTTTGTACACAAATAATTTTTCAATTTTCATACCCCAGCAAGCTGGCGCACTGCCCATCCAAAACCCTGTGTCCCTCATAGAAAATTCAGGAAAGTTAAATAATATTGCAAAGAGTAGGTTGTACTTGCCCGATCCTGTATTTTTGCATGGAAAGTTTACTGATTTACTCAATCACTTTTTTAAATATTTTTGTGACAATCAAGGAAAGCAAAAACTAATTTCAAGGAACTTTGTTTGGAAATGTTTTTAAGGAAGTGTGAATTGTTCGAAGAACATATGCTTATTCCAATTTTTTTACATATGACGCGAGATCGCATTGTTGAGAATATGGAGCCGCGAGCAGTTTCATAGCAATCGTGCAGAGAAGCTACGTAATACGCGTGTTGGGCGCATTGAAAGTTGATTGGTTCGTTGGCAGCAACCATTACCATGTAGTATCCGTGAACCAGCGCTTTGAAACAGCAAAAAAAAACAGCAGTAAAGCATGTATAACGAATAGAATCCGTAAGGATAACGTAAAATTTCATCCAGACAAAGGTAAGCATGACAATTTCGTCAATACTTAACTATTCTTACGGCGAGGTGTTAATCTTGTCAATTATGTGTCTTTTTTTTCAGAATCTTCTCATCTGACGAGAACACAGAAAAGCGATGCACAGCAATCTTGAGAAGTCGTCGCAGTTTCTGCAAATGCTCTCCCAATCATCTAAGTAATATTTCGCAGCCTTAACACTGACGATGATTTGATCGTAGAAGTAGCTCGATTGCAGATTGGGGAATTATTGTCATTATTCGTCTCATGGCGTGGATAGCATTAGACCATCCAATGTGTTCATATTATGATCTGCGTTAGCAAACATGGTCTGACAGAATGCTTCATTATTTAGTTTTCATTATTTAACAGGTCGTGAGATGTTTCAAATAATGAAGTTTCAAAATATGATGAAGCGAATTCAATAACAAACGAGATATCAAAAAGGAGTTTTAATCCAAACTTCTTGTATACATATGCACTAACTCCTGTCAAATAGGAAGAAAAAATAGAAAAGTTTTACTGGAATGTGCCAACGATATACATTTCTTTCTTCCATGAGTCAATTGCACCGTTCTTGAGTTTTAAAATTCCTGACTCAAACGATAATGTCAACGTATCTAGCAGGACTGCTTCAACATTTTGTAAGAAATTGTTTGCTTGTAGGTATTCCTTTATTTTATAATGCTGTGAATGTGTAAAATGCTGATTTAAAGACTCTAAGACTTGCTTCTATAATATAACATTGATGACTTGTTTCGATACCTGAAGTCATTTAATATTTTGCACTCAATATGGCGAACATATTAAACAGATGTTCTCTTTGCTATCTGTTATCACTATGACTTCTGCATAATTTTAAAGAAGGCAAGATTATACTGTGCGGTTATCGGGTCAGTAATCTCCCTGTGTTCGAATCAAGTTATCAAATGAACTAATGGTTCTACAACAGCACATACGAGAGACACTTCAAATGAAGCAAAAACTACTAACTTCTACAAAATATTGTACATTACCTTTTTTAAAGAGCTAATTTTAAAGAACTCACTTTGTCTGAGTCAAAAATGTCTATCTTTAATTCTGTAGTTTTAAATATTATTTTTTGCAATTTTCGAAAAAAACTAACATTACTCGAAAATGAGACTAGTGCTATATTTTTCTTATTAAATATGTGGAGAAAATTTCAAGAAAAAATTTGGAGCGGTTTTTGAGTAAATAAATTGCGATAATTTCAAGCGTAAATTACGCAAAAACTATTCTTTTTTTCAAAACATTGTGCATAACCTTTTTTTAAAATCCAATTTGTAGAACATACTTTGTCTGAGACAAAACTTTACATCCCCGATTTTGTTGTTTTAATTTTTTGTGACAATTTTCGAAAAATAGAGGATCTCAATGAAAATTAGATCTGCACCATTCCCCTAAACGTCATTCTCACTATTCAACAAAATCTAATCAAACATTTAATGTCGTTTTCGAGAAATTTTTGAAAATGTTCTTTGGAATTGATGTGAAGTACCCAAATGAAAATTCCGAAGCAACGAGTTCATTCGGATCGATTAAGGAATGTAAATTTTAAAAAAAAATCTGCTGAACGGTTTAGGCGCTAGCGTTGATCACAGATGGACAGACGGACAGAGGACGTTTTCTATCAATATGAGTTTTTGGTATCAGTAACCAACAAACCAGGATTCTGGCTACACCACGTGTAGGAGGATTTTTGTCTACTTAGCAACCGGATTTATCCATTTTTTCGTTTCCAAGACCAGGCAATAAAAGTCGAATATTCGCCGTTATCCGGCACACCATACAAATACTTCATACGTTAGTAAGAGCGAGAAAGTAAAAAGTGGCCTTCAACAGTTACCATTAATGTAAGAATATACAAATTCCCCCAAAAATTAATTTGGAAAAAATCCTACGCATGGTTTAGACGCTTGTAGTGTTCACATAGCCCAGACGGACAGACGGACGACGTACGGATGTTTTGAAAGAACCCTCTTGTTTGGTATCAGGGGACCCTAGAACGTATTTCCGTCGAAATCTCGGAATCGGTTTTCCGCAGCAATACATAAAGTTCTCTATACTACATATATTACTCTGCTCATACTTGTATACGAGGTAGTTACTAGTGGTGCCACAAAATGGCACAGACTTTCCGTATTAGTTTTCTAGTTCCTTTACTATCGTCTAACTATTCGCACTTCCCACATACACTTGCCAGCTGCTCTCTGTCACTGCCCATAGGACATATTTTTAAAAATTTTCGGTTTGACTTTACGTCCTATTAAAGAGTGCAATTAGCTCTACATGTTCGAAACGTTTAAAGAAACAACTTGGAGTCACTTTAGAGAAAATGGTGTTTCAGCGTTTCTAAAAATGAGAAATTTGCTCTAATTTTCACAGAAAATGGATACATTTTCGAGAACCCTTTATATGACATTATATGACACTAAAATTTTCAAAAAGAAAAGTACATTACTTTAATGAAAGAAATCGAGAACATGAACTTAATGAGAGAACAAATTGTATTTCAAAGAAAAATCTCTATCTTCAATTTTGAAGTTGAAGG